>CM076648.1:15101105-15141744 GCA_038496675.1 Rachycentron canadum
ATATATACATATATATACATATATATACATATATATATATATATATATATATATATATATATATATATACACACATATATATATACACATATATACATATATACATACTATAACCTTATCATAAGTTAACATTGCAATTCGGTACTGTATGCATAGCACTTGCAGCAGAAATTTTTGTTTAGCCTTTGCTCATCTTTGTTCATATAGTCCTGTTTGCATTCAGTTGTAATATACTATATAATTGGATAGATAGTTTTCTGCAACAATAAGATGGCAGACCAGTAGTAGGCTATGCACAGTCGAGTATTTGGTAGTGCCTATAATAGGTCTTTTTCACATCAGATGTTTTGACATAACATTGTGGGAAAAGAGCAGGTGTAATAACCTCAACAATGGTTCTGCTGTATTCAAGTGTCCAGGTATCCATCACAGGGACTCAGCTAAAAGGAATTTTATGGATTTATTGGGGGAATTTTCCAACTGTGAAAAATTAACATGAGAAAAAGTCCCTATATTGGTCCCTATATTTCCTAAAAAAAAACAAAAAACAAATGAATTGCAAAGCTATCCCACAAGAAACCGCACCATCCTTATGCATTTCTTGTAAAAAATATATTATTATATTATTAATCAATCAAATCTTTAACATTGTAAAATCAATCACTGAGTAATCACCAACATACTTAGTTTAAAGCCTAACTGAGTAAAACTAAATTTCATGTATTTATTCTATACAAATTACTAATTTATTGGCAAAATAAGTGTTAAACCTGGTTCATAATTACTGCTTTTGACACATTTTATAGATTCTTCATGGTAACCTGAAAGGCTTTTCCATTTGTCTCCGATACCTTTTAAAATTGAGATGTCTTTTTTGTCCAAGACAAGTGGTAATTGCAAAAAATTTCATTTGTATACCCAGGGCTTACTCTAAAGCTGCCGCATTAGAGCCTCAGAAAACAAATATCCACTAGAGTCATGCTAACCAGCCACCAGTCTCTGATGAGAGGTGAATAGGTCTCTTTCATCTGTGCCACAGTGTAAAAATTAGTCCATGGGATGGTTATTAATGTCTATCCTACATCCAGTGTCCTTGTTTGTTTGAGAAAGACAAAGACCGCCTGCGTACATGGCGTCTCCAGCTTCACGTCCTTCTGTTGTGCTCTCCCTATTTCATTCTGCCCTCTTTAATATCACCCACCCCTCACTCTGCAGGCCCCCATCCAATCCTCATTCCTGAGATGTTGTGGTGTCTGTGACACCATCAGCCGTGCGCGAAGGGTCATTAGCACAGCCGTCATTAAATAAATGAAATCAATCCCAAAAACAGCTGGCTCCTGGGGAGGGAGGGGGATTTGGGAATATACCGGGAGGTTTAGGCAGATAATATTGATGGCAACACTGCTGTGATGTGAGTGTGTGTCTGTTGTGTTTGTGTGTGTGTGTGTGTGTGTGTGTGTGTGTGTGTGTGTATGCTTATGTACACTGTATGTGTGAGTGTTTGTGTGTGTGCATGTGTGGCTGGCTGACGGTAGAAGGCTATCATGAGCTTAAGATTGTTCTCGATCTTCGCCACAGTAATTATGATGTAAGTGGAACAACAGCGTGAGGTGTGTGTGTGGTAATTAACCCCAGGCAGCTGAGAAATGAGTCTAATGAGGAGAGCGGGATGTTGAATCTGTTCAATCAATCCTTTCTCCCTTTCTCTCTCCTCTGGAGCATTTAAATGTATCAGTGACCTTGTAATGGTTAACTGCGACACACATTTGAACCCATTTAGCACATCATCGTCTCTTCATTTATTTTTCTTCCCAGTTTTTGTCACATTGAAGGGGACTCAAGGAGTCTGGTTTGACTTTGTGTTGTGAGACTTTATCTCTTGTTTAATCCTACAGTGTATGAAAAATTCATCAGTGTGGTCTGTCACTGGTGCTCGCCCCTATGTCAAATTAGTACAACAAACTAATGAAGCCCTGAAAATGTTGTTAGATGATTAACATGAAAATGGAATATTCATTTAAGAACTAAATTTCAAAAAGACGAGGGTAATAGAGTGAATCATACATTAGGGGCCAATGAATGAATGTCATTACACCAATAGTATTAACTTCTCAACGAAACAGCAATAACAATTCGGTCAGTTTTATGGCCCTGAATCAGTTACAATCTTCAATATAATTAACAAAAAGTTATGTTAATTAATCTGCCATTTAATGCAATTAGACTGGATTGTGGCCTGTATATAGAACACAAGAGGGAAATGTATTCAAGTTGTATTTTATAATAGAGGAACTGACAATGTATCATTTATTTAATTGACATTGTTCTGTAACAGTTAATAAATAGAAGCTCTTGGTTGGTATCCAGTTTGCCCTAAACTGTTTATGCTATGCTGTCTCATTTTTGTACCATATTTCCAAAGTAAGAAAGTATCATTTCTGCAACAAACCATAGGAAACATGGCTCTGCTGATTAGCTTTTACATTGGGTGCATAATTTAATATGCCCTCTGTGTTATTAGATCTTTAATAAGATTGTGTTAATGAGCAATGGCATTTGGCTTTTTACATATGTACAGTTAGTTTTGGGTTTGGTTTTTCTGTTTCATGATTTTCACAATAACTCAGGGGCACAATTAAGCAAAGCGATGAATATATAGATAACAGGAGAACAGGTTTACTGCAGGTTCATTTAAAGTCCAGTGAATGTACTGGGAGGGATATGGATGTGTCGCCTGTGATGCATGCCAGAAAGAGAGACTCCGGGTCAGATCAGGGTCTGGCTGTGTCTCATATGAAGCAGAGGTCATGGGGGTGAGCCACATGATTCAACACCCCATGGATGGGATGGCACATTAATCATTTCAGTAACATAATCTGTCACAAATGGGGGTGCATATCACAGCCAAACTCATGACTAAAGGTGCTATTAGCAATGCCAATCAGAGCAGTGTTCAGTCATATAACCAGGCCAACCTGCCAAATTGCAAGGCTCACTCACACAGACAGAATGCATCAATATAATTGGAAATTCTGACTGGAAACCTGTTATTTTCAGGCGGGGTAATGCTGTGAGACATAGTGTGACTGAATAGATTGAGTTGATGATGTAAAACATCAGATAGCAGAACTACAGAGCAGTTCATATATATGAGGGCAGTTTTGTTTTGCCTCTGTCCTCCAGCACTCAAAATTCAACAATGCACACAAGATTTAAGTGCCAACTTTCAGCTTCCCTTTGGGGTTGTTTTCATCCACAAGATTAACCATGTAAATGTGACACTGGATGTGAGCAAAGACCCTAGAAGCCAAAAGTCAGCACTTTAACCTCAAAGTCACAGTTTCTTTTGAAATACAGTTTGCTTAAGAGACACAGAGCTGATTTAGAGAATGGCACTGTCCAAATACTTACAAAACTGCAGGATATGTAATGTAGTTCCTTCTAATCACAGCAGATTTCTACTGAAACAGGTCAGAGTCAATATTCCTACATAAGGTCAAATAGATAACTTGGCTGGGGAGGTGATTTATTTAGCTGAACCATCTTTCCTCAGGGATCTTTAAAGACCACACTTGCACCTTGATTATCAAAGAGTTTGGTTTCAGTTGCCACTCGTTATTTGCCATTGTTCTTCAATTCTTGGTTATATAATGTTTTGAAGTCATAATGAATTATGTTGTGTTGTGAAAATTTTGAGTATCTTCCCTGTGAACATTTGCTAAGAATATATTTGTGCTATACACAATAGATGCTATGCGCATTTTTTTTAAAATTCATTTTAAATGTTTTATATTTTCAAAAGGTTTTGGTAGAAAGTCTGCCACTATTTTTTGATGGCAACAATTTTGTATGCAATGGACTAATGATACATTTTAGATTCTTACCTTCTTACCCATTATTCTTTTTATGACCTCTTCAATCGCCTTGTTTGTAAATGCAAACAAAATCTACATTGAGAATATATCAAGATTGTTATTAGTATTAATATAATAATAACAATTATTATTACATATAAACGAAACTCATAAACAAACAACGCCTATCCTCTTTGGAGATAGTTAGCTGCATAACTTACCAGAACTTCTGGGATTTTTTTCGATAACTGCAAGCGTTCAAACTGCATGTGATGTTGAAGTTGATTCTATCAATAATTGCCAAACAGGTGAAAATGAGATGTCTCAAACAACGTCATAAAGAACATTGGAAACAAAATCAATGCTAAGAAAATAAATACTGCGTTGCCTTTTGAGAAACATCTCAGCTTGCATCTTTCAACTTATCACGTCAATTTTAGTCCAAAACCAAACCAACTGCTGTCTGTGAACTCAAAAAGAGGGTAAAGGGATAAAACAAGACCAGAAAAATGTATGTTGAGTGTGTCAAAGAAGGTGTCAGTTACCTCTGCACAAAAGATTTTGACTGCTGGGTAAACAATAGTAGGCCACAATAGCAACTTCTCCACAGCCATGCCAGCATGGATCTGAGAGGTTTGGATCCCCTCTTGAGGGGGTGACACGCATCCTGTGTAGAATTTTGAAATGTGCAAGAATCAGATATTATTGATATCCCTGTTGGCAAACGTTAGTGACACACTGTCCTTCTTCCCATTGGGGCGGATTGTGTACATTGTAATTATTGTGGGTGTGGAGCAGCAGTGTGTGGAGGACAGAAAATGTTTTTCAGCATAGGAGGGTGCTTACTCTTAAATCAGCTGCTGCCACAGTGTTATTTTTGTATTTGGAAAAAAAAATATGCCAATGAAGCATCTCTGTACAGGTTCACTTTCCTTCTGATTTACACATAACATGTTTTATAACTTGTGAAAATTCAGAGGTGTGAAACCCAACTAAATCAGTCATAAGGTTTTCTTCAGGTATTATGCCAACACCAAAACCTTTTTTTAAGAATATATGTAACTATTTGTTTTCTATATTACCAGAATGTTATACATTTTGCCAATATTATATAGCAAGTTTAATTTTTTTTACTCATAAACTCAACCGGTCTCTGCTGTCCCTGTACTGTATGTGTCCTGGGCTCTACTACCTCTTGGCAGAGATAATTCTTAATCACTGATCCTCGGATTCTTTTCCTTCCACAAAAATGAAAACATTCTGTTAATGAAATCAAGCCAAGTCTTGGGGAGAAGAGTCTCCATTTCTACTTCTTAGTCATTCTTTTTTCAGCTTCTCATTCGGAGACTGTATCTGTTTCCACTTCTCAGCCTACATCTGTTCCTTTCTCAGTGTCTGAGCCAGTTCCCATTTCACTACCAGACCTGGAACCTTTCAGCTGGTCTGAGCCTGTCTTTTCTGTCCCTCAGCCAAAGGCTGTCCCTCAGTCCATGTCTGTTCCTGAGCATTTATCTGTCTCACTCTCAGAGCAAACTTCTGTCCGTTCCCTTGCTTGACTTCTGTAAGCCTCTGCTTAAGTCTGTTCCCCTCAGAGCTTGGTACATGTCAATTTATCTTCATTCTCAGCCTGAGCACTGTATGGCAACCCCCCCAAGATTAGTATTCCTGCATCCAGCCCCCCCTCCCAGCCTGGCCCTTGATTTTGTGGTCCTGTCTGTTCTCCCCAAGCCATCATCCTAAGTGTTTCTGCCTGTCTCTCAGGCATCTGGACCACACTCATGAGCTGTCTCTCCTGTCCCCTGGCTTCCTCCCCAAGCTGTCCCACCACCGTCTGAGTAGTTCTGCCCTGCCAGTTGCCGGTGCCCAGAAAGACCCCCTGAGTAGTCCAGTCTGTCTCTCCAGTCCAATGATCATCCTCCTGGCAACTGTGACTGTATCCCTACTTCCTGTTATCTCATAAGGTAATAGTTTTTGGTGGTCAACCTGGGACCTGGCCTCTCTGCAACCCTGGTACTGGTAAGCCGGTTGTCTTACGATCATATAGCGAAAACTCTTACTTTTAACCATCATTTTGGCCTCTGGACTAAATCACAGCTCCACGTGGTCAAATTACGTTTGGGCTGATAGTCTATTTGTCAAATTAGATATTTATGTCACTGCCATTGTCGGCAGTTTTAGTTGCTAAGATATTGATAGCAAATTATATCAACATTTTGACTCACTGAGAACACATTTTTGAGGTATTCTATATAATATTGCATTATAATTATATTTAGAAATGTTTACACCTTGGAAAACAAATAGCTATATTTAATATGAATAAAGTATTCTGAATTCCACCTAATTTTGTCATGATTATTAAAAGCATTATCACAGTTTTATGCAAACACAACGCAGAGATATTACCTTTTAAGTTGATATTCTCCACAGATAGTTGCCTCTTTACAAGCAGACATGACACAACGTTATTCATTTGGATCTGTGCTTTTGGACAAGTGATGAAACAGAATATTCACTTTCCTTTTACTTCTGTTTTTGGTCTCCAACAACTCTTAAAAAGTTTGACTCTTAAGTTGCCAAATACTTGACTGTGCTCACTCACTGTTCTCACTTTGTCTCTCTGCCATTTGGTAATAGAAAACAGTTGATTGCAGCCGCTTTAAAAATATATTTTGTAAATTGCTGAGCAGATCCTTATAATGCTGTGAAGGTACAGAGAGCAGAGAAAGTAGAGCAGAGAATGTCTTCAAGAATGTATAAATGCAAATGGGTTTTTCCCCAAATGGAAACAGGAAAAACAAACATCTTAATATCACAAGCATTTACAACAGGTCTTTTATCTATTAATTAACCAAGGAGGTGGGCTTTGCATTGGTAAATGACACCATTGGTTTTCCCCTAAGGGTGGAGCTGACAGATGAAGGAGCGATTAAAATGGAAAAATCTTGATGTCGCCATTCTCTGTTGCTGAGGCTCATCGCTGGTGACAGGCAGGGTTGTTCCACACTCACACAACTTGAAACAGTTGCCACGGGCTATATACACCTCATCAGTCTTCACCTGTCCAAATCAGTTTCAGCGTCAAAGTAGTTAAAATCAGGCATCTTGCCAAGTACTCCACTCTAAAAAGGGAACGCTTGTCTTAGTATTGGAACTGTTTAGGATGATCTGAGAATCTCAAACATAATGTGAATGTTTCAATATAGACAGGTAGACAGACAGGTAGGTAGGTAGACAGACAGACAGACAGACAGACAGACAGACAGACAGACAGATAGATAGACTTTTATCTATCCCTGGTGGAAAATGAAGTTGTCAAGCAGCTCAACAAATCACTTCAACAATGGCAATAACATAATAACATAATAACAATAACAATAATAATAACAATAATAATACAAATATTAAAATTAATTGGTACCAGATACCAGTCAGATATTTTACAAATTTTACCACACAAAACTCTATTATCACTGTCATTATATTTGTTTTCCAACAAAGCTACTTGTAAGAAAGCAACAAGGTCTTGTTTGAGACTCATATTAGTCAAGCCGTTCTCGAGAGTCACCGACTGTGAAAAACACACTCATCCACAAGCCACTCTGATTTCACTCCAGTGTCTGTGTAAAGACTTGTTTGAAGCTAACCAGTTCGCTCTAACACAACCTTTCTTTAGTGTAGTCTAACAAGTGGAAGAGCAGCTCATTAGCAAAGAAACTGTTTATCTGAAACTGATACTCAAAGCCCCTTGTTCACAACAGGTGACAATATAAAGACATGTGAAACACTTAAACTACAACTTGTTTTACTAAGGTAAATATAGGCTCTTTATAGACACCAGGTAAATAAATTAAACCAAAGGGTCTTCTGGGGTCAATAGTGAAGGGAGTAGGTTGGAATCTTTTTCTTTCTTTTTTTTTCCCCATCATGCAAAAAAAGCTGTCTACTGGCTGCTTATAGTTAAAGCCTATCTTTCACAGTTTGACGGTTTGACTTTTATATGATTAAGAAAAAGATGTCAGGACACTTTTTGAGTTTGGAAGGAATCAAATAACTGGCTTAGAGGGATTAACTTTACAACATGCTATGCCAGGACTGAGCAAAAAAGCAATGTTATATGATAATTTTTTTCCACTTTGCTAGCTTCCTTTTGGTGAGACTGATCCACATAAATTAAAAGGTATTAATCTATTAATGAATAAACCAACTAATTAATAAAAATAAATATAATATAATATAGAACCACATTATAAAAATCAGAACCACCTGTACAAGTCCTGTGGATTTCTCTTTTAAACACATATATTCATGTTTACTTTGAGTGTTTCATATTTCAGTAAGTGGTTGAGATGTTTAGCCCGTGAACATTGACACATTGGATCCATTCTGTTGGAGCCATTCTCTTACTTTGCATAATTTCAACCAGGCAGTGTAGTAGTACTACTACTTTACTACTAATAGTAGTACTAAAGTCATGATTTTTGAGCATTGACTGCATCGACTGCATTTAGACTCTTGTTGGCGATGACGGCTATTGTGTTACATCCAGTACAAGGACAATTAGCTAATTTAGTGTGGTTAGTGTTTGCAGTGGCATTTGTATACAAGCTACATTTACATTAGAATATATATTTCAGGTACAGAGAGGGTTTTTGATCACCTCACCTTCTACCCCAATTGTTCAGTCTGGCTGGACAGCTGATTAAGAAAGAAGAGCGTTTTTTCTAGACTTCTTTCATTTAAGAGTTATGGAGGCCACTGTGCTCTTGGAAACCTTCAATGCAGCAGAAATCTTTTTTGTAGCTTTCCCCAGATCAGTGCCTTGACCGTAGAGTTCTGCAGGTCATTCCTTTGACTTCAGTGCTTGATTTTTTGCTCTGATATGCATTGTCAGCTGTGAGATCTTATATAGACAGGTGCCTTTCCAAATCATGTCCAATGAATTGAATTTGGCACAGATGGACCTAAGGTGTATCTCAAAGAAATTTCATAAAATTGTAAAAATTACTCAAACTCAACCTTTAACCTCTATTGCTGTTCATTTCCAGTGGCTCTCCGTAAAAGAATGAGTTCTGTTTTGCTCACGGCCTTGCTTTTACCACAGTCTTATTAGTGTTCCATGAATTCATGCATGTTTATATTTAGTGAGACATGTGAGGAGCAATAAAGGATTAACACAAATGTTCAAACAAAAATCATCCCAGATGGCCACTAAGTACAACAGTATAATAATTAGATTTAGCACATTTTACATCTCAAAGACTCCCGGCACGATTATATTTCAATATTAGTTCAGCTACGGGAGGATTAAATGCACTCTCATTTTCTAATTCATCCTAAACAGCTGCCACTTTTCTACAATATTTGATCTTGAGCTGACCATAACCTTGATTACAGTAAAGCAATGGTTTCTCTATACCAATGAACATCAAAAAATGGTCATAGTGGGAGTGCTCAATTAGTCTGAGCCAAAGCTTAGCTCCCTGTCTTTCATGACTATTTTAATAAAAAGGATCTGATAAGATTTTTTTTTCTAACTTTCTGTGGATTTCAGGAATACATTTCCAATTATTTGGACTCAAAGGACATTACAGAGAAAAAAACATTGCCTCCATACTGTACTGGGATAGTTAAAAGATACTAAAACAGAGAGGAAAAAGGAAAGAGGACAAGTCAAATTGAGGCCTTGCGTTTGAATCAATCTTGAGTCTTTTAAGTGTGCACTGGAAGAAATTGTTTGTGTTAAAAGCATTTTAACAAAAAATAACTTAAACCTGAAGGATTTGCATTGGATAACATCAGAAACACTGTACCCTCTAAGAGGAGGATTTATTTAGCACACTGAGTACCAAGTGCCCCCTTAAAACCTCACCCAACGCACACAAACACATCTTCCTTCAGAACATCCTGAACAGTTCGAGGAATGATTTCAACAAAGTGTTGGAAACCTTTCAAGGGATCCGAGTCCATGATGACTTCATAGGTTCTTGGCGGTACCTTCATAGGCACAGACGGATGCTACTAGAGAGTTAGAGGATGATTCACCAATTGTTGAAACACCAGATGGAAAAAAAAGGGAACTGTTCTATTAATGAAAGTAGATTTGGGGTAAGTGTTAGAATATCAGACTACCTATGAACAACACATTATTATAAGAGACTTGTTAGAGATGACACACATAAATTCACAAATATTATATCATAAATGAAATTAATAATAAATTGTAAGGGACACCAAATTATTTATCAATGGAGCAAGAAACTTTCTTTCTCTCTTTTTGAGCCCTTCATGGAGGAGTCAAATGGGTTGTTCTGGAGGTAACAGATAAGGTAAGGCTGGGTTGGGAATTTATTGAACATTACAAATGTATGTTAAAAATAGAGATATATAAGATATTTTATCTCATTTTGTGTCATATTTACTCTATGCTGGAATGTCAAGCTAAAAGCTAAAACTGTAAATGGACACATAGAAGAGTATTAATGCAGTGGTTGCCAATTGTATTTTACTTTCAATAGCCAAATACACAGACAATGGGCCCTCACACTCAGACAACAAAAGGCACTTGATCCATTGTTTATTTCATCATTTTTTGGCCAGGATCTTTAAATTCAGACTGAATCTGCAATTTATAGTTACTTATTTCACAGATGTTCTCTATTTTTGTCTCTATTTTGAGGCTCTATAAATTTTCTTTCAATTTTCACACTAACATTGCTCTGAATGTCTATAGACTGACAATAAAAGAGCATTACAAAATTTTACTCACATCTTCAATTTAGTCTTTTGAGCTTGTATAATCACTTTAAAACTTGCAAGCCTACGGGGGAGACCCAAACCACTAGTGGCTTATACCACCAGCAGCACACAAAAGCACGTCTGCAAACTTCAAATGATTTCAGGACTGTATACTTCAGATCATTGTTTATCTTTTGTTGTGTTTGTGATATTTAGTCACCATGAGTAATATGCTAGTCAGTCTCTTTGAACCTGATCTTCATGACCCACTTTAAGAGACGAAATGAGCCTCTATTAATATCCCATAAGGCTTTTATTACTAGTTCCAGCACAAAGCAAATTAGTTGTTTCTACAACATGATATAATTTGAGAAAGCAGTGTGTAATTATAACAACAAAATGATGGTCTTCATACATAATTAGTATTCCATGTCTTGCATCATGAGGTACATGAGATATATACATGGTAAGAACGACACAGTTTTTGATTTTTGAAGGAAACGTTCAGCGTGTGTGTAGAAAACCTTCCAGAGAGAGTATCCAACTACAACTGTCAAAATAAGTGTCAGAAATTATCCCGAGATCCAAAAGATTTCCGTTTAAAAGACATATTGACACCTGTGTTTGTTGTTTGCTTCTCTTTCTCCCTCTCAAGAGGAGTGAAGTCTCACACACAGACAGGCACACACATGTTGATTTTGAGGATGTCACATCAACTTACAGTCGGCAGACACAATAACACGTTGGTAAATGCAATCCTGTGCAATAGCCTTGCAATAAATCCGACTTTTGTGGTATATAAAATTATCTTTTTGTCGAGAAAGTGTCAGATTGTTGATGATTCAACTATGGTAAATTACTAGGCCATGGGGGTGTTGTACTGCAGTATTTTTCAGTTAAAATTTAGACAAAGCATTGGTGCTGATCGAAGGGGTATAGCTACAAAATGTGTTGAGGATTTTCCTTTAAGTTTGCTTTCACAAATTTGCAGTGAAGGAAACAATTTTTCAGGTTTTATTTGAAAGAAAATAAACGCTCTTGAAGAAGACTAGATTGCTAATTAGAAATTCTGATTTAGATATGAGAAAACCAGTGATAAATGAACAAGGTAAAAGCTCAATGGCAAATATGTCCCATCTGTTCATTAAAAGCTCATTTACTCCCCAAAGAAAATGAGCTGGGTTGTTCATGGTCTGCCAGGCAATTCAGTGTCAAAGAGGAGAGGACAACATTTAGCCCTTTGAGAAGTGGTCCTTTTTTTAAATGTCTTAATGAAGAGGAAATATACACCTTTGTAATCTCTCACATTCTGCGATGTCATCTCTTGGTGAGGAATGCTGTAACTTGGATTCTTGATGCACTCACACTTTAATGCAACCTTCCTTATATAAGCAGGGAGAAAGGACAAATCATCAGTGATTAAAGTGAAATTTATTGAGATGGACATATTCTGCAAAAATCTGAATATCAACTAGTTACCAGCTATTTTTTTATATTGTAATGACCTCTACACTGAGGTTGAGTTATACATATTCAGCTCTTTTAAGAAAATCCAGTGGACACAGACTTGACCAGATGCTGATGGACAGTGACCTCAGTGATGAATGCTCATCAGAGTGATTGCCAATAACAATGACTTTACAATTGACTTCAACTTCATCACCATCATTATTCTTGTTATAATTGGTGGTATTAATAATTCATTTGAGGTTTTAATGATATAACCGATGCTTGCAATGCCAATGTGAGCACACACTCACTGTGACCAGCTGACTGCCACCGAAGCGTTGCTTTGTTGTATATAGGCGCTGCGCTGTGATTAAACAGAGCGGAGGTGATCGATCAATAGACAGTACACGTCACTTAGTTTGGTTTCTTTACTGCTACTTTTCATGGTTGTAAATTGAACTTTTGGACAGTCAGAGAGAGAGAGAGAGAGAGAGAGAGAGAGAGAGAGAGAGAGAGAGATAAACAGTTGTTTCTGTGTGCTATCAATCAGAGTATCCATGAAAGAGTGAGATAGAGAGAGAGAGGAAAAAGAGAGCAAAGGGGGCGCCACAATCCTCTTGGCTATCAGCAATTTCAGCTCAGGCCATAGACACGATTGCACAACCCTAGCACTGACCTTCCCGCTACAACCATGGACTAATGCTTTGTAGCCTTGGACAAAGCTGAGGCTACAACAGCGTAGGCATCATTTCAAATCCAATGGCGCAAGTATCAGTTGATTAGATTCAGATCATGGATTCAGTCTGTTATACAATTATGCTGCTTAAAAGTGCAAAGGTAAAAAATCCGGCATTCAGGACTTAAAATTTTGTTGTAAATGGAATATAAACAAACTGCTATGGTTGTAGATTTTCAAACAAGAGAACTGTTTTTGCAAAACTGTATGTGTAAGTATTTACTGTGATTTGGGTGGATCTCAACCAAAATCTTATTATGTTCACTATTCATGGTTTAGATTTTTCTACCATCACACGCCTCTGTTGACAGTTTCTTAACATCAATTCTTAATATTAATAAAGCAGAAAATTACATGAAATAACTAGACATTTTAAGATCCTCAGCTCATGCAATTATCACATATGTGTAATATGGAAATGGTTTAAGATGATTTGTGTCACTTTAAGTGTGAATAAAATTTGCAAGCGGTTAATTTTTGTGGTTTTAATGGGCATAATTCAGCACAGCAAATTACACAATTCAGCAGATGTTAAATGCTGTCACTCTGACAGCTGCCTCAAGGTCTTTATGCAGATCTCGGCCCAAGAGCATCTTCTCTTGCACCTATAAGTGCAACTTTTCCTTCTATAAACTGTGGTTTAATATTCCCTCATCTGACATTTCTTAGACAGAACAGTACCGCTTGTGAACTACAGGTGTTTTTCAGATCTTCTGTTTAGTTTGGGTAAGATATCATTTTTGTACGTTGCTTTCTAATAGCAAGTTCAGCAGAGTAAAACTTTACACTCTCTATGACAGTACTGTGGATAAAACTTAACAACAAAGAGGGCAAATTTGGTATCCTTATGTAGCAACCACAGGGGGCCTCCATTATGCTAATGTCAAACTGCACAGACCCACACATTGTCATGAACAGGTGGTGTTCATCAGGCAGAGACACACAATTCACAAAGTTTGCGCAGTTTACAGAGGGGGTGAATTTAGAACATTTATATGCACAATCACTTACAGAAAACGTTTTAGCGCTTTTTAAAACAAGAATAAAACTTTCATGAGGCTTGTTGTCTTTGTCCGTCTGTAGCATAAACAAAACCTTGAACATACTACTCCATATATGCTTGGAAATTAAAAATAAAGTGGATCCACATGAGAAATAGTATTTTTTCTTTGTTTGTTCTTGTGACTGTTAATTTATCTTAATTTATTATCTTGCACTGCCACAAAAAAATGTATTATTCTTTATTTGCTATTAAAATGCAAACATTAAAATCTTAATTAGACACCATGTAATTTTCTGCCAAAGATGTCCCTCAATTAAAACGATACCAGAAGACAGAAGATGTAGCATGGAATCATGGGAGCTGTTGTCTTCACCACCAGTCAGTTTCTCCCCATTTGGATTCACTTCAGTGTCAATCGTTCATTTTTCACCTGGAGCAAAATTATCCACAAAGGTCTCAAACAAACAAGCCCAGTGATTAAATCAGCACTGTTACATGTTAACAAAACACATCATTGTTTCTCTGATGCTGTTTGGTGTCAGAGGGACTGTGTCTGGCTGCCGCTAACATTTGTTCAGCTCACATTTATAACTTACGTCTTTTGACCAGGAGTCAAATTATCCACAAGGTCTCCACCTAAATACCAGAAAAAGAAGAAAAATCTGTGTTTCTTTGACACTGTTTGGGGGACACATGATGTCTCAGAGGGGCTGTGACTCTCATTTGCTCAGTTTGTTTCCCTGATGACACAACATCAGGATGTGTGATGACTAAAATCCTACATCTAGTTAAAATAAAAAAAAAAAAAAGAAAGCTGATGATTTAAAATAAAAAATCTGATTTCAATTGAATCAAAAGTTATTTTGCTCACTTCTGGCAAGCAACCACAATTCAGATCCAGCCTTAAATGGGATGTGACCCTATTGACAGGTGACAAAATGACTGAAAATGATACAAGACTGAAAATTGAAGGAAATAATTGGGATAATGTAGGTACAGAACTCAAGAAAATATATAATACAGGTCTAGAAGTTTTTAGTCATGTCAATGCGTTACAAATTATTTCTTTAGGGACATAGAATGAATGCATTTGTGGGTAAAAACCAAGAAGCTCTCCTGACACTGTTTAGACTGAGATGAGTGAGAAGGCCAAGAGAAAAAATTGTCCACCCATTCATCAGTACACAACTTTCTCACTGTGCATTTACATTTGGTGCAGCCATGCACCCATACACCATGAAATGAAATTTTAGCTTTTCCGTTCCTGGAACATAGATTTGATTGTTCTCCGTGCCAGCATGCTTTCAGAGTTAGGTGGAGGGTTGCCATGTCATCCCTGTTATGAACCAAATTTTTCAGCAATTCTTAAAATGTGTAAAAACTCGCTTGTGTGTCTTTTCCAGGGTTTTGCACGTGATGAATGCAGTGACCATCTTCTGTCCTTCCTCACTTCAGAAAAATGGATGCAAGTGAGGGTCAAAATATAAACCATTTGGGGCACGTCGTAGTCTATATATATTCCAAACTGTTGTGTACATTATAATGGTAAACCAAGCACTAAGAAGAAGCTCTGACGCTCTATTCACAAGTGAAAAATCAACACCTGTAAAATCAGCTAACACTATCACAGAGCTATAATCAACATTTTCATTTTACAAACCTTCACTGCAAACTTGCCTTTTTTTATTTGTTTAACCCTAACCTTAACCATATAACCCACTGCAAAGCATTGTCTGAGCCATTACCTGGGTTGGGTACTTTTTTATTTTGAAAAACTGGGCTCTTAATTACAGATTGCAATAGACAAGTGCAGGCTACTTGTTTTTAATTAGTAATTTTTGCTGGCTGAAAGCACCACTGTCTCTGGTAGATTTTATCAGCTCAAATGCATCAGCTGTCTCTGGCTAATGTCTTTACATCTCTGGCTGACTGATAGGAAAAATGGATTCACTTGTTGGTTACACAGATGGTATAGTAATGATATGATGTGATTGACTCAGCTCTATGTAATGATCCACAAAAAAAACAAAAGACAATCCCTGTTTGAGAGAGGAGTTTAGTGAAAAGTTAATAAAGCAGGTATGTTTTGGAGTTTAGATAACATGAGGAATACAAGCATATCTCTAAGATATTTAAGACAACATTAGGAATAATGACAAATGTCTCATTTTAGATAGAAACACACCACAAAACTCTTCCAGTTGAAGCACAACTGAAGCTCAATCAGACCAACTCAGAACAGTTTGGTTTTTGAGGACTGTTCCAGTCCTTTCAAGATAAGCTGACGACTCATGAAGGCCACACTTTGAAGCAGTTTGGCCCACAGGCTTTCATCTTTACCTGACTAGTGATTTATCATTGCCTCACAGACCAGAAAGCAGAACCCCTCCCTCAGGGTACCAAAGAAAACACACACAGAAACTGGCCACTGTAGTTTAGCAGGGTCTATACATGCAGTGCTCAGGGAAGGTTAGTCAGAGCTTTTTGACAGCACAGGAGCAGGCCTGTTTTTATTTATTTTAGCTTTTCTTTTTAGGTGTTGGTATTTTGCCAATGTCACATGACATTTCAGGATGTACCCAAGAGCTGGTTATATTTATTTATGTGAATGAACTATAGGAATGAAGGGAGCATGAAATGTATCAATCAAAGCATGTGGTGCTAAATGATTATTTTACTACCCGGTATTATTACTCGTTTCAAAATCTTTATAGACAGTTATTCTGGAGTGCAACCCCTTGATAAATGAAGCACATGCAGGTAAAAGGTTATTTATTTATTCACTTACGAACCACTTCCCTCCTGATATTAAAACCAATACGATTGGCACAGATATACGCCACAGACCTGGCTCCAGTAACTACAGTATAACGTGCGCCATAGGGACACATTGGGTGACATATTGTGATAAACATGTATTTGTAGGATATTCCTCTTGCCTCACCAAACAACCAACCATAGAGTTACATGCTCTAGCACAACATCTGCTCGGTGCGAAATAGCTCTTAGAAATCAGAAATGCAGTCACAAAGTTGCTTCAGAGTGAACTACACCGGCCATGCTGATCAAAGCGGAGAAATGTATCATCCAGTGCAACTAATGATGGCATTAGGTGACATAAGACATAGAAATTGTGAGATTACTGATGAGTAGACCAGAAGTAAATAGGTAAGAGAGGAGGAGGAGACAATGACATTATAATGCACACTGTCTAACAAAACAGGTGTTTAACAAATTACCCTTGTGGAGGCTTTTAAAGGAAAGAATAAAATCACTCTATATCTGATGCTTAAACAGTCAATAAAGATAAAGAAATCAAAAAGGATTGTGATAGCTATTAACCAAGAGGGAGATATCTGACTTGAAATTGATTAGTTTTGACCTGGATGTATGGAGATGGAGTTTGACATTGAGGAGGAAGACAAGATAAGAATTCAAAACATGAAAACTAACAACAGAGTCTGAACATGTGCAAAGCAGTGTCTACAAAAAATAAAAGTCCCAAACTGTCTCATACATGGAGCATGTAAACTCCAACACTGTAAAAGATGACTGAAGGCAAAGATGAAAGTCAGCAGGAAGTCAAAAGTTGGAATCCATCCATAAATCAGGGCTCTATCTTTCAACATGCAACATACAGTACAGGGCACTTTCCCTGAATCATTCTGATACAGAGAAGGATCAAAGTGAACAGCAAAAAAAAAAAAATAAATAAAAAAATCTCATTCCAACTTGTTATAGGAGATGCTGAAAAAAACATTTACTCTATCTCCCAGAATGATGTTGTTTCTATCAAATTCCAACATAAAAGAGAACAAATCTTCTTATGAATAATTGCACATTGCACCAACATCTGATAAAAATATATATAAGACAAAAGATGATACTTTGATTTAAAATAATCATTTGTGCTAAGCACTTTGAGTATGGAACTTGGGTATGGCTCCTGATACTAACATGCTAACAATGAATATTTACATTGTTTGTTTGTTTTTTTTTTAATCATATTACTTATCTCAAATATTCAACAAAGATACAGGTGCATGGGTAAAACCTTATCTGAAGAGGTAACCAGGTAAAAAAAAAAAAAAAAAAAGAGTTAAAAAGAGTTTTAGAAGATCTGTTTTTATGCAATTAAGCTACAACATCAAATGTATTTGCTGGCTGGATTATGTTCACAGGCAATGAAGTTTTGGAACAAATAAAGCTCCGCATTTATTAACGGAGGTGTCAGGAGGTGGTTGGGGCGGATGGTGGGAGTATAAAGTGCATGACATTCACACCAGAGTGTCGCATGCGGGGTCCAGTGTGTGGTTAGGTTAAGCCAACAGAAACACTTTTGTTAACGTTTAGGAAAGAACATAGTTTTGGTTAAATGTGGATAGACACACTCAGTCTAAAGTCAAAGGGTACTTTTCTTTTGTATGAATCAAGATCTCAATTGCCTGAGCTTAATAAAGTGCTGTGAGTGCTAAACATGATGATGAAAAAGTATAATTCTGTTGTCACTATGATGTACAACAAAAAAACATTTTACTAATTATGCCCTTGTAACTTGTCAAATATATTCAGTAACAACATGTGGTCATTTTTTTAACAGAAACCTGGTAAATCTGATAGTGATTACCTTTTGCTGTTGTAGTTTAGTTGTATAAAAACACAATTTCTAGATCACAGGATTTGTGAGCAATACTCAACATTTTTTTGATCATTTAAATTTTTTGATCAATGGCAAAATGGCTGTATTGTAAAAAAAAAAAAAAAAAAAAAAAATGCACTAAAGTTAACAATATTTGCAGTTTTTACTAACCTGAGCAATGTGTGCACAACTTATTAAACCACATGCTTGATGTTTATCCCTGGACACATCTTCGTGTGAATCCAATGGCAGTAATGGTTTCAGACAAATGCTATGAATTTCAAGTGAAATGCAAGAAAACACTTCCAAATGCCTTGGCACACTACACACACACATACACACCCTACTCAAATTTCAAATTACATTAACCTCTCTTAATCCTTGTGTTTCCTGTCTCTCATCTCTCACATCTGGGGCAAGCATTTGTCTGATTCCTCCGTCCTTACTCCTCCTCCTCGTCTTCCTCCTCATCTCCTAATTAATATCCAATAAACTCCATGATGACTTTGAATGGTCATTCAGTGGTTGTAACCCTCTTATTTAAATGCCACTCAGCTCAATCATTTGTCTCAAGAGTGATATACTACCCAAAATCAAAACATTAATTAAAAAGCCATTTTCTTACTCCTCACCAGGATGACATTCTCCCTCACCAGTCTGCTGATTGCTCTGCTCGGCAGATCGGTGGCTGCAGCTGCTCCTCCACTACACAACTCAAGTCAGTTGGCAAAGAGCTGAGGAAGAGCCACAGAAGAGACAGTGGAAAGAAGACAAAAAGAAAAATGACTAGGACTACAAGGTACACATCCATGGGTGTGTGTGTGCGTGTGTGTGTGTGTGTGTGTGTGTGTGTGTGTGTGTGTGTGCAACACGCCGGTATCCAGGTAAAGCAAAGAACGAGTCTGTGTGGAATGTGACTGCCCACTAGTGTTGGAGATGGACATATGTGGGGCAGGAAGGCACAGAGTCCTGCAGCACCAGTTATTGATAGTCAGAAAATGAAACATATAACAAACACACCTCCAAAATATGTCTTGAACTAACTAAAAGCTAGGGAAAAAATATCAGCCACTTCACCCACTTATGCACTATAAATATCCACTGACTCGTGTCGAACAGCAAAACTGTTATTGAGGTGGAAGAATATGCGCATCATGTAATCATGAATTACCTCTCTGTGGTCAGTTTAAATACAACTTCCACCCTGTCTCTCCCCCTTCTCACCGTGTTTTTGGTATGATTTAATTCAAAAACCAATAACTCACACCAGGACATAGCTAGAATGAAACAGTGCAGTGGCATCTCATTAAAAAAAAAATCCCTGCTCACCACAAGAATGTTAATTAAACCTGCAGTTGGTTTTGCTTGCAACAGTTTGCGTGGCAGGTATGGAAAACAGGCTAAATTTGGCCTTTTCGCTCTGCAGTTCTCATCACTTCCTCTGTCTATTCTCTATCTCACAACAAAAAAACAAATGCGTGTGAGTTTTCATGGGATCCATGATTATTTCCATTCCACTATGGAAGTGCATTCGCTCATCATTATAAGGAGAAAATGGCAACGCAAGCCGCCAAGTTCTGATAAACACATGAATACATGAATATATGAGTGGGAGCCATAGCGAGCAAATGTGTTGAGTGGAGAGGTTTGGGCCTGAGCTGTTTACACTGTAGAGAGCAGTAGTGGAGAGCTGCTCTTTTATGGTTTCTGTTGAAACCTGTCTAGACGAAGAATCTCTCTCAGTGGATGCCATTAAAGCCCTCTTCTTCCCAACCTTTGTTTGTATGTACACATTTTATGAAATAAAGATGGAAATCTCCTCATTGAGGCGAAAAGCAATCAATATGATAATTTGTGTATTTTCCATTCACCTGCAAGTACAGCAGCAGTGCACTGTGTTTATGTTCCCCACAAGAGTAATTCATTTTAATGTGTCCACTGAAAATATTTCTCATTGTTTCTCCAGTCTGACTGACATAGGACAACACAGACATCCTTTCATTATTTTGAGCTATATTGAATTTCAGTGCCCAGTGTATTCCAGACAGTATTCGTAATAGGCTTTGTTATAGGGGTTGCACATTTGCCTTGTCAATGTGGCTGCACATTGTAAAACAGAAGCATTTAAAAAAAAAAAAAAAAACATCATGTTGATTTATACCCTCTCATAAAAGCACAGTAAAACCTACAAGGTTAGTCAAGGGCACTCAGCCTTCCTGCCTTGCTCACTGTTCGAGGTGAGAACACTCCTGTCTCTAAACACACAATGATACGCGCACACATTCACACACTCCCCCAACCCCCTTCATATCACATTTTACAAATATCCCATGATGCAAAGACTCTATGACCCTGATGTGCAACTGTTGGTGTGGGTGTGGGTGTGTGTGTGTGTGTGTGTGTGTGTGTGTGTGTGTTAGCAGGTGGAGATTCGTGGTGGTGTGTGGAATGTATCTACCATACCACCGTGTGAGTGCACTTTAATGCAGTATGCGGTTGCACATACATGCATGCATGCATGCTCACACATGTCTCTCCTGAAACTTCATAGGACATTTTTAGGATAAAGATTATAGCGTAAAACATTGAAACATGCTCTGCCCATATTTGCACGTCAACTCTGCAGTGGAAGTGCCTCCTGGTGACTATGATGTATTACATGTCACTGGGATACATCCCTGCAGAATACTAATGCAAGCATCTGTGAAAATTGTAGCAGTATTTGTGGTGGTGGTGAATTTCCATCAAGTTTTGAAAAAAAAAAAAGAGGTTTCAGAGGAGAACATAACTCAGTGAGGTCCTTGTGTATTTTACTTGAGCGATTTAGGTTTCATGCTATCTGAGAAGTTAGATTGGCTGGGTCACATCCATTTCACCATGCTTTGGAGTGAGTATGGTGATTGTGAAAGTAAAGCTGGGGTTTAGAGTTTGTGGATGTGAAAGACTGGAGAGGGCTACGAAATAACAGTCATACAAAGACTGAAATTTGATGTTAAAAAGGAGTCTGTGTTTCTCTTCAGCCTGTAATTTATTCCTTCTCCGCTGTGAGCAGCCTCAGAAGGACACTGAGAGGATTTGTGGTGATGGGAGGTCTTGAACTCCGTCTGACCCTCAAACCCACCTGAGAATGCTCATTGAGTGTCTTTACATTAGATATGCAACTTGTTGTTTGATGGTGGTGGGACATTAATCATAGTAGAGTACTAGAAAGAGGGGGGAGTCCATTGGGGGATAAGGGAAGACTGAGATCTGCCAGTCTAGTGATTTGCTGGGCGTGTTAGCTGATGTCAGTACAAGGCAGAATTTACAGACATCATGAGTATACCTTTTTGTCTGCTGCCATCAGCTGAGTGGCCATTAGAGGACCATCCACATTGTAATGATAACAATGGAAGTTATTCATCATTCACAAAAGGCAGAGAAAATCAATAGCAAATATTTGTGGATTTTGTGTTTGACCAGAACAATACTATTGTTTAAACATTAAATCTACAAAAAAAAAAAAGGCAGCATAGCTGAAGAGTCAATATGCAGCACATTGTTTGGTGTAAACATCTGTTTCTGGTCATAATTTCAGACACATTAAAACTGGTCTCGTGTGTGAAACAAATCCCTTTGCAAATAAACCAAGCCTATATCACACAATAACATTTACTTTAATCCATTAAGTTGAGAATAGGTTTCACTCATGGGCTCAAGTCTTAAAGCTACAGGACACACAAAAATTGTAAATTTGTAACTTGCCTTCCAAAACAACAAACAAAATCTGTTTTTAAGAATAAAACAGAAACTTCTGATGGAGGATAAAAGCTAATAAACTGTCACAAGATGTTCCAAGCTTTACTTCTGCAGTTCTGATAACACATTATCGCACACTCCTAACATTAGCCACTTCCCAATAACGGCGTGGCGATCTGTTCTTAGTGTCCCAGAGAAACTTCTACTGCGCTACGACTCAGTTCCATGTGTCAGACAGTGTGAAGCTGTGTCGCAACATGCTCATGAGCCACATCGTCGCACCTTCATGCAAAACAAACGACGAACAAACACGAGATCCCCTCGAACAACGAACAACAGCTCTACAGTGCTTCATAGTGGTCAAAAACTCTACAAGGACTCTATAATTGAAAACGTTTGTTCATCCCCATGGAAGCAATTAAAAAAATAAATAAATAAACAACGTTGGTTGTCTTGCCAACATTCCTGGAAATGTCATCAATGATAGTTTACTCCCCTGCTTTTTAATTACTTTTATTTTATCATCCTGGCTTGAACATTTGGTTCTAAACAGAATTATTTCTGCACAGAGGAAGAGTATTGCTCTCCGCTGGGCACCTTTGATGTGTAATTAATCAATCATTAGTCAGCTACCTAAAGCCAGCCTTGTGTGTAGTTTTGACAAAGGTAATGACTATTACAGGAGCAATCTGTGTATTTGGTTGAAATCTTTCACATTAAAAAAAAAAAAAAAAAAAAAAAAAACTGAGCAATTTATTCCGTAAGAGGCAGAAGTGGAATGTGTGCATTCAGTGCAGGTGGGACTCAGTATAAAACTAACTGGGCTAGGTAAACAAGATTTAGTGCAGGTTGATGTTGTGATGGCTCCATTGTTGGCATTTCATGGAGCCCAGCAACAGTTTTCAAAACTAATTGTGAATCAGCACAAATACTATCCTTGTTACACATTTCACCATTATAGCTGCAGCTTTGTGCAGACGTGTGACGGTAAACAGCTTGTTGGTGATGCATAATTAACATACCTCCCTTCTTCTCTTTGCCCCTCTACCATTCCAACCATCCTGGTATTTGGGATTGTGTGAGAAATATCAAAATATGTTGTGACGTTTTTTTTGACAGTCATTTGATCGTTTGTGCAGATTAATTGTAGCTACTGTAAATGGTTTACATAATTGAGTGATGAGGAAAGGGTCAATTGTAGATCAAGTTTCCTTTAACTTCAGCCCATCAAAAGGCAAAGCATTTGAAAGAGCATCCTGGGAGTCTTGACTGTCACTCAAGAGGGGAGTTAGCCATCAGTAGTGATTTGGCTTTAGAGTAATCAGTGTGGATTAGAATTTGCTAATTGAACTGGCTCAGATGTCGTCTTTACAGTCTAATTCAGGTCAGCTTGCAACCTGGCTCACTTCTGGGCTCCAGGGCATCTGTGGCTAATCAATGCCATGACCTCAGAGAAATGAGCCTGTCGTTGCAGCTGTTGGCACCAAACTGGAGCTTGTATTTTTCCCTTTGTCATGGATGAAGCACTGGGTATATTAAACATTTGGAACAGTTTAAACACAGAAATGTATGAATTTTTTAACACACAACATGTATGTAGCTGATATGAATAATTAAAGAGAATGCTATGACATGCACTGCTCGAGAGATTAAGAACAACCAGGTCTCAAATAACAACGAAAAAAAAAGAAACATTATTAATATATTAAGTAAATTAAATAGTATTAAGTAAAGTATTTTACTTCGTAAAACTCAAAAAATGGAATTTCAAATGTCTCATTACTTCTATTTAAAAATTTCAATTAATTAAATGTAAATATGTTACATATAGAGCAGAAGAATAACAATACATTGACGGAGGAAATATATATTACAAAAGAGTGCTATTTGAAATGTAGAGGCAAAAAAAATAAATAAAAATGATTAAATGGTTATAAAAATCATGGCTGCAACCTATGATATCCTTCAATTTCCATAAAAGAAATGGTAAATCAGTGGAACCAACCGGAACCGTGGTGGTCTGGCGAGTGTGTGTGCTGGTAGGATGTGTCAGGAGTTAACAGTTTTATAAACTGACCAATTTGGTCCGTGAATTGACTGTGACTATGAGGTTATGTTGGACCAATTTCTCTCTGTGTAGTAGTAGTGTACACTCACACATGCACACTAATATGAATATACTACCCTTTCATGTGCGCAGCATTTATTTTTGTTGACAAGCAGTGTTTGGGTTCAAAGGTGATTCTTTAACTTTTTTTCACATGATTTAAAGTCTGCCTAAAAAAAGAGATTTTTTCATAAAGTAAAAGCTCATCAGCATGATGTATATTTTTCCCAGATAAAATCATTAAAATGGTTCAAGTGAGATTTTCAAGTTTAGTCCATGTGAAAAATAAAAAAAATTATAGAGACCAGACTGAATGGAGAAAGGACAGGTTTGCAGCGGATGACATCTTGTGTGTTACCCAGTATTTGTTTATCTAGACCTGACAAAAAAAATCTAAACTCCAACCATCCCTTAAAGACGACATTACTCCCCACACTGTTGCAGTGCGCGGAAAGAACAACACTGACCATTCTACTTTTCTTTGAGCCTTCTTGAGTTGTTTATTGAGGTATCACAATAGAAATTGTGCATTCTCTAGAGAGCTTAAGTACGCTCACTAAATTGTTCCCCAAATGGACTTCCCATTTGATTTATATATTTATTTTGTACATATTGCTATATCTCTTTCAACAACCTACAATTCTGACCTCAAGGTGGCACCACAGGAAAAAATGGCCATATAAATTTTAAATGGATTCTGGATGGAAAACAAAATTAAAAAACATTGTAGAAATTTTAGATTCTCTATATCTATATATAGTTTTTATGTCATAATTTTTAATTTGGTTTAAGAAAGGGCAGATCAATGAACACTTCAGAGCAGTGCGAGAGGTAATATCTGTCTCTGTGTGTTATTCTTTGGCAGCCACTCATTTTTATCCATTGAGCCTCCAACAATAGCACTGGTTGATAGAGAGATGTCGTTTTGTTTTGGTTTCAAGCTGCTGTGGTGTAATTTTTGTTCTTTCTGTGTATTTGCATCTGCATATTTGTCTTCTACATCCATGTAGATCTTGTCTGTCCTGTAGATTCGTCTGAAGAGTGTGACAAAAATATGTGCAAAAAAAAAATGATTTTTTACATTGCTTTACAAAATTTAGATTTTTTTTTTTTCTTAAGAACACAACAGCAACACAAACAATTTGCAATTCCTTATTCAACAGCACTGCTCCTTTACAGGTTATAGTAAGTGAATCTGGCTTATGCACTCCCTACTGACGGACACACAATGTCAGGTTTAAATCATCCAGTCTTAGTATGGAAAATTCACAAAGTAGTTGAAGGCTCAAATTCACATTAGTGAAAACAACTCCAGCATTTCAGGCAGGGAAGTGGAGAAGTGACCCCCTGGCAAGGTGACATCCTGACTTTTAGCCTCCCTCGATAGCCTGGGATGAGGAGGGAGAGGGACACAACAAGCCTTTCAGCCACAGCCAAGGTTTTGATGTCCTGAGCCAAACACTGCTGCTTACTAAAGATAGAAGGCTCTTATCAATTAGTGGCTGAAGACACCCCACTCTCAGCACCTTGGTCAGATAATTCGCCCTTGTGCGGGGCGATTGGATTCCCACCTCCCTGTTTGTCTGCCCCTCCTACTGTCCTTCACAGTTTGGCATAAACACTGTGCTGCCTCTCTCAAAGCCCCTCTTTGACAGACGAGGTAACCTTAAAAGTACAGTGCATAATAGAACAGTGGAAATTCATTCCACCGTCATTGCCGTTTTTTTCCTGGGAGTTGTTAGAGGAAAGTAAATACCCTGAAATACATGTGCTAGGTTCAATATGTGAAACATCCTTGAAAAGTGAAATACGCATGAGCGGTTGTTTTCAACATTTTATCACTGGTTTTGAATTTGCTAGTTGGATCTCCTTTCTTTTTTATGTATCTAACCATAACAGCTGTAAAAAAAAAAAATAATAAAAATAAAACCTTGTCCTTCTCTCATGCAAATCAAAATGTGACATTTAAATATTTTAGAAGATACAATGGATAGATTCCTTTCTCTGCTAAAGATCCACCCATTGAAGAAGCTACCACAGTGTTTGAATAACAAATCCTTAGAGAATGAAGTTTTCATGTTCTCTTACTGCTTTAATAAACATCAGAGCCTGTACTGTTGGAAAATTGATTCAGCTGTGGCACTGTTCATCCAAAACCTATCCTTTATCAGGAGTACAAATTCAATCCACTGCCTTTAAAGATTTATAGATTCATGCAAGTTTTACGCCACTGGGAGCGCTAATGGCTTTTAGTGCTGGGGCCCCAAGGAGTCATTGTGCATGAAAACCAGAAAACGCAGAGCAGCACTTAAGCTACCCGCAATGTCTGGTTTCTGTCGAAAAAGATGCCGTTGACTTGAAATATTGGTTCCAACCGGCAGATTTTTGAATGAGAAAAGACGGGGTCCTCAGCTGTCGGCACATACTTAGACTTGAATTCCTTGCTGTCTCTTCCTCTCTATGAAAGGGTTATAACCGTGCATTTCTGTAGATAACGTTCGCTATCTTGAAATATTTCAAATACATTTTGATAACGGATGTCTAACATGTATAATTTTAGTGCTTCTAGCAAATCATAGTATTCAAATAAAAAGATGCCATTCCTTACTTGGTCAGCACGTGTGCTACAGAGGATGCCTGAGACAGACTAAGAGCTTATGCCTTTCTGAGAAGATGCAAGTCAGACATGCACCACTAGAACCTGGAGCACCCAATAAATCAACCTGCATCTTCTGCTACAAACCCGTCAGCCTATTAGAGATTGACAACTGTAGAGAGAGAAGGTGTGTATGTATGGTTGCAATGTGGGGAGTTTGAGAGAAAATATCAGTTAGCAAAAGATTCTTGAAAGGTTGGACAGACATGACAGAAAAATGAAGAAAGAAAAGCCAAGGCTCTCTTTTAGCCAGTTACAACATGAGTGCTGAGTGAAGTCTAGAGGAAGCATGGACATTGAATAAAAAATGCCACAGCTTAGTATTAATAATTCAGTAGATTGCAATGGCACAAAAATAACAGTCGGAAAAAGCACTGGCGTTGGACCTGACATCACAGAGTAGTTGTGTTTTATCATGTTTGAATGTTGTTGGCTTGTAGTATGTCAGTCAGAGTGGCTCCAAAGACACTAGTTTCTCTATGTTCTCTATGTTCTCCCCCTCTTCACCACCTTAACCTTTTAGAGTGTAGCCATGCCTCTAATAGTACTTATTTTGGAGGGATATATATGTACATATATATATATATATATATATATATATAGGAATATGTTTGGAACCCTATATATATATTTACATCCTACAGACACGATGAACCTCTTCTCTGGGGCTCCTGACCTTCTCCTTCTAAAGCCTGAAAATTCTGACATTTTTTTAGGATTTCTTAGAAAGACTGTCTTCATAAATAGCTTATAAAATCTTTTGATTAAACTTTAATCAAATCTCTGTTTTGACTCTTCTTTAATGTGGCCAATCAATAGTTACCTAGCACCCTTGAAATCTGAAGGCTCGTGCTCCTTGCTTGTATGCAGCAGGGAAAAACCAAGAGCTTCATCTGTGCTCGCAGTTTTTCATTTAAAGACAAAAGTCACAGACTTGTATGTGGCTTGGGTGCAGAGGAGAAAAAAGTGTCTTCACTTAGACTGAAGTGAAAAAATCAACTTAGAGTTTCAGGGCTGGAGAATTTTCTGGACTTTAAAGAAAGTATCAAGTGTGAGTATCATGCCACTGTTGAACTAATTGTCATGGCAAATGAAGG
The DNA here is from genome assembly GCA_038496675.1 of Rachycentron canadum. Classification (NCBI taxonomy): domain Eukaryota; kingdom Metazoa; phylum Chordata; class Actinopteri; order Carangiformes; family Rachycentridae; genus Rachycentron; species Rachycentron canadum. The sequence goes on from CM076648.1 coordinate 15,129,123, forward strand.
CCTTTATGATCACCATTTAACCTGGTACAGTCTAACATGAGGTGGCCTATCTGCCTCTATCTGACTACTGCACGCACACAAGCTCCAAAGTCCAGCCTAATTATTGAAATATGTTTAAGTACAGCGTGTCCTGGCATCTAAACCTACTGTAACATTTTCCTAAGGCAACTCACACACTGACCTGTGGGGCATTCACCTATTGTCAACCTGCAGCCAATAGCAACACAGCAATCTGGCTGACTGTTAATAATCCCCAATGAGAACCATAGAGTTCAAAAGTAAAAGTGTAAAATGTAAAATCTTTCAACAATTCCTATTGTCCAACTCTCCCATTTAGAACCGAAGCAAGGTTTTGCTCACGCATGTCAGAAATTCTTGAACCAAAGAGCAATTACTTTTTAAGTCAATCAAGGCAATACATGTATGCTGTCAGTGAAAAGAACTTTTGGGTGGTTGGGTGATTTTGTGGTTGTTCACGTGCCCACTGGCTCTGTAAGAAGATACTGAGAGTAGTGCATCAAGAAAAAAAGATGTACAGTCAGGAGCCTTAGTGGAGCAATTAATGAAGCTATTTAGGAGAATTAGGTTAGAATCAATTAGATTGATGGAAATCTATTCAGAGATAAAGTCCAGGTTGGAAGTGAACTGAGTTGTGTTTTTATTGCAGGCTTTACATCCTAACAAATTTGAGCCAAGGACAGAACGAACTGGCCCTGTATAATTACAAAGGGAAAAAAATTTTTGAGTCGTTTATATAACAAATGCAGTTACATTGACAGCCTAAGTACAATGTAATGTTTTTTTTTAATCTCTTCATTCACTGTGATTCATACAGTATCTTCTATCTTTTAAGTTTATAAAGTTATTCATTTCCTGCAGTGCAGACTGATTAATACAAAACCCTGTCTCCTAGCAAGTGCGTACAAGATTTCTACATATACTATATTACCCAGGTGGCTTGATTCTTTTTTCTTTTATGGTTTTTATGTAAACGAAATTTCTGTGAAGTTTTGTGTTTTGTGATTATGATCAACTTGGAAAATTATAGCTTGCTTGAAATAATACATCTAATACATCACATTGAATGCAATGAAGCCTTTGGTTTGGAGAGCCAATAAATCCAGAATATAGCATAAGATTAGCAATAAGAGCAGTGAAGTTTATTTTAAATGTTGAATACCTCAATATGCCACTTTCTATTGTTGGTTACATTTGTATACTTATAGTCTATGTCAGTGGAATTGTATCTAATTTTACACCAGAATGATGCATTAACAGTTCAATCCCGAAGTACTTTGATCTTTGTGTGATTACATATTGCAAAGTCTTCCTCCTTCTGAGGAAATTCATGGTTGAGTATCAATCTTCTGTGTTATTATTGAAGATGGGAAAACTTGAAAGGCTCACTAGTTTGAGCCTGCCTGAGACAGGCCTGTGATATTAATCAAGATTTGTAAGTTGGATATACTGTTCCTAATTGCATTTACACAATCCTTCATTTGTTTTGTAGGCTCTTGGTTTAGCGTGAAAACTGACACTGGTCACTGGATGTAGTAGTGCAACATTCTTTGTTTGATCCAGGTATTTTCTCTGATCCATGTATTTAATGTTCATTCCTACATTCTTGTGGGAAATTTGTAAAAAATGATTTAGCCCATAGTTTGAGATGAGTAATTATTCTTCAGACTGGATTATGCCCCTTCAACATGAAATAGAAGAAGCCAGTAATGCTCATAGAATTGTTAAATTGTTAGAAATGTTAGGCTCAACAATGACACACTTTTTTGAGTTAAACAGCTTTAATGTTGATTTTATTTTGGTTTCGACTGAGATCCCCTTGTTCTGATTCACAGAAACCAATAAATACAACTGTCTGTCTTCAGTCTGCAACTGAACTGTGAACTGAATTTTTTTTTCTAGACTTTTCTAGATGGTACTCAAAACTAGATATTACACAATTCAATATCACATTTTGCTCAAATACACTAATGTCATATAACTATACACTTTGTGTGAATAACTGAGGTCCCATGTGACCTTCAAGGGTTTAGGAAAGCAAATAGTGTTCATTTGAGTTTTACTCAGAAAAGCAGCAGCTTCATTATAAGAAACACTTACAGCAGTACCATTATAATTGATACTTATAGCATCGACAAAGAGAACATAGATTCTCTTGAATTGTAACTACACTTTTGAAACCTTTTTGTTGTTCTTTTTGTTGCCACACTTACTATGCTGCATCAGCTACAAGGAAACCATTTCAATATCATGAAACTAAGCTGAAGGCACTGCTGTCAGAGCTTAACCTCACTCACTTTCACAGCTGGCTGGGAAGGAAAGGAAAGCAAGATGAATCCAAAGTAAATTAAAAGTTGTGTGTTTTGTTCAATTGACAGGAGAGAGACACCTGTCAAAGTTTCCAAAACTTACGGAAAAAGACTGTTAGTGGTACAACATTATGCTTCCCCACAAAGAGGGAACCTAAAAAGCAATAAAGGTTTAGTAAGTCTAAAGATCATTTTAATGGTGTTAAATTAAAGCAGTATATTGTTGTTAGTAGGTTCCGGAGGTTGACTGGACAGAAATTAGGAAGTAGGCCAAGTCCAGTAAAGTAAAGACATGAAGTCACAAAAGTGCCACTTCAGCAGTGGATTGTACAATCAAATCTGTAATATCAGAAGTTATGTATGTATGTTTTATAAAGGTCAATGTATTATTTCAACACTTAAAAAATTTGATGGGAGGGAGAAAGCTTCAGTATAGAGTAGATTTTGGTAAAATGGCAGTAAAGGAATGTGGAGTGGAAACAAATCTAGAAAGAAAACATTTTAGATATCAGGTTTTAGCATCACAACTGCACACCCTCCACTATCTGTTGTAGCAGTCCGGTTTGAACAGTGTTGCAAGTTTTTGGAAAGCATTTTTTTTTTTTTTTTTGAACAAGGCTAGCAGTCTCTCCTTGCTTCCATTTCAAATTGCGCTAAGCCAGACGAGCGATCCAGACCTCTCTCTGTGCTGGACGATCAGAGATAAAATTGATATGGATGGTCTCATCTGAAGACTTGGTAAAAATAAGAGACAAGCGTTTCACAAATTGTGCTTGTTCCCTTCAGAGTGGGGATTGATTTTAAAGCAATTTTGAAAGGATGACCAGCAAACATTTCATTCATATTTTCTATTACGCTATTTGCAAGTTCCCAACCCCACTGCTCAGCCGCTTTTTCTGCCCACCCTTCTCTTCATTTGTGTCTATTACAGACAGATACAAACTCACCTGGGAGTCTGTCTGTGAGTGAGGAACCTCTGATGCATTCCACATGGCTGCCTCCCTGATTGCACTGTTTACAGCCAAAGACAACTGCAGCTTGGTGCAGTGGAGGATAATTAGGCTCATGCTTTGCTTTGCTGTGCTTGTGCTATACGAGTAATCTGCTTGGTAGAAAAGGTAACAGGCCGTCAGTTATTTACCTGCGGTGCGTAAAAAAGCACACACTGGCATACCGGGATTGGATTAGATTGGATTGGGAGAGTCTTCACTTAGGCCCAGTTGATTCGCGGTTACTTCTGCGCTTGAGTTTAGGTTTAAGACTCGTTCTATTATTGAGGTCACGTTCAGGGTTGTGTCTAACGGCAGTCTACACAGGAGGCATTTCAGCCACGTTTTTCAGTTGTCAGATTTAGGCATGTGTGATGAAACAGATGTACTCCTGTTTTAATCAGTCCAGCTGTCTGTCTACACTGGATATGTGTTGGACAAAAATTTGGGTGACAAACACAAAATATTGTTCCAGAGCACATCCAGTGTCGACACAAATGAGGCCCTGACGTTGATACTGCTGCTCTGTTAATGTGCTGCTCACGTAAGGTGTGTAGACAGAATTTGAGGATTAAGCTCTTGGTTAAGATTTAAATTTGGATTATTGCTGTGGACTCGAGGTAAAAGTCAGGGTTGGCTTGAAGATTATGGAATGGCTTTTAATTCAAATACATTACTGTGACTATGAAAATAGAAATACTTTAGTTTTGTTGACATCACAACAACTAGGCACGCCACTTATGCATATAACGTGATCAGCAGACTATCTGAACTATTCGCATTTACCACTGTTTTATTGTTGTTCCAAAAGAATCAAATCACAAACTGTGCACCATTAATTCACCATTTAGCCTTAATGTTTCACAGTAACAGCCATGCTACCCTACTCCTTCTGTTCCAAACTAATAGGACCATCTGTGTAAACACTAATTCTCACTTAACTGCTATAAACACTGACACTCACCTGCATGGACATCAGCCACACTGGACAATATGTCCCTGTGTTTTTTTTTTTTTTTTTTTGTTTGTTTTTTAAACAAAGGGATCCCGACATGATAGCTTCACATCCAACTGGGCAAGTGCAGCTGTCCCCCTCAGGCTATACTGTGATTTCCAAAAAAAATAAATAAATTCTACAGATTTTTAACCAATTCCCTAAACTAGTGAAGTAATAACACAAAATGAATAAATGAAAGAAAGGTTTTTAACATTTGATTTTTACCTTTGAGATTGTTTTTTAACACGATGACAGACCAAAAATGTGCTCAAGTAACAGCAGAGCAGACTGATATCAGTTGGGTGCTCTATTGCGAGGAGTTGTTAACATAACTTATATTCAAATCTGTGCCCATGCTAGCATTAACTCTCAATATCAGCTCCCCAAATAGCCTTGTTAGACCATTATCTGTTTGTGCTTTTAATTACAGCGGTTTTGTGTTTGTTAGGTTGTGATTTTTGTTCTTTGATCAGCTTATAGTTAAACCAAACAAGCCACTAATCTGTCTGTCTGCTAATAATATGTTGCTTTAACAGCATTTTAAGAAACTGTTGAATTACTGGTGGGATGAAACTCACACTCAAGTTACGTTCAGGCATAGTACTTGCTTTTTGCTTCTTATTCTCTTGTCTTTTTACTACATTTATTATCACTGTTTGGCACCAATATACCAAGTCAAATTCCTTATATGTGTAAACTTACTTGGCAGTAAAGACGATTCTGATCCTGGATCTGATTCTGAACATACATGCAGTATGCCAGAGAGCTAAGAAAGATTAAGCTTTAAAATTTTTTTTAATGAAATTTCAGAAAAATATAAAAAACGAAATATTACACTATTCTATTCGGTTTTTGAATGATTAAGGCTGTTCCGAGGTTATACCATCAAATCATTTGATAAACCTTCCTGCAATAAAAAATTTTATTGTAGTTTATTAATTTGCACTGGTAAAAAGAAGTCGGAACCCAAGGTCAGCTTTATAGGTAGAGATCAAGTATCTTCCTGAAGCGAACACTTCAAAAGGGCAGAAGCATGCTGTGGTGGTTGGTGGTCTCAGCACAATATACCAGCATCCATTGTTGAATTACATATTTGAAGCAGAACAGAGTAATTAAAAGAATGGATGTCAACAGACAAAATGTGTTCACACCTTTATGTGCACTGTAATTCAATATGCAGTTAAAACACTGCATAAACAGATCATTCCTGTAACACTTTTTTTTTTTATATATATTAAGATAACTATTAAGATAACTAAAATTTGTGAAACGCTAAGCATAAATTAAACGTCGATTGAAACAGATTGAAACAGCTGGAATGTAATCAGTGGTGTCAAACAAGGTATCACTTGTTTTCACTCTGCAACGTGTACAGTATAGAAACTCCCTCTATTAGCCGAAAGCCACCTTCACGAGCAGCATCTCTGAATACTGATGTAATGTATTCCACACCTTCCCCTTGCGTTCTGCCACATCAGCTGCTGAGCGGTTCTTTGATGTTTCTGTTGTAAAAGCAGTACAGTCTCAGGACCCCTTTGATTGTGTGAAATGTGCTGCGTGTTCGCTATTAAACATCTGTTAGCAATTTTAGTCCTTTAGATGAAGGTTGGGGTACCATTGTTGACCTGGTGTCTTTTTTCTTTGTTGAACTGACTTTGAGCTTCTTTTTAACTATGAAATTTTACCTGATAAGCAAAAGTCTGAATTTTTCCTGATATGTTTCCAAAAACCAAAACTCTCATGCAACATGCCTTTCCCAAGTTAGATGTGAAACAGGATGCTATGTCATTCTGATAAAACAAGAGTCATTCAGATTATTATGACAATGTACAGTTAGTACACTTAGTTTAAAAGTGAACTATACAGTATGTGGTTCTTTATTATACCGTACTATATATGTAACATTCAAGCACATCACAGGAAATAATTATCATGTTGTCAGGAATCAGCATTAAGTAAAGTGTAAAAAAGAACAGTTATAATTACATACACTTCTTTAAATGTCATCTGTTAAGGCTAACTTTAATATAACTGGATGTACAGTGCATACTTGATCAAAGTGAAAATACTGGTATTGCTGTGCTGCTGGCCTCTGTCTGTAACAGAAAAATCCACAGTGCTGTGTGAATGAGAATAGCTACAGTCTATGCAGACCCACCATACTTTAGTGGTCTCAAGCTGACTTTAGCTCTCATAGCGAATCGAGAGATGACATCTACGATAGGCATCAATTACAGACTTTTAGTTTCTGCCTCGTCTGAGCTCAAAGTGATAATTAAAATTGATCAATCAATCGAATGAATGAAACTTAATTCATACGGAATATTCCAAACAAATCCAAAGCAAGTGCTATACAAGTGAATGAAAAAACATAGATTGTTAACTATGGATTTAGCAACCAATGGTCACTAAATCAACTAATCAAGAATGGAGGATTAATGCCAATGTCCACCCTTAACAGACAAATAAAGAAAACACGTCAACATACAAGAATAATGATATATGTGAGAATATGTGTGCTAGTTATTAGTGAGTCTACACTGATGTGAACAATGTTGATAAGCAACACTCTTGATTAGGTAAAGTTTGACCAAATTAAACTAATAAATTGTTACTGCAATAATAGAACTCAACCCCAGTTTGGGGGTGGAGGTCCAAAAGAAACTGAGACACTCAGCCCTAACACTCTTTACCAGTTTGTGTGGCTGCAACGTGCAGCCATTGTAGCTATGTTTTGGTCATCACCAGCAAAACCAACAGTATTATGGGGGTAGTAGATAGAGATGCAAAGTGTACTCAACAATATGCAGAAGAGGAATATTCCCAGCCAATCACAACACCACGATGGATGTCCATTGACTTATTGTAGCTATGCTAAGCTACATAACTGAAGCAGTTGCCCCTTCAGCAGACTAAAGCAGCAGAAAAGGCAGAGATGTATGATGATGATGATTCCATAAGCTCCGAAGCCGATAGACACAGACAAAATGCTATGTTGCCTGGCAACGCATTAGCTGATGCTCTCCTTTGCACAGTAAGTTACAACAATCAATCATTTGTCTGAAAATCACTCTTGAGTCTTGTGCACTGCGAAGTCCTCCCCAATCTGCTCTAAATCCATCCTCTCTGCTCAATGTAAAATATAAGCAGTTCAGCTGTAGAAGGATTTGCTGTCAGTATTTTAGCATTTAGCCAGATGTAGCATGCACCTACTGGTCAGGTGTGTTTGATTTGGGATACTTCACTGGCTGGTGCATGAAACCAGCCGCTTCTTGTCTGCTGCAGCTGCTGATTTCTCGCTTAGTGAGTCATTACTTCATCATGTGACGTTTGTTTTTACTCTAACAATTTTGACTTAACATGTAGCAAAGTATTTACGTTAAAAAAAATACTTGAAATAGTAGTACCAGTACACAAAAAATGATTTGATGTTACTGCAAGAAGTGTTATGGTGCTAACTTTTGCTAAAAATATTAATCTACACACATTGTGTGTTTATGTGGCTCAAACCTGTCCATATAGCATTTCATTTGCCCCTTATTACCTCAATAATGTTGTCACAAAGAATTGGACCAGATATAATACTGTACTGTCAAACCGAAATTATCACATAACAGGCAACTAAAAGGACCATAATGTGTTCACACCATTTTAGTGTTTAAAAAGGAGCTGAATGTAGCTAAAATGTTTATAGTCTGAACTGTGTGTTTTTACTACTTTACATTCTATTAAAATTATATTTTTGGCAGGATTTTAATATTATAGATATTTTTACATTATATTTTTTTTCATGACTCAGGTATCCTAATGGAATTTTTAAAATCTAGACCAAATCTTTGGTTTAAAAAAAAAAAAAAGTGCATGTACTTATTTTTCAAAAAATGCAATAGATTTTTTTCATGTTTAAGGTTAAACTAATTCAAGACATTTGCTTGGGTATTAGTATAGGTTCCTCTGTGATATTAAAACAGGGTTGGAAGCAAGTTATTTAATTTTAGAACAAGTGATAGTGAATCTTGAGAAAACTGCATCTGCTTCTCCAGCCTTCTCTCTCAGGAGAAGCTTTTGACAACCACCGAAGGAGAACGTCCTCAGCTGTGTTTGTGCATAAGCAGCACATTACTGAAACTTTTAACAGGCTCTGCCTGCAGCCAACGTGATGACCTCCCCTGCTGTGCATGTATCACCCGCGCATCTGCCACCTTTGCAAATGACGACAACAGTCTGTTTGATCAGCGACAGCAGCCTGAAAGACCACACAAACTCAGAAAAGATGGCTCCATCCCCATTAGAATCAATGACCCGGCTTGTCCAACTTGAGCCACGACTTTCTGGATCCATTACCGAGACACTTCAACCTAGAACAACAGAGCGCAACAAACCTTCCTGTTAAAACGTTAAAAGCCGAAGCTTTTTTTACTTTGTTTTTTTGTTTGTTTTCTGTCGTTGATTAAAAATATAACTTCTAATTTGAGATTGACTAATTTGTGAGATGTGTTTATAAGCTGTTCTGGTGTCCCATGGATAAAATTTATATTTTGACCATCTATTTCTGTTTTCACTTAATATTATTTAACACATGCTGTTACAGTGAGGAATACTGAACAAAATACAACTTTGGTACTCTGTTGTTCAAAAGGAGGTAAGGTGATTGTAGGTAAGGCTCAGTAGCAAAGCTGCACAGAGATCAGGGAAAATGCCTGGATAATAAAAATAAATAAATAAGTATCAAAATCAATAAAAATGCTTTGGCCTGACAGTTTTCAATGATGATAACTAGGACTCAGGATGTACCAGACAGCATTTTGTTTTGGCTCTGGGTTTGATTGACAAATAATGGCCCCACAGTTGTTGTTTTTCTAAGCTCAGCACACAGTGTGTAACGGACACCCATCTCACCAGTTTGTGGCATTGGGGAATAATTACGGGGGGCCGCCTGAGGTAAGGCCTGGCAGAGAGTGTTCGTTAGTGATGAGGGAGAAGGGTAGAGGAGGGAGGCCTGGGAGGGTAGATAGCTTCGCACTGCACAACAGAGAAAAGAGTTAGTTCTTGCAATAACTGAGCTCAGTGCAGACTAAACAATTTCCTTCAGCTGAGCCTCTTTTCCCAGCTCCATTCAACTGTCTTTAGACTTCTCTGTGGCTTACAAGCTGGAGAAAGAAAGGAGCGATGTCACGCTCATGGGCCACATGTGTCTGTTTGGTATTTAAATCATTTGTATGGATGTTTAAGGGAAAAGGGCCACAAAGTTTGTGCCTACACGTGTACACCTACTTATTGATATTTTTAGAAGAAAATATCTGCAGGTGCAAAAATGAATCAGCTTGAATTAATCACGTAAATAAAGCAAGAAAGTTGAATGATGAGGGGAATTTAAATTCATGTAAGACAAGTGGTTTTGCAATCAATGGCTAAAAAGCACAGAATATAATACACATTCACAAATCTTACTTAATAAATAGATTCTGCATGCAAAAACAAGCTAACTTTGCAGTATTTAACCATCAAAGCAGAGAATTATCTGAAGTATTATTGTAATATGGACCCATGTTGTTAAACAAACAAACAGTATAACCGACTAATTTTACTACATTTGATGTTACAATTTGATATAAGATTTTTAAAAAAGAAAAAAACTGAAGGGAAAAAAGTATGAAGACTCAGCCCTTTCCCCACTGTCTCCAATGGTGTGTTACAATACATCAAAATAGTGTGTGTTCATGCAGTGTCTCCAGTTATTAATAACATTTTAGGTCCTTTATGTACAGACATTCATTGAAGAAGTTAAGAAGTTCAGGATAGAGGAAGAAACAACAATAAAAAGTTGTTACTCCCACAAGACACAGCCCAGTGCCCCACACAAAAATAATATCCTGCACAAATACAGTTCCCAAACCATCATCGAAGGGTTTAATACTCCACTTAAACATATCAGATAAATTATGAGCCTGCTTCATTGAACACTAAAGATGATTTAGTATGTACCACCCATGTATTTGCAAAAAAAAAAAAAAAAAAAAAACTTGGTCGTAAATACGGGCATGTTTCCATGCCTGTATTAACCAGCCTCAGATATGCAATTGGGAAAAACTTTGATGATCACTATGAATGACAAATATGATTTACTGCATTATCCCAATGATGTTAGGCATATTGCTCTGTTTTCTCTCAGTGCTCTTCAATATTAGATTCACTCTGATCAGGGGTGACCTGATGGCTGAATGGGTGCAAATGCCCTGAGCGGCGAGTCCCGGTTCAACTCATCTCGGTTGGCCAGCAGCCCGATTTAGTGTACAGCAGACCTCTGCTGCGTTTCTTCTCTGCCGCTGTCCAATAGAGGCTTAAAAAATGCCCTCCAAAAAAACTGCAGCAATCATGGCTAGGCAATGGACCCCAAAGTCGCAGGTTGGACAGCTGAGGTTAAAAGGCTTTTTACTTGTTTGTTGTTTAGGCATACAGTTGGCAACAGGAAAGCAGGCAGGTAAGAGGTAGCTAAGAACAGGCAGAGCAACCACAGAGGCACTGAGAGCAAGAAAGCAGCCCAGACAATCTGACAAATGACATATACACAGTTCTCGAAGACTAATGAGCTGATTCAAGACAGGAAACTCACTGAGAATGTCAAGAGGGCAGGTGTGGGAGCACAGGGTCTAAGAGATAAATACACAATGCACAACAAAAACACACACACTGGAACGCCACTGACACACTTGTGCAGGACAGATCACAATGTGAAACACATGAACACTGCCTGATCATGTGCTCCTGTGTGAAAAGTTGAACGCCTGTACAAGATGAGCGGTAACACGGCAGAGTGCAGGGACAAGCCAGCCATCACACCATGCGCACAATTTTTTCAGATTTAGTTCAAATGCATACACAACAATTTGCACATATTTGCGACATGCAATAACGATGATAACAATTTGTGCTTGTGGTGGAAGCTACATATGAAGTACACAACTATATAGTTGTGGAATCATGTTTATCAATGGAAAACAACAGGGCAGGGCATTAGGTCAAGATAAGTATATGCTAGGGCTTTTGTCGTCTTGTCATTTTCGGTTGACAATCGGAAAATAACACAGAAAACACTGCAAAGCTAGCATAACACTCCTGTTAAAAACAATTTAAATCTGAGTTTTATGGAGTTTTTATGGTACCCTGGCTACAACCGGCTTCACAACCTCCTCTTCCTTTGTCGCTTTCCAGTGCAACTGAGTGCGAGTTCGATAGCAAAGACTCTTTATTGTTCAGCTACATTTTTTTTAAAACTCCAGAGCAGAGCACATGGGACTGTCCTACTGTAACAAACAAGGTCATAGGTCAACTGTGCCAGCAGCTTATTTTTGTGCCTAACTTGACTGTGACTAATTCCCTAAGCTTAACCACAGCATTATTTTTGTAAACATGAACATAAAGGTCTGGTACCAAAGTGCCGCTATTTCATGAGATGCTCCTATGGGTAACATCAGAGAGACCTACATGTTTCTTTAGGGCGGTGGCACAAAGGATTATACAAGTTAATGACATGTCACTAATTACAGTTTCATTCCCATTTAGATTGTGACAGTAAAAAACATCAGGCATTTATTGCACATCGTGACATGCCTTTATTTTTATTTATTTTTTCGTTTTGAGCCTTGTAATAATTATTGCTGCCTTTTAATGGAATTTTAACTGTGGAAACATCGTAAAACTGTGTTTGACTTTTTCTTGTTGTGGAGGACAGATAGAGGGGTGTGGATGAATATTCAGTGTATTAGCACCACGCAGTCAGGTAACACTATGTGCGGACCCCCCGAGGATGCTGGGAAAAGGATCGTCAGGATCAAAGGGAACGTGGAACACAGCAGAACGAGGGATCTCAGGGCTTAGGGGCTCATTAGGTATATTACAAAGGTAAGGCTGGGAATTAGGTATCTGGGAATTAGGGCTGAGACAGTCTTAATACAAAAACCCTGGAAAGGATGGCTTGTACATGTTTTACTGGCATAGGTGGGGGATTTAAGTGCAGTTAAAAAGTACTGATCTTGTGTCATGCTCATAATTATCGATCTCACAGAGAAATGTTTTCTGACCTTGAATTATATGTAATAGTAAAAGCAGCTAGTATTAATACTGTAGTCACTATAGTAAAGGAAGAAGAAATTCAAAGAAAAAAATGATTCTTTATTTTAGTCAGAGCATGAACACACTCCCAGCCAGTGTTATGTCTGCTGAATAAGAAATACAATAAACAGTGAAAAAAACATATCTTATTTGTATAGATTTTCATCATGTATAGAATATATATATATATATATATA
>CM076648.1:15142037-15216040 GCA_038496675.1 Rachycentron canadum
ATATATATATATATATATATATATATTTTTTTTTTTTTGTTTGTTTTTTTTTTTGTTTTGTTTTGTTTTTTTTCCACTTTTATTGTTTTTATACTCCTTTTATTGAACACTTCTTATTGTATTTTACTGTAATGTATTTTGGGTATTTGTAAAGCACTTTGGAAAGGGTTAGATGATAAAGTTATCCTACTTATACAACCCAGGGTGCTGCCGTAAATTTAGGATTATTTGTCACAGTCTTTTAAATTATGCCATCATAAACTTGTTTGTATTGGACCTAGAGAAAATGTAGCAGAAAGAGAGGGAACAAGGTTGAAGCAATACAAAGTGATGGGGAGTTGTTCATTTAGGTGCTTTTATTCAGGTACTTTCCGTGGTCTTGACTCGAACTAGAAATGGTAACATCAAACAACTGTATATTCAGCCATTTTGGATAAAGGAATTTATCAAATGGCATAAAGTATTTACACATTATATGAAAAACGCTGTGGCTGCTCACAACTAAAAGCCCACATAATGTCCCTTCTCTTTTCAACGTAAATAAATCTATCAATTAAACCAACTGTTAACAGAGTTTTGGATGAAGTGAGAATGACAAGCCAGCTGTTCACATACCATGTTTCCTCTCTTTTGTTATGAAGTTGTGTGTGTTTCTGTTATAATGAGATCAGGCAGGTATTCATGGTGTCCATATGCACTGTCAATGCCCAAGGGCAACACTCTAACGGTGTATTTAGCATGTGGCGGGGGGGTAAAGAGAGACAGAGAGGGTTGAGGCTGCACCACCATCTGGGCAGGGGTGTCAGGATCCAGAAGAGGATGATGGAGAGCTTCATCCACATACCTTGGGGGTTAGCAATAGAGGCAAAGCTCTCATTAACATCAGAGCTAATCAGATCCTGAAACATGAGTTGTTGGGACCCATGGCTGTGCATCAATGTTGTGTTGATTTGTAATCAGGTAATGATGATTGAGTACACCAAGAAAGGGAAAAGTACTGGGGAAAAGTGCAAAAATTCAAAATGAAATTTACATAAAAAAACACTGGCAAGTTCCAGGAAGTGTAGTACAGTCTGTAGAATAGGTCAAAGCTTTTCACTTACTGAAAGGTGCACAGAATGTCATGATCAATGGCTCGTACACTGTGTTGAGTTTGGCAGTGTTCATACTGCTTGTAGTCCATTCATGTGAACTTGCTGCTTGCTTTACCTGATCTGTGACAGCTGCATTCTTTAAAAGTAAAACTTTGTGTTGTAATCTCTGCTGTCTAAAAACTAGTTTTTTAGTGTTTCCGCCTGTCCTGCTGTTATTAAAAGCATGTCTGAACTAAGTGCGGCACCTTGTATGGCCCCTGAACAAATATCATATAAATGATGTTCTTAGATAGTTTAAAAAAAAAAAAAAAAAAAAAGACTGGTACTTATCTAGACATATGAAGTGAGTACCATGTTAAGATGTGGAGATTTCTTACTTCTGGAGCAATTTTCCTTTCGTTTAGCATGTATAATGTAGCACAATGGTTCCCTAATTTTGGGCTGTGAAATCATTTGCAAATTAACTGTGATTCTGGCTATATTTAATAGTAAAATGGGGATTTAGAAGCGACAGAATATGAGTTTATTTTCACACCTTGAATGAACCAAACTCAGTCCTCTTATGAGTTCATTTGAAAGAGGATGCACTTCTCTTTACAGTTCACTTCAGCTCTGATGGAGCCTAAGACCTCTGTCTGTTCACACTCTTGTTCCTTTGGGTAGGATTATGGGTAACTTTAATATTTGTTTTATCAACACTCCTGTGGTATTTGGTTAAATTTGTTATACAATATTGTATATTGTGTATGTATATATACATATAGGGGGAGTAGGATTGACAGCTTTAATTTGATGTGTTTGTTCTATATCTGTACAGTAGTAATTTCCCAACAAACTCCTACTCCTCATCCAGCTGTCTTGCTGTCATTATCTGCACCCATGGTTTTGTCTGTTTTTTCAAGCATCCCAGTACAATAGCGTGATCTATCTACAGCAGGGTTAAAACACAATAGCAAAAGCTGAGCTCTTTGCATTCACAATGAAACTGAAACCACATCTCAAGGTTTGCACCAATTTGGCGTTCATATGGTCGAGATACGGTCATCGAGTCAGTCAGTCAACAAGCCCAGCTGTTGCTGTCCTGCAGAAAAATATTCCAGTAAACTGTCCGTCTAAATCCTAAGTTTTGTGATTTCCCTGATTCTACATGACAGACTCGGGGCATAGTTTTATTCTTTCATATTACTCTACCTCTTTTTATCTTATGCTCACTGTTGTGTGGGAAGCAGAGGAGCAAGTCCCATTGGCATCTGTTATTTAATTGTTAATGCTAAGCATAAGGTTATGTTACTTGTGTTCCATGTTGGCCTCAGTCTCCTTGTTAACATGGGTCCCAGGGTACATTTTGTTACAGTGCTGCATGATTCATCAGTGGAGTCAGGGTCAGGCGATATATGCACTGTATTTCTCAGGCGTGAAACCAAACACTTAAGAACTCTGTCGGGAGAATACTCGAGCATTTGACACTATTCTTGGGCTGCCTAATGATATCTGGATCACAATGCTACAGTTCCTTATTTTAATAAATTACTTTCATCCTATTAGCATACTTTCAGACCGCAGAGATCAGCATTTTTGTTCCTTATTTTTCACATAAAAAGGTTGACAGTTAAAAAAAAACAAGGCTGGATTCTGGCCCACATTGTTTCAATAGTTAAACAAAACTTCCAAGTACATCTCAAAAGAGCTACACTTTTTTTTTTTTTTACACAGTCCAGTATGTGAATTCATATGGCTATAAAAACCTCAGTGTCTTCTTTCTAACAGATAATGATCTCTCACAAACTACAGAGAAAAAAAGCTTTACACCAGAATGCTTGATGTTTCTATTATAAAGTCCTGCTGCTAACTTACAAAGCATAAAAGTTTGTTCAAGGTAATTCAAAGTGTATAAAGTGTCAAAGATTCTCTCATTCATTGACTTTATTTCCAGTAAATAAAAGATAGAAACACATTTTTATCATTCACAAGGACACCTCTATCTATTGAATAAGATCTAAGTCTTTCAATATTTAAGTTTTAATTAAAAATGTATTATATATAATTTATGGTCAAACTTATGTAGCATACTAGATGTTACCACTACTGTGTTTTTTTTTTTTTTTTCTGTGTTGCACACCAAGGCATAATGACAAATCATGAGGTTTCATAAGAATGAAGATAGAAAATGGCAATACCTTTCACAAATATGCCCATTACTCTACAAATATGTGAGCAAGGACTCAACAAAGATAACTTGAAAGTGTTTTGCTCTTATTTCCCACTAAGTCCCTGGAGAGCGGAGCATTTCAATGGTGGTCAACAGTGTGTTAACATGCTCTTAAGAGTTAACAACTGATTGTGGAAGTAAATTTGCTGAGATACACTCTCAATTTTTTGCAAAAAATACATAAATAAATACATCCCCCTTTAATGTTGTACTTGTTACAGTCTGTTAGAGCCAAGAAAAATGGCAAGAAAAATTAGGTGAACCCTTTGGAATGACCTCCATTTATGTAAAGAATTTTCCTAAAATATGTTTAGATCTTCAAGTTACAATGGTAAACAAACATAATTTATAGTAACTAATAGCACATAAAACTACTGTATTGTTCAAACATTCACAGTGCAGCCTGGGAAACTATGTGAAACCCAAAGCTAATAGCATCAACAGAAGCTAACTGGAGTCAGGGGTTATCAGACATGGAGAGACTTAAAATAAAAAGAAAAGGTGTACAGGCCCACAGCAAGTGCAGGTGCAGTGCAAGTTCAACACGACCCCAAAGACAGGTATCATGGACAGAATTCAGGGCGAGTTTCAGTCTTTACTTTCATTAACATTAACATGTCATCAAAATGTTAACATCCTGAAATGTCGCAGTTATTGTTTGTGAACAAAAGCAGGTTTACAAAAGCTAATGTTAGTCTGTTTAGGCTCTATGTGCACTTGTGTTAGTACACTGTGCGCAGCAGCCCCTGTTGTTTTATGTTTTTTACTGTCATGTCAAAAATGGTATTGGGAATCCTGAAATTTTATGGTGTTGGTACCGACCACCAAATTTCTGATATTATGGCATCTTTACTTAGGATCAAGAATTGCTGATTTGCATGAAGCTGAAATGGTTCCAAAGTCATTTCAAAGAGTTTAGATATTGGTTGCTCCTCAGAGAGACAAACTGTCTATAAATGGAGATGATTTATTCCCTGGCCACTTTCCCTACAAGTGGGCGCCCAGCTAAGATGACTCCAACAGTACAAAGCAGAAAGCTTTAACAGAGCCTCAGAGTAATAGCTCAAAGTTAGAGGAATCACCGGAGCTGGCACTGTTCACATGCCTACAATAACCAAATTGTGGTTAGATGAAGCATTGTGTCCTGCCATTGACACCATGAAGAAAACTGCTGCTCTCCAAAAAAAAAAAAAAAAATCTCTGCCCCAGAAGTTTGCATATAAGCATTATGACACTCCACAACAGTACAAAGAAAAAGTTTCATGGACTGAAAGAACACACAGCAGTACGTATGGTGTAAAAAGATCACGATTTGGGACAGTTTTGCTGCCTCTGGGCCTGGACAGTTCACCATCATCAAGGAGAAAATGAATTTTCAAGTTTATCAAGGTGTCTTGATATCGGATAATGTGCTGGATGGCTGTCAGCCAGCTAAACCTAAGTAGAAGCCCACTGATGAAACAGGACAATAAAGCATCAAAACGTCAAAGTAAATCTACTAGAGAATAACTTCAAACAAAGAAAATCCACCTTTTTGAGTGGCCCAACCAAACCCAGACCTTAATCCAGTAACAATGCTGAGGAATGACCTGAAGAGAGCTGTGCACCCCAGACATAAGAATATGGCTGAGTCATAAAGCGGAATGGTCTCAAATTCCTCCTGACCATTGTGTTGGTCTGATCAGCAGCTACTGAAAGTGCTCACTTGAGGTTATTTCTGCCAAAGAAAGTTCAACATGTTACTAAATCCAAGAGTTTTCCACTGGCACTGTCAACACCACAAAGAATTAGTTGTTTGTGTCATATTATCTGAGAGACACTATGCTTCACCTTGGTTCACATATTTTTTTGCTACTGTATAAATTCTTTTGTGTAATGGTCCTGTTATCCTCAGTTTATCCTAATTTTTAACCTCCAGTAAATGACAATAATCAATTTTTTTTTACCCAAGTTTATGTTTCAGGTACTTTATGTGTCTTTGTTGACAAACTAAATACCCCTTTAAATAAAATATAACCCCCATGGTGAAACATATGAGACATGGTGAAAATATAGCTCTTCCACTGACAGTATTCAACTTGCTGTTGCTTCACTGATACTGTTGCATCAGTACTAAGGGTCTCATTCTCATCTGAGACATTATATTTCAGACAGAGAAAACCTTTTCTTGGAGGTAATTTTCATTCAGAGTATGAAGAGAAAATACACAGATCACATAAATGTTGATAAGGCTGTTTAGAAGGCTGTAAGTTTTTATATATTTGCTCCTCCCCTGAACTATCCCTGTCCTGTGGGAACTGTATGTGGAGTATTATGGGAACTATATTTCCTTGCCCCCAAAAATATAACTTCCATGGCACCCATACCAAAAAGTCCCTATTGAACTATTCATACACAAATTCCACAAATAAAATTGTATATGAATGCATTGACTTGATTTACAGATAATGAAGAAGCTGTTGTGAATATTTTCCTAACATTTACTACCTTCAAACATGTATTTGTGAATCAATTTCCCAAAATGTCCTGTTTATATTCAGTTAGATTATTGGTGCCAGTCAGCTGGGCAACTAGAGACATGTCATCTGCAAACATTAAAAGTGTTGTTGGTGTATATTGAGAACAGAATGGGAAATAAAACACAACCTTGAGAGAGCCCTGTGCTTAAAATCAATTTACTGGATTTTAAATCATTCACAAGCCTTTGCTGTGGCCTATACTGTAAAAAACTTGATTCATAAAACCAGTGTCAGGTTGACCTGATGCTCACTAGGCGATGCAGTAAAATGTTTGTGTGTCCATGAATAAAATCCTGGTGTGGAGGTGTGCTGAGTCCAACAGCCTGGTAATATACACTCCCTTCTTTGGAAGGGCCTAGAGAAAATTATTACTGAAAAATGTACTTCTTATCTTCTTATTTGGGAATTGACTTGCCACCATTTAACCATCACTAGTAACACAACATCACAGATGACAATACTGTCATGAATTGCCTTTAACTTTTAAACTGGTTTTTATTCCCTTTTAAAAGTTGCAATAGTGCAGTGATGGCATGGGACACCACAGAGCTCAAACCTTGGCCCATTACATTTTACATTTCAGCTGTATATATGTATTGAGGCCAATAACATAGACCATCTTGATACCATGTGCAAGTTTCTGTCTAGGTGGCATATCATTAATTTTCTTCAGCTAGATTTATGCCTGACTCTTTTATCACAGTGTCTGTATCACTGGATTTATTCTAAACCATAACATGACAGACTTTAATCAGCACAGAACACTGCAACCTGTATCCTTACTACTAAGAGGAGAGTGCAAATCACTCATACTTAGCTGTGTTGCACTGGCTGCAGCTATAGTTTGGGGTTGATTCGAAGATTTTACTATTCATGTTTAACACACTGGCAGGTCCTGCTCCCAGCAATATTATTGAGCTTTTAAGTCCCTACAAGCCCACTGCCACCTGAGATTGTTGCGAAGGTCACTCTGAGCTGTACCTAAATCTAATTTAAAACTCAGGGTCACCTTGCTTTTGCAATTAAGGCTGCAAAGTTTTGTGATGACCTCCCTGAGGAGAACAGGTTTTAGTACCAAGGTTTAAATCTCTTTTCCAACTTTTAGACTTGCTTTGTCTTAACCCACCTACACTAAAAGAACTAAAACTTAACTACTTTAATGGTTATTATCAGGTGTCACACAGGTCAATCACACAAACTATGTGGCAGCAAAGGCTACAGTTTCCCCTTTTCCTTAAAATTAATGTTATGAAAAAAGAGTCAGCCATTCAAAGTTATTAAGACTTATTAAGCATGTTTTGATTTAATTTGATCACGTATTGAAATAAAGATTACTTGGCTTATTTGAGAATTATTGACCATAAGTCAAGACTATGTTTATTACATTATACAAGAATGACTACAATTGTTATGGCATATCTATGTATAGATATTGTATAGATTACTACATACTAAAATCATAACATAACAACAACAATATTATAATATTGCCCCTATAAACTGCATCCTGTCGTTTGAACTCATAACTTTGCACAGTGCCACTGTGCACACCTGTAACTCTGTTATTACCTGAACTAGCACCTAGCTATAAAACCCTGCTCAGCACTTCACCAGCCATGTCTTGGATGCTATATCTGTTATGTTATATCTGTTATTCCAGAACATTTTACTGCATCCTCCTCTAATGTTTTTTTCTTTGTAATTCTAGCCGTGGAATCACCACCTTTCTCCTTTTTTTTTTATAACATCAACACATCTTTGATAACTTTGTGCAAGCCCAAAGGAGTGTTCATTGCTGTTACTGGGTCATTCGGTGACCTATTAAAAGTCAAAGCACACCAAGGTTGTACGACTTGAGGAAGGGCCGCTCATTTACCCCCATACTGCAATTATAGACCCGGTTGTCATGTCTTGCATGGTGGCAGAGACAAGGGACTGCAACAGCACAGTTTAAGCTGGAGGGCATAGAGAAGCAGGAACTGTCCTGACCCACCCGACCCTTTCTAGGCGCCAAGGTAGCAATGTTAATGTAATGACCAAATTTTGATAGCTAACATTTGCTACATCAAAACCTCATCAGGGTAATTAACAGCTCCAAACTTGACATAGTATCATACAAGCTAAACCTCCCTCTTAAGGACCACTTCAGTCCTCACTCCTCTCAGGTGCATTGCCATGATTCTGTTCTAGCATTTTGCCCCAACCCCCTTCAACCACAAAAAAAAAAAAAAAAAAAAATCAAAACTGAGGTCAACATAAATGACGCAAAATCCATTTTGGATTCAAAATGGCAACATTCAACTTTCTGAAAGGTGAAAGAGATTGAGAGAGAGACAGAGTCACATGTTTATTTGTACAATACTTGTACTTGTTTTCCAAAAGTTGTTAGTTATTCATTAAAATCACGATCATTGGGTTCTTGGCTCTGTTTATGTTTCTCCTTTTTAGGATGGGGTGGGGGATATAGTTTTGACACCCTTCAATGACTGAAAATAAATCTGTAATACATTTTGGCAAGGCAATTAATATTTCAACAGGAGAAGCCGTTTCAGAGGTCCATCAAAAAATGCACTGAATAATTAATCCTGAAAGCTAAGTTCAAAACCAATCCATGCTTGTAGTTACTGCTCAGTGAGTAAACTGCCAGATTTTTGCCATAAGAGATATGCACTGTAAGTGTGTCTGGATTAATGGATAACACGCATGCAAAAACCACATACAAGGTCCATAATAGAACAGAAACAAATTTTACAGGCAAAATGCAAAATGCACTGATGATTTACACAGAGAACTATATGGTTCAAAAGGCTTCAAAAGTATATGATATTGCATCTGAGTAAATGTTACGTTGTTATTTTTACAGTTTTTAATACAAATCAAAAATCCACATCCCTTATATATCACTATAAAACAGCACCTCAGAGCTGCAGTTCCGTGCTTTCATTTCTTGCTAAAGTACAGTACTTCACTTGATTTTTTTTTTATTTATTTTTTTTTTAAATAGACTATGCTTGTTCAGACAGGACGGACACATCATGAGCTGCTAATTTATCAGCTAATCATGATGTACGCAAACCTAAGTCCATCCAAAAAACATTATTGCTTCACCAACGGCTGCACACCGTTGCTTGTTAAAGCTTTATCTCCACCTACCCAGCGTCCACCTGTGCCAGTCTCTCCACTTGAGCCTATGGTAGCTCTTAAAGTGATAACACAGCACAGTGTTGCTACCCTGCTGATGCTCATTATGCCCCTGCTATACCAACAGCATGGTTGCTGGATAAGCAGGGAACAGCTTAATGCAGGGCAATGAATGCCAAACACAACTGCATCTCCGTTTGTTGTTATAAATGGTTTATCTTGTGATTAGAGCATTCATGACTGAATAATGTTTGTTGACAGATTTGTTTTAAATGAAACAGTGTCTCTGCCATGCAACATTAGTCACCAAATTTCTCCACCATTTATTCACTATGCAGCACTGCAAGCTAAAATTGAATACATTTGGAAGCAAACAGCCTTTTCTGCAAGGTCTGAGAAGTCTTTTACGAGGGCTGATTTTAGATATGTGAAAAGGAAAGCACACTCATCACTAGCTTTACTAAGAAATAAAAGAATCAGCATTACATGGTTTCTTCCAAACATTCATTTCAAAGACTCATTTCTTGTTAACAGTTTTACCATGTAAAATGTGCTGTTTTGCAAAACTCACAAGTACTGATGCATGATTATCTACAGGTTATCTACTGTCAATGTACAGTATATGGAGCTAAATGCACTCTGTCCTTGCATCTGTGTCTGCATGCTTCATGGAGCCTCTCACTCCCGGGGCACTCAAATGACAGCGGCATTTTGCTCCTTCTCGCCTCTGTGAACACAGCATATATATAACTTTCATGCAGGCAAATCAGCCTCTACTGGTGGTGTTGAAACAACACGCAATGAGCTGTATCACAGCACAAGAGGTCAAATTCATATTCTGACATACTCTTCAGTTAAAATACTGTGTTAACATAATGGGTTATCAGCTAGGCAATTTGTGGTTCATTTGTGGTCCTATCAGTATCTCATGAACATGAGCGTTAACTAATGCTATGTATACAGCAAAGGTTTAAGTGGCCTATATAGTTCTGTTTGCTTTTTATGATTTACTTCTCTTTCCTTCTTTATTTGTGTAATTATTAAAACACATAATAGAAGAAACCCTAAACTAATTAGGGTTTTAGTCATTTTGTTATTTAGTCATTTTAGCCATTATTTCTCTAAGTTGTTTTGGTGCGCATTTAACAAACATACGCACACAAAATCTCACAAAGTATCTATTATTATATATATATAATTATTACTTTATCCCTATCTAAGTAGTGTAGCAAATATATAGTTTTCATTAATTAAAGTACGTTCATAAATATTTTTCACATGCATATTTTGGTCGTAGCTTTGCCACAGCCATATTGCACCACATACAGTTTAATTATCTGAATTACATATTTGCAAATACTTTTCAAAACTGATCTTGCTGTCAAGCCAGGCAAAATAAAAAAAGGACAACTTACGATACGAATCTTCTTAATAGTACTCGCCATACAACTCAACATACCAGTTGGATAAATGTTTGATGAAACATAAGCACCAGGATCAATATCAGTGCTTGGCTAACTGTATTTCTATAGATTTGCGTCATGTGTAAAAGTGGCCAGAATAATTCAGTTAATATCTTATCAGAACTTTAAACTATAAGATCGACAGGCTATATTAGTACTTCTGTAAATCACTGTTATTTAGGTCACATGGTCTTATTCTGTTTGGGTGCTTGGAATTTTTTTTTTTGTCAATTTCAATATATAATTGCAAATGGAGTCTAGTTTACCCACCTAACTTCAGTTTCAGGACCAGCCATGAGCTCGTATTACACATGGTCTGCAGTACAGACTTTTACTGGTATACATCTGCATTTCATTCAGAAATCTTTATCGCTTCTGAAATGAAACACAGAGACCCAATTAAGTTCCTTTTCTGAGGATCTGAATCCTAACCCTGAACCCCTTCATTCAGGTTGTACAAATATGCTGCTTAGTTATGCAGTCCTGCACATGAGTCCCTGCAAATGTGAAATGACAGACTTAGCCAAAGGGATGACCCACTGGCAGCTCACTGTCATTGGCTTTCCCCCTGTGGATTAATTTGTCATGAACATTAGGGATATCATCCTTCAAGTCAGCCAATGAAAGTCATGGGATTGGCAGATAAAGGGCATGGGGGATTTCAAGAGGGTAGATTCACAGGGCTTTGTATATATTAGAGTGTGACATAAAGCCTGGAGCTAGTGTGTACTGCTCCGCTTCAAGGTAATGGATACCTGTCTTCTTAATCGTGTCCCCACAGAGCAGAGAGGAAAGGATACATTGTTAAAGGGATGCAGTAATGGGCATGCCTGTACAACCATCTGAGACTCGGGTAAAATTGAACCTAAAAGTTAAAAATGAATAGAGGCCAGATATACGACACACCTTCTGTATGTTAGTTGTTACTTTTCTACATATCGGTATTATTTCGATCATGTGCCATGTTGCCAGGAAACACACAGAATTGTCCATTTATACACATTTTAATACCCAATAATAATACTTTAATACTAGTATGCACCAGTTGAGCCCACCTTCATCAGCCTGTAACAAGAATCCAATTTACCAGAAGAATTTACCAGAGGAAAATACTTATCCTCAATATTTGGTGGAGACCAAAACAGAGCTAAAAGGAGAGTGAATATTGCATTTACAGTGTTTAATTGGGCATATATATATATAAATATATATATATTATATACCGATACCATAGCATATTTTGTTCGTACTTTGTTAATGAAAGCATGCACATTTACTCCTTTGCCTCTAAAAAAAAAAACTTTAATTTATTTTTCATGAATTAATTTGTCAGAATTACTGACAAACAGCTGGGGCAGTTGACTGGGGGACCACACATGTTGAGCTGGCCCTTCCCGGGAGAAGGAATAAACAAGATTATCTGCTTTTACAACAGGTCTGCAGTCAATGACCACTGACCTCCTTGAGTGGGGAACCAAGTGAAAAGGTAATACGCCTACAGAAATCAATAAAGTACAAGACTGCAGTTATTTAACACATTATGTCATTCTTTGCATGTCAATTTATCTGTCACAGGGTTCGGCATTTCTTCCTACTATAACCCAAGTAGTTTGTGATTTTGCATTCTCGTTTTGGAGAAATGACTACAGCAGAAACTCACGGTAATGTTGCCTTCATCATCACCAATCTCTTACCCCCCAGTGGCCTAATGCTCCTGCTCCAACTCCAGAAGGAGTTGCTCCCTTTTCCTGGACTTGACCAGTAGTTGTAATCTCGTTTTACTGAACTCTAAGGACCCCACCGTCTTGTTAGCTCTAGTGCAAAGAACAAGTCCATTCATTATATGGAGCCTGATGAATGACTTGGTCAGACAGTAAGGGAAAGCCAAGGTGTAAATGTTCAACCTCTCATAAATCACATAGACGGGCAAGTCTAGACCTTAACCTACATGTACTCAGGAGTGATGATACCTTTGTATATTCCTACCCAGTTGTGTAGAAAAATTGTTTGAGAATAGTGCTGTGCTTCTATCTCTGAGTAGTAAAGTGTCTGTATGAATAGGAGAAACACTTCATAGACTGAGATGGTGAAAATTCTCCTGGTGTCAAAAAATAAAATGCAGTTATAACTGACTCTTTTCTTAACTGATTCTTTGCCGCTTCCAAGAGCAATGTGCTTTTTTTTTTTGTCACACAGAAATCAGTTTTTCAATATGCCATTTATTTTACATAGACATGTTTGACAGCACATAACAGTGTAGTATGATCCCTTTGCATGCACACACAGAGACATACGCACACAGAGACACAAAGAGCTTTTCAGACTCACTTGCATGAACACTGGATCTTTCTGTGGTTTGTTTCTAACATGGTATAGTGCCTTGCTTTGTACTCAGTATAATTTCAGTGATTGCTATGTATAGGTATTTCCTGCTTCCTGAATAAAATACCACAGTGGTATTTTATGGTCAGTTAAATTAAGAGTGCAACCAGAGAAGAAACAGGCTTATTCCTAGGCAAACTGTGAGACTGGGTTTGGGTTCTACTTAATGATTTGAGTTCATTTCAACATATATGCAGCCGATGTATGGCATCATAAACAGTGACGTTCATCATCATTAAGGGTTTTCTGAGATTTTAGTGAGTAAAGTAACAAAGAAAAACACAAGTTGAATAAAGTTATGAATTTAAGTTGAACACACACTGGGCTCATACACAACAAATTTTTCCGTCATGCAGCAACGATTGCTTTACCTTCATAAATGTTTCGTATTTGACTGTTTCGATTGTGATCACACTTACTCTCATCTCTGAGAGACCAGAGGAAGTACCATGTTCAAATGATGTCGACACAGCAGAACCTCACAAAGGGACAGCAGCAATGCACCAGTCAAAGGGTGAGACTAATCCAAATCCTACCTAACTTTATTCACGAGTGTAGCCACCGAAGTAAGTTTCACACACACTCAGAGTTTATTTTTACTTAAAAAAGAGAAAAGGAACATTGACATTTTCATTTGGGTCTGCTAAAAAGCCTAAAAAACATTTCTTTTCCCATGGTAATGGCCGCAATGTCCAAGAGTGTCATTAAGCTGGAAGAGAACGAATCATTTGCATAATGTTGTTTAAGCAGACAAATATTTTAAAGGTAAAGACTGCCAGTTAGTTTGCAGTCTATGCTTTAATGCTGTTTTACTCTCAGCTGAAGGAGATGGATTTCTAAGGCTTGGACATGAACTATACCATATAAAGCTCCTCTATTTTGTGTGGATGTTGGGAACAGGACCTTTGGTACAGAGAAGGCAAAGCACTGTTCTCTAACCATGGCGAGTTGGAAAACAGGCGTGAAAATTACAAACCAGATCTAAAAGGACCAAGAGAGATTTTGTATGGAAAGCAGAACTGTGGTCCAACTTTTTAGCATTTGCAAGTATATTCATAATACACCTTGAATTCTGACAAGGACATTCATTGTCACCTCTTTGTGATTATCAAGATGCCAAGGTCCAAATAGTATCTTTGAGGTGGCATCTCTGTTATTTGCAGATAATGTTGTCCTTTTGGCTTCACTGGGCTGTAATCTCAAATGTGCACTTGACATTGTATTGATGATTCATCAAAGATCACTGGGCATTTTTTTCTTTTTCTTCAAAATGTCAAAACGTAGTTTTCTGTTGGAAGAACCCATACCACTGCATTCATTTGTCAGAGAAAAGTTGCCTTGTTTTAATTTTTCTTTGTTTAATTGGATTGGAGTCTCTTTTGTGGATGAGAGAAGCTTATGTATTTGGCTATTAATTAAACATACAATGGGACTCATTCACAAATTGTTTTCTTCTTCTGTTCAGAAATAAATAAACCTTAAAAAACAAAAGAACCCTATATTGCCAGTGATTTGCAGCCACATAAACATGGGAAATTTTACTTTAAGGGTCAAATGAAATGAAATATTCTTCTGTGAAGAATCTGAAATCTGAAATCAAAATGCAGACATGTATATCTGTTTTTTGGTTTCATAATGGGACCCCATGCCACCGTATTAAACTGTCAGAAAACAGTTACCTTGTTTCCATGCAGCTGGTCAAAGTCCTTCACTTTTACATAAATCAAATGCAGTCATTCCTTCATTGTACAAATGCAATACAATACACAATACAATAGAGAAATACTCAGCAAATCTTCAGTTTCAACCAGTAACATGTAGCTTATGAACTTATATTGGTCCCACATTCAATCCCTCAGATCTTGGTTATCCTGCTCCCAACCTCTCCTTGGTCATGGTTTGAAAGCAGAAAGAATAAACAGTAGGGGTGTAGTGATTCATCGACTACATCAATGTGTCGATTTATATTCCTACAATCCAACCACATCAATAGGTATATATAGACCGACAGGGACGTATATACCTATTGATGTGGTTGGATTGGATCTAAAATTGATTGGCAAAGTAAATAATCAATTGTATAGGATACTATGAATTTGCACATTGTATTTAAGCATGACAAATTTTATATGGATGCATTTTTAGCATTTTTGATAGTAAAGAAATGTTAAAGTTTACTCCGATTCACTCGCCCTGTGTGTGACGTCATTGGCAGCATCAGCAGTGACAAAGAGACAAAACAAAGCAGAGCGGGAGATTTTCAAGCTGCATTTGAGGTCTGGTGTGTGGCAATAGAAGTAGCATGTTAACCTACTGTTCATTCAACCTGAAGAAATGTTGGTTGCACTTTATCTTTGTTTATTATTGCACTTCTTTTATACTAAAAATGAGAACAATAGCAGCAAGTTCAACCAGTGTTTATCAACCTAAGGAAATATCAGTTGCACTTTTAATAAAAGGTTAATGTATTTGCCATTAATTGTTGTGTTTACTTGTTTATATCTATGATAAATTTAACCCTGATTCCCTTACAAGAAAATCTTCACCTGCCAGTATCCAGGTATTTATTTTACAGTCACACTAGTTGACATTTTTGGCAAAAAAAAAAGTTACTGTATCAATTTCAAGTCACTGAATCGTATCATTTTAGATGAGCCAAATATTGTTCTTGAATTGTATCTGAACCATGGATATGATATGGATCCTATCGCTGTAAAAGCATATTGTTACACCCCCAATAAACAGTATTATGAAATCATGAGTAGGTGCTCCTAAACATTTACAGATGGCCATCATCCATACTGGCTGTACATGCACCACAACCTTGTCACATAACAATTTCATTTATGTGGGGAGAGGATGGGCATCCAAATCAAAGGACTATGCCATCGACATGTGGCCACAATCGCTGGTATGTCTGGAGCATCGAAGAATATGCCAACTCTCAACATCACAGAAAATCTTATCCAAACCACAAATTGGTCTGCTGTTGAACATTTGGGTTAAATGCAGCAACCTACTTAGTGAGAATGATATTACCACATATAAAGGCATCTGTGGACCAAGTTTTGAAAACTGGGCAGTGACATGGAAAAAAAAAAAAACTACCATACAGTCAAACCTGAAATTAGCACAGAAAAAACTGTTTTGATAACCTCTTTGCTTTTCCCACAAAATATCCTTTAAGAGAATGTAGCAGTCAAATTCAAAAATCTAAATTTTGTACATTAATAAATGTAAATTAAATAAATTGTCTTGTTATGGTTTATTTGGCCAACATCCAGGGTGTATAGCATAAGTATAGTGAATTCCTTTACAGCTGACATACTTTATATCCCTGGAGGCATCATTAGTCAGCACTCATTGGATTTCATTCATTTATAGTCAACTGATAACCATGGACATTTTTACCCAAAAACCTAAAATTATATATTCTCGACATCATCAATACATACCTGGTATTCCCCAGGCAGTGATCATTTGTTACAGAGCTTTCGCTTCCAAATGTTTATATCTCTCAATGCAATTTCCATAAAAATTTGTGGTGCCATTTTGGTGTTTACTCAAGATGTATGATGTGCCTACTGATACATTGTACAACACAGCACTCATACGCCCCAAGAAATTTTATAGACTTTATGGTAATAATTAAATCACTAAAAATTAAGGCTGTTCATTCTTAATAGAACAAAAAACATTCAACTCTCATAAGAGTATGAAAGGGGTTTCGTGAAGTTGAACATTAAATACTGATCAAAATACTGATCAGGGGGGTGTAACCCAGGTTATTTTCTGTAGCTGCAATTTACAGATTTATACATAAACACCTCAAATGCAAGCTATTCATGGATGCGAGCTTAGGAGCTGTTTTGCCTTAAGTCAAAAGTTAATTAGTTTGATAAGAGTGAAATAAGATTCCAGTGTAAGATTCACCAAGTTAAAACCAAGTGATCATATCTTGGACGGGCCACCCAAGTAGAGCCTGCGTATGGTAAGATATGCTGACCTTAATAAAAGAAATAAGTAGTTCCTCTTAATTCTCAACACATGCTCAGTCAGTTTAGATAGAAAGGATATCACTGGTCCGAGAGCTTTTGGAGGCAGGTTGTTTCGTCCATTCTGAGTCTGGCCTGGATCACTGGCTCAGCTCAAAGGCCCTTTGTACTGACTAGTGGCTCATGTTATTCTTTTACCACAGAGAACATTGGATCAGCACCATTGTCATAATTTTTATATAGAATATAATATAAAATAGGCTGCTTTGGCTGAATTTGGCAACACTTTTCTATTTGCATTTGTGCTTGAACATATATTTTATAATTTGGATACATATACTTTTAGTGACAAATGGAAGCACAACACATCATCATCCTATATTTTATATATTTATAGTTAATATAAGAAAAGGGATTTTAATTTTGACACATCGTGATTTTCCAAGAGAGTGACAAATCCAACTATCAATTAGAGTGGCTAATATCATGGTAAGAGATGGCACAATGTCACTATACTTATGACGCTGACATCATGAACAGTGAAACTCTGGGATGACCTTAGGTTATAAGAAAAAAAAGCAATGAGGAGAGAAAGCCATCGAGGGGTAATGAAAGGGAAGGAAAGAATGAGAGTCAGTTGTCAAGATAAATTTTCATTGTGGGATAGATTTATTATTGTTGCCTGAGTTACCACATTTTGAGAACAACTGATCAGTCACAGAGTCAAAAGAGGGGGAGAGCCTGTGATGTGCAAAGAGCATTGGATAAGGAGTCAATTATACAACTGTCCAAATATCATTCGTCTGTCTCCATTCACATGCTCCCTCATCTGCTCTGTCTCTCGTCTGTAATGGATCTCCTCTGGCTGAGCATACTGTAGCCTCTCCAATTTGCTGGTCTTTCAACTAAAACCAAAAGCAGTGCTTGCGAGAGAAAGACAAACGGACAGACAGAAAGACAGAAAGATGTGGTACATTTCAGAAAGTGCTGACAATGTCTGGCAGTACTGATCTAAATTTTCTTATCTTTATCACTCACGATGAGCTGTCCTCTGTCACTTGCAACAGATAGTGTTGCATTTACCTGGATGTGCCCATGGAGACTCAAGTAAGACTAAAAGTCTACTGCTGTTCCTCACTGTGCATTGTGCTAACATCAGCGTGCTAATGATAATGCTACATGCTAATCTTTTCTGTAGGTAATGTTTGCAACGTTTACCATCTTAGCTTGGTGGGTTGACAAGCAGCTGAGGCCTTTGTGAATGTTGCAGTTTTTGTACTGGAAGCAAAGTACTGGAAAAGACATATTGGGGTGTCAGGTTCAAGGTCAGTTAGGCAATTTTAAAATGCTAGAAAACATCCAGGACCACGTCCATGTGGCTCTCCTGGTCCAAATAGGCTTTACAGTTAGCCACACCAGACAGCACTTTCCTTATCAGACATTTGAATGTAGAAGATGTACTAAGCCACGACAGTGTACTGAAGGAATATCAATGCAACCCTTGAAAGAACATGATAGAGTAAAGAAAGGCTTGGTGGCATTATTACCCTTCTTTTAGTCAGTCAAAGATCAAGGTGTTTAGTCAGTTTTCGCTATTAACATGACAAGACAGCAAGGCTTACGTAAGCAAGTACTGAAAACTGCATCCTGCATCAAAACATTTGATGGGCCTCACAAGGTAAGGATTTGGGTACTATCACCTACATCAGTCTCATGCTGTGGGCACATCTAAGAACAAAGCAGGATGACTATATATCAGCCTCAGAACATAAACCTTTAGAGTCAGGAAGAATCACTCTCCAGGTTTGCTAATACTTGGGTTTCCTAACAGAGCACAGACATCTTGCTTGGTCACTTCATCAACGCAAGAGTAAGAATTGAAGCGACGCAACTCACTTCACATGAAGGATGTCTTCCCTCATTGTACCTGACAGCATATGATTTCAACATCGAAATATGACAAACATGAGATCTACATTTTTCTGTCTGAAGTGCAAATTACATAATTTGTGTCACTTAGTTTCTTCTCAGAGCAAGCAAACTTAGCATGCAACCCTAATCCTATATTGGTAGAAGGGGCCATTATTGAGTCCCCAGGCTGAAAACAGTGCTGCGCTGCATTTTTATCAAACTGCTGCTTCATCTTAGACTGAGAGTTCGCAGTGGCTTGTCTGGCTACTTTGCAGGCATGATGGAAGCAGCCTCTTGAAAGGAACCCACATAGTCAAGCAACTGACATTAGGCGGAGAATCCACCCAACTGCTCATGCG
Organism: Rachycentron canadum; assembly: GCA_038496675.1. Classification (NCBI taxonomy): domain Eukaryota; kingdom Metazoa; phylum Chordata; class Actinopteri; order Carangiformes; family Rachycentridae; genus Rachycentron; species Rachycentron canadum. The sequence goes on from CM076648.1 coordinate 15,161,111, forward strand.
GCAATTTCAATGGACCTCTGACTGTGTGGCCAAGAACCAACTCAGCAGGATTAAGTCTCAATGACTCCTGCATGGTGTCATGAAGGGCAAACAGCAAAAGGGGTATTCCTTCGTCCCACTCTGGACCATGCTGAAGGCAGTAAGTGCACAGCATAGATATTAGGATTTGATGGAATATTTCTAGGGCTTCTTGGCTATCAGGGTGGTAGGCCCCAGAAACTTGATGCCTCACAGTCATGACCTCAAGCACTTCATTAAATACTTTGGACATGAAATTAGTCCCTTTATCTGTTTGGATAACTTTTTGTAACCCAAAAGTAGTACGGAAATTACACTAATTTGCTTTAGCTTTAAGGCTGTGGAGGGGCATTGCCTCAGGGTAATGAGTGTTGGCACCCTTAGTAGTGTTGAAAAGGTTTTGACTTGGGTAATGGGGCTACACAATCTACAAAGAGTCTTACAAATGGTTGCCCTATCATATAAATAGGCAGTGGGGCTGCAGGGGGAATTGCCCAATTGGGTTTCCTAGCTAGCTAATCTATGAGAAGTACAATACTCATACACAAGATCCAACTTTAAACCAACCCAGAAGACATCTAATAATAAAAAGTTGCACATGTACTAACAATTCGTCCCCAAGGCCAAGTACAACTAACAATACCAAGTAACGATTAAAAAAAAAAAAAAAAAAAAAACCCACACACAAATTGAAATACATTTATTACAAAATAACCCTTTTCAAGTACCACACAATGAGCAGGCCACAAATACAGAGCTACACAATCATAGAGCTCACACAGGCAAAGCCGAGCGTAAACCAAAATGGCTACCTTACTACTAATTTCAATCTCTGTTATAAGTAATAAGTAATTTATTGTAATGAGCAAGTCAAACACATCACTAATTTGAAAGCACAACATTAAACTCCAAATAAGTTTGTACTAAAGTTGATCCACAAAGTGTTTTTCATAGATTACAGAGGTCATCAAGTGCTACAATATTCTCCTCTTAAAACAGCCACCCTTGGATTATTAATAGAAAAATGATAAAGTGGTAAAGGACTGGCAGGCTCATTCAACTGGGAAAAAACAATAAATGATAAATTAACAAACTAATAAATTCCCCCAACTAATCTTAATCTCAATGGTTTCAATACCAGGGAAAAAGTTTACATCATGAATGTTGATTCAAACAGGTGAATAAATGAATGAAAAGTATATACTATGCAAACCAATGTGTGCAAGTTTCCTGGCAATCAGTCCAATAGTTGTCAAGATATTTATTTCAAAACCAAACTCATGGAGGGGCTAAAAGAAAACAAAAGTCATTAAGAAAAAGTCATGTACTAATCTTTTAGATGTTGACTTATCTTACTAGATAGGTGAAAACTTGACCTGGTGGGGTTGTCACGTGATCACAAAACTCTGATGGATTCTTCCTCTGAGAATGATTAATGTTAGTCCAAAATGTCATGGAAAGCCATCTAATACTTGGTGAGATATTTCAGTGAGGACCAAAATGACAGATCGACACTGCAATCCCCATAGATGAGCATGTAGATGAGGAACTACCATTGCAGTAATTGAATGTTAATACTGCACATAATAACTCAAAATCATTCTCTGCTTGGTTTGCTGTTGCCCACCTTTTTTAATTTTTCATTGATATTTTTTTTTCTAACAAATGTATAATGCAGCTCCCCAGACAGTTTTTTTCTTTTGGTTAACTCACTCTTCATCCACAGAAAGAATTAGAATCTGTCTTCTAAGTTTAACAGTGTTCCTCCCAAGACAGAAAAGAGACGTTTTGTTCTGTGCTGTCAAGGCCATCATATTATATTTTAAGTCATCGTCTACAGGTCTACCACATACACCTTTATGTCTTTGATTCTACATGGAAATATATGGCACATCTCTGTGACACCACAGGTTGGACAAGACCCTTGTTGTTTTTCTGTATATTAGTGAATGTTCAAATAGTGTTGACATACACACACAACTGGAGATTTAATTAAAAGCACACAGTAAAGTTTCACAGACAATTATAACATACCTTTTAGTATACATACTAGCACATTGCTCCTGGACTACGGTCTCATTTCAGAGTACAATATGTTATGCTCACCCAGAGATGGTGGCATGCTAGGGCCTTGGGTGCATTTCCACCCTTACCAGTTTAATTGGACAGCTGCTCAGCATCAAGATTCATGCACACATACCTACTTCTTTGAGTCTGATGGCTCCTTTATTGTGACAAATATGGGGGCAATTTATTGGTCTCCCTGGACAGTAAATAGAAGGTTACATGCAGCACCAGAGCTTTAATTGCATTGTCAGGCAGTAGTAATGTCTAGCCATGGCAGCTCTGATTTGTGCATATAAACTCACATGGATGTACACATTCGCAGAGCACGTACAGTTTATATGCACACACTGTACCTGAATAAACATACATACATCCATGTACTGCACATGCACGCACATGCATTGTGCTAACAAGAAAATAAGATATTCTGTCAAGGTCCCCTTTCTATGGATTCATACTCTTCCTATCAGTAACATGTGTGACAGACAGGCACGCAGGTGTTTGAAGGGGCTTTACTCTGATAACACTGCCAGGGAACCAAGTGGATTACTCAAGTTATCGTGTCAGCACATACTATGAACATATATCTATGTTTATCAGCTGTTGTTTGGGGAATATTAGGCTGTCATGTGTAATTAAAGTTAAGTAGTGTCAACCCCATGGTAACACTAAAGGAAAAGTGAGGGTATCACTATGATCATTAGGATACACTTTAGCAGGTAAACCCACTGCAAAAAAGGCAATAAACTCCTTTTACACCGTTTTTTTAGTCAGTTTGCCACTAACAATCTCACCATATGCAGCTTCAGAGCACACACGTAGACACACATGCAGGGGAGAAAGAGTGAGCTGCTAACTACTGTGAAAACCAGTTGAACAGATCCATTGCATCTTGTCCCAAGGCAAAAATTAGCATGTGCACCTGGGTCTTGAGTTTACATCAGTGCCGATTGGAGCCTGCAGAGTCTGCAGAGTCATTTGACCCGGGTGTGAATGCCAATTATATCCTTTTTCATTCAACAAAAACAAGACGCTTGACAGTCTTTGTGATTATGCAGTGGAAAAGAGGCTTAACAGTGCCCCATTGTCCCAAGGACAGCAAAAAATGTGTTTGAGATGAACATAGATCTTCCTCGGGACGCCCCCCTGCCCACAAGGAGTAATGTGAATGTTGTCTTTATGGGAAACAAGACTAGGCAGCACAGTGTGGGTTTGTGTGGCCGGCATCTCCCTCACGTCTCCACAGAAAACTGTTCAGTATGGCCCTACAGCTCCAAGCATCCGCTTACCATTTATGTGTATGTTTATCTTGATCATTATTTAAACACTGGGGGAGCAGTGGACTGTTTCTGACTTATTTTACATGAATAAAACTGTGTGAATAGCGAAGAGAAAAAAAATTCCACTTCAAATTGTTAGCAGCAGAAACTCTGCAACCAACAGACCAGGAACAGAGCAGCCAAGTGGATTCAAAACCAAAGTTCACAGTAAGCCCAGTGCACAATAGGCAGTAGGCAGAGGACAATAGAAATCCAGTCAAAGTTTTCTTTTAGCAGGATAATGTTGTATAGCTTTGTATTGTGCGATGGTTTCATCGGTAATTCAAATACACTAATCAAAGTATTCAAAATCCATGTGATCAGCTCAGACCTGCAGAGTTTGATCAGAGAAAGATCAAATCAAGGGAGAAAAGCTATCCATCCAATTGTTGTCTTCCGTGTATTGTTGACAAATCATACTTAAGAATCATCTTTTTACTTTATGATCCTTGTAAAGGGCCCATTTTTATTTACACACCATCTCTAAATATTAAGAAACACAGACACTATTATTCTTGTGTTATCAGGAGCAGAGAAGGGACCTTAGCAGGCAGCATAGATCTAACTATGTAATCAAACTATAAAGCAAGAATGTCCGTCTGTCTGATAACAAGAAAGCAAAGAAACAACATTTTGATTATGGGATGGTTTACGTTCACTTTGGGGCATTTTTTTGTTAAAAAAAAAAAAAAAAAAAAGTTAATATGGAGCCCTGTTGAGATATGGCAATAAAAACCAAAACTGAAACTGAAGTCACTGAGCATCATCTCTGGGATCTATACATTTCTTGATGAAAACTTTCTTCTGATTATTTCAGATTTGTTCAAGGAATATAATCCACATATTTGATTAAATATAAAGAATATTACACCTAACTGACCAACCATGTTACATTTATTGTGTGAAGAGTCTGGATCCATTGGCCACTTGCTCCATTTCTTATTTCACAATCCATCTCTAACTGCTTATTTAAATCCTGACTTACACTAGTTGATCACCCCTACTATCAACTACTTTTCTAAGCGGACAGTTTGCTAGTATCATGAATGAATATGCTACGTGAAATATTTTAGTTATAGTTAAATTTTTTAAATTTACTTGTGTATTGATTGTTTTGCAAACATTTGCGTGGTTTAATATTTCGGCAATCATAATCATAAACAGGCTCTTCGTATGTTTTAACATAACCCACAGTCATTTGACAGTTCTTTAATGGGGTACTTGAAGGATGAAAAGGAGTTAATGAGGCTTCACTGTCTCCTAAGATTGCATAATACAGTACAAATTTTCATCCATGATTTTTTTGGCAGTGTAGAGTAGCAAGAAAAAAGTATATGAACACTTTAAAATTACACAATTGCTTTCTGCATTATGTGGTTTTAAATATGATCTTTGTGCACACACAATGTGCTTAAGCAAATCACACACCACTCTTGCATAGCCAGACCTATCCCCACAGCACTGTGTGGCCACTGGAGAATGATCTGGTTACACCCATCATTCAGCTGCACAGGAAAAGAAACACTTTTGTGTGTTTTCGTTTTGTTAAACCAATCACAATCATCCCAGAATGTAGCAACAGAATGTGTGTGTGTATTATTTATACAAATAATGCACATATAACTATAGAAGCAACTAAATAAGCGGCTCCTTAGATTTAACAGAAATAACCTCAAACCTTTCAGTAGCTGCAGATCTGACCCACACAACTGTTCTATGATGTCAATATGAGTAACTGTATTGGGGCTATGCCACAGTATCACTACTGGATTGTGGTCCGGGCTCCAACAGGAGGATTTTTTTTGTATGAAGTCATTCTGTCGTAGATTTATTTTGATATTAAGGGTCACTGTCCTGTTGCATCATTCAAACTCTATTTGGCTTTAGCTGGCCAACATCCAACTTGGTATTATCCTGTAAAACACCTTGATAAACTTGGCAATTAATTTCCCCCTCAATAGTGAACTGTCCAGGCCCAGAGGCAGCAAAACAGCCCTATCTCATGATTGGGCATTGGGATAATGCCTGTGTAGGTCCATTAGTCCACAAAAAAATTTCCCAGCAGCATCGTGGAGTGTCACTTTGGCAAACTTCAGGCATGAAGTGATGGATTTCTTTTGGAGAGCAGCAGCTTCCTCAGTGCTGTCATGGTCACCTTGACTGTTTAATTATTGGATTAAATTGATGCATTTTTTGAGAGATAAAGGTATCAAAGAGTATCAATTCTTGATTGTAGTCTTCTTGGATCTCTTTCTGTGAGCCATACTTTATAGCAGTTGATATTTTTTGTGAATAGCAAACTCCATTGTTCTTCAGTCAAAGTAGCTGTAACCCACGCTTCTGAACTAGTTTCATTGATTAGACTCTTGGTTTATAAAACCTGACTTAATTAGCTTCCACTGCCTTAGTTAGCCTAGGGGCTCACATACCTTTTCCAACCTACACTGTGAAGTCTTGAATTATGTATTCAGTATAATTATATGTGTGATATTAGTTAAATTGGATTGTGTTTATTCATAATTTTAACTTAGATGGCTGCCTGTTTGATTGTGTGTGTTCAGAAAGAGCAGAAACATCCTTATAGTCAGCAATAAGAGAATAAGGCAATAAGGAAGTACAAAGTATGAAGTTTTGGAGAGACATGTAACATGAGCATTTTTCAGGTAAGTTGATGAAAGTTGTATGAAATTACATTTTACCAAAATGCCATAATTGTGTCTGTGGTGCAACAGGAGGAGTGACAATAGATGTAGTCATGTGTCATATATTGGGGCCCATTTTCTCTTTAGAATAATTGGGCAAGTGCCTGAGCGTCCACTTGCAAAATGAATCTATCCAAAGATCCTTTCATGCAGTAAATGTAGGTTATGAGATGTGAACTGTTTTTTTTTTTTTTTTTCCAAAGAAACCTTCTGATGTGCTTCTAACAATCTCTGCTCAACATAATTCAAAAATCCAATTCATCAAATCAGCAAATATGACTCCAAATATTTTCTAAATAATTATAGTTTACTAATGACATAAAAAGGAGACAAAAACACTGAAATAGCATATAGTTTGTTGCTCACTACTTAGCTCTGTTTTGCAGGAATTTGTGGGTGTTTGGAAGACTTTTAAGTGCTCCAAGGAGAGGAAGATAGTAAAGCAAACTCTAACTGAATATGACATAATGAGTGCCAGAGAGAAGTGAAAAGTCTAATGCATAACTCTCTAATTGGTGTCTGCTTTGGCATGGAGGTGGAAGACCACCATAAGGATAGAGCACAACTGGGGATAGAAGCAATAAATAGGAAGGAGCAGATGGTCTACTCCAGAGGACAGACACCCAAACACATGCAGCAAACTGGACACCATAAAAGTTGGAATGAGGTGTGTGAGTGTGTGTGTGTGTGTGTGTGTGCTTGAGTTCATATATATTAATTTAAACTAGCAGTCCATCGGCAAACCTTGCTCTACAGAGCAAGATTCTCGATTGGTAATTATTAAACACGTGCTTCAAAATTTTACCATTTATTTCTCTTCAGTTTTATCATCACTAGGAACTAGGGCTCTCGTGGTGAAGGAATTTCCTGTGCATTTTTTTTCTTTTTTTTTTTTTTCTTTGTTGGTTGGCCCTGCGATGGACTCTTGACCTGCCCAGGGTGCATTGTCCACGTTGTAGTTTCAAGTTTCATGGTCAGAGAAACTTGAGCATGGCTCGTCCATGGCACAGAATTTCAGCTTTCCGGCTATTGTGACAGCCTTTCTAGGTACATCTCATTGTGCGTTTCTTTTCCTTTCTCTCAGAAATTCAGGGCGTCCTTGCCACGAGACGACCCTATATACTTTGAAATGCTATGAACATTTTCCCCTTGCAGCTGCAATCAGAATTTTTTTGATGGGTTCTGATGATATCAATGACATGATTTTTCTGTACCCATGAGGAACAGAATGAGAATTACACACAATACACACAACAACCACCCACTTGTATAACTGCTTTCTGTTTGACACTGCTTTTAGTAAAATGAATTGTGGATTTTGCCATTACACTAGTAATGACTCAATGAGCATTACACATAACCTGGGTGTTAATGGTGTAGGCGTGCTTTCCCTTTTGGTAAATAAAGTCATCTTCATAAGATAGCATTACAAATTAAATGAACAACTATCCAACTATGACAACCGATGACATTTAGGAGTCCCGCTGTGTAAAAGAAATGCACTTCGCTGGTGCTGATTTTATCTGCTGCATGTGGAGAATGGGTCTGGTTTCCCCGTTGCTTTAGCATTGTATTTAGTCCACAAACAGCATGGGAGTGATTGACCATAATTGGCTCTTATGCAAATTTAAGAGGTGCAAATTGCAAGTGGTTCCTGCGATTTTTTTTTTTTTTTTTTTTTTTTTGTATTTCAAATATAGATACAGAGACACTCTAATGTTGACAAGGAGTTGAGAGTTTTCAGTTTTGCAGTCAAACTTATTACCAAACTTTTAATAGGGTATGTGTAGGCAGTAAGGTGAAGGACTGGTACTGGTGAAATCAGATTGAACTTATGCAGCCCATTTATTGTTACGGGTTTTGATGATATGAAGGCTTTAAAAAAAAAAAAAAAAAAACTATGCAACTATTACTGGCATCTCACAAACCACAAGTAATTAACTGGTTTAAACAACAGAGCAGCGGTACAAAGGTGTGAATGAAGCTAGTATTCAGAGATTGTTACTCTAAATTCCTTTTGGTCGTAGTTTGCAGAGCTGGGTAGAACATTTCAACACCTGACGGGATAGAGCGTCTCTCGTGTTTAGGGAGACTAGACGGGCCATGGTAGCAGCACATGTTTGGGACCAAGGACAGCAGACGTTAGCGTCAATTCCCCAGGTAATCCATCTGTTAGGAATGTTTTTGATTTTCAAGTTCGGAAATCTGCATTTTTCTGTGCTTGTAGGCAACATTTGGTCTCGGTTTGCAACTGAGACTGAGGAGTGCTTGAAGTCTGCAAAAACACACAAGCTTATGCGTACAGATGACAAGCTACAACACACTCGCTCACATACATTCACAAATAGCTTGTCACTGATTCAGTCTTACACTGCAAACGAAAAACATCTCATATACAAAAACACTATTTCTAGACAATATTATTACTACATTTTTACCAGTATACCCTTAGACTCAAATAGGAGGGCAGGACAACACTGTGTTCAACTACTTCTGTACACTAAATGTTTATAGTTCAGTGTATTAAATCAGACACCAAAAGTAGAAAATAAGATCAGCACTTACAAAACTACTTCAGTGGTTTAATCTCATTCATTATCAAAGGGCATTAAAGCAGAGGAAACATTTTCCGGGCGACAGGAAGTCTTCTTTCGTGCTTTAATCTGTCAGTTCTTGCATTTTGTACTTATGTGATTGAAATACCCTCCATTTCACAGCTGTGGGCACTTAATAATTCAGGAATCCAGTAGAAGAGATACAAAGTACAAACAGAAATGAAGACAGTGTGGGTCCAGCACACATCAAACAAGGTCATCATGAGTGCAGAACTTTAAAAATTGTAAGAGGAAGTTTTTCAGCTTCTTTAACCTTTCAAATGAACAGATAGAAAAGCAAATAGAAAATGCAAACTAGCACCAGAAAATAAACTGGAATGCCTGCCATTATTTCAGACATTGTGGCAGGGATACACACAGTACATATTGTGAGTCAACGTGTGCATTAGGTTTCATTCAAAATTACACAAATTAGGTTGAGTCCCTGTAAACCTAGACCTTTGAGTACAGGCCGAGGCCTCTAACAGAGTTCGCCGATCTCTGCTGCCCAAAGCAAAAAAAAAAAAAAAAAAACTCATCTGTCATACAACTCCCAACAGTCAGGGGAAACCAAAGGCCTGTTCAGGCTATGGTGCACCTACAAAAACGTTGACCACTCATATCCACAGGTTAGTATTTTTGTTCACGTAACACGCAATAAATTAATTAATAATGAATTTGTCCCTGATTCCCTCTCCTTTTTTGCAGCAAAAGCGTCAAATGCCAAACCTAAAATGCACCTTGAAAATCTCTCGCTCTGCTTCATATTGTGTCTTCGGTGCTGCTGGTGAAGACCAATGACATCACACACTGGGAGAGTAAATCAGATTAAACCTTTAACATTTATTCAATTTTATTAAAACTGCTAAAAATACATCAATGTAAAGTTTGTCACGCTTAATACAATGTGCAAAGTCTTCGTATCGTTGGTTAATCGTTTACTGCAAATTGATTTTAGATCAATATACATCCCCCATGAAGGACAGCTCGCTGTGTGCCTATTAATGTATATATATAATCTAATATAATATAAATCAACACATTGATGTAGTTGTTTATTTGTTACACCACTGGTACTTTCACTTGTTCTCAAAACCCTGTGTCTATATCCTAAGCCAAAAGAACTTTTACTGTTATATGCTACACAGCATGAGCTGCAGTCAAATTTATGGTGATTGTGGGTGAAATTTTGTGAGCCAGAGAAAAAGACAATCACTGGTAGAACAGATGTCTTTGGAAAAAGTATTTATCGCAAGCTTGATGCACTCCAAGAAGAAAAAGTATGTGACCCAAATAAGGCTAAACTAGTGCTTTAGAATATAGCGGCCAAAGTGGCGCAAAGCACAACACAAGTTTCTTTGCTTGTTTGAAAGTGTCACAGTTGTGATTTTCCTGCCCAGTGCCCACATTGTTTGAGATAATGTATTGCCTTGAGATAATGCGGTTTATGACTTGGCGTAATACAAATAAGATTGAATTGAAATTAAATAGCACTTTCCCACTTTGAAAACCCCCAGGCCTAATCCCATACAAGAGAAGACTACATTGGTCACCTAAGCCTGGTTAGTGTCAGATGTTCCTACCTAATAATAAATGTGCTGAGCCCTTTGCCTTCTTTACTCATCCTTGACTGGAACTGTTTTTCTCCCGAAAACAGCTCCATGTAGGGACCAACAGTGACAACTGTAGCTAAACAGTCAAATGTTGTAACAACCTGAACTCTTGGAGTGTGGGCCAACAAAATAAAAAAAAAAAAACAAAAACACCAAAGGAAAGAAAAGTTTGCAGTAATTACAAAACCCTTAAATTCTGCATACCATCCCTGTTCCACCTACAGATACTCACCCCATTAAAGTGACAAAAGAAGAAGAAGTTCATTTGCATTTTGAAGTTACCGTTTCTGTTTCTTAGAGTTGTTTTACCTTATTATTTGCTGTTCTAAACACATTACTATATTTTACTATAAAAATTTAACATAATTTTATAAGGAACCAAGAATTGAACAAATTGCTTTTAAGAAAAATACAATGCACAAAAGAAAAAGAACATGCTTTGGTTTCAAAACCTATGTGATCTTATCCTGTATGAGCCTAAAAAAATATTTTACGTCAAGTCGTTTTCATTATCTAATGTTCCAGCCTTCACTGCCATGTTGCGTTCTTCACTGACTTTCTTGGGGCCTGCATGTTATTGTCCTCTTATCCTTGTCTTTCCACAAGGTATTTTAACCTGTTGACACATGAGATTAAAATATATCCACCATAATCCAATTTTCCTTGCTAACGCCACAGCTTGTCTAATTCTGTGTGAAACGGCTACAACATGTTTTGTATCAGTGGTGTGTAAAATTACCTTTGGGCGGTTTCATGTAACCCACTGACGTTCAGAAGAAAAAAAAAAGAAAAAAAGATGTGGTTCTCCAGTTGTGACTGACGAGAGGCTGTCATTTGGTCAAAGGCAATGTCATGCCTCTTGCTACGCTTAGAATATTTGTAGCTCACATTTGTACAACAGTAGAACTGGCTGTGTTTAAAAGACCTGTTGTGCTTTAGTCATTCAAATTTGTCAGTCTTAATGGAGAGGCTCACAACAATTATCAGTATTATCTCTCTATGAAGAGATGATTTCCATAATTCATTTTCACACGGAAAAAATTTACTACTAATGACTGTGCCGCCGATGAATATATTTCAGAAAAAATAGAGAACGCATTTGAAGATATTGAAAATATGATCAGCTAGCCATATTTATGTACAGTGAAAAGTTCATGATGTTATGTCATGAAAATATTACATCACTTTTCTTTATCACTGGCCTCCTCCATAAAAAGCTGTAAACCTAGACCTTTGAATACAGGCCGAGGCCTCTAACAGAGTTCGCCGATCTCTGCTGCCCAAAGCAAAAAAAAAATATATATCTTCTGTCATACAACTCCCAGCAGTCAGGGGAAACCAAAGGCCTGTTCAGGCATGAGAATCCTGGGTAGGAGGGGCTATGGTGCACCTACAAAAACGTTGACCACTCATATCCAAAGGTTAGTATTTTAGTTCAAATGTTAACAACAATGAGAAATAACTTGCAATAAAAGTTCACCATGGTAATTTCTAGAGGTGTAATCAAATGTCTTTACAACAATACGATACGTATTTTCCATGGTTCGATAAGATTCAGGAACGATATTTGACCCATTCCTCATGAAAGTGTGCTTAACAAGTGTAGAGGCCTGCATGCATTTCTTTATTATTACTAGCCAACAAACGTGCAAACTACTTGTTGAGGTTGCTAATGACATTACAGTCAAATACATTAAATCAAGCTTTTCAAACAACAAACTTAGAAGCAACGGCTGTCTAATCATATTTTTGTAGCAGTGAAGCAGGAACTTCTAGCCTCCTGAATATAAGACAAGTGATATCCTTTTCATAAAATACAGCAGGTTTTTTTTTTTTTTTTTTTTAAGAGGTGGTGCCATCACCGTAATGACAGTCATTTGCTTTACTGGTAAAAGCACAGACTACTTAGCCAACAATTTGTGTAGCCAATTCTTGCGCTACTGTGTTAATGTCTAAGTGAACCACAAACATGTGATATTTAAATAAAGGCTATGTTTAAAAGGACAAGATTTGTATCTGTTCTGCAAATATTCTGCTTGCACTGAAGAAGGCAGTCATCTCTAAAAAAGACCTCACCACTTATCTGGAGAGAAACAAACCGCTGAGCATACATTGTGCAATGTTTGGCTGGAATGATAACAAGGGCTTAGGTCATTCATTTATTATTTCCTATACTGTACATAATAAACATTTAATAATTGTCTAAATGACTAGCAAAGCAAAAAGTTGTGCATGCCATTTTTGTGGTAATTCAGTCTACAGTTATTGTGATGTGTCAGTGTGGACCAAAGTGATGAAGTAACATAACTACCAATAGCATCTTTCCACAGAGCTGGGGTTACACTGCTAGCATTTTTAAAACAGTGAACAATAATTAGATATGATAAACATCCATCCACCATCTTGACCTTTATCCCCCCTATAATTCAATTAATCTAAACAGATAAGAAGAGCAATGAATTCAGAATGTTGAACAACACTTAAAACCCACCATGATGGGACTAATCAAAGAGAGGTCGTAGACAGTTACAACATATAAAGCTGTTCTCCTGGCACTAATGCCCATGAGACTTTAGATAACCACTGAAAAACAAGGATTCATAGAAATAACACAACAACGACATGGTTTTATTTTCAAAGGCTCTGCTTCCTGTTCCTTCTGTTGCCTCCTACTTAAGCATGCATGGTCAAGCAAAGGCAGAGTCTGCTCGTTTGTCTCATTAGTGGAGAAGACAGAAAGAAGTGAGTCTCCTGAAATACCTGCCCTTGCCCACAACTCAGGGCAGGTGGAAAGAAAGACAATTGAAAACCTGCTTCCGATTGATTTTCTGTATCACACATCAACAAAAGGGTAGGTGAAGAGTTGACAAGTCTCTGTGTTTGTTTGTGTTATTGTCATAGAACATGACCCTTTTGCTTACAAAAAGTTAAGTGGTCCTCATGAGGTGGCACAGCATGTTTCTGCCTCATTATTTCCCCATTCTTGCTGGAGGAGGCAATAAATAAACACATGAATAAAATTTGCCTTATACAAAATTTTCTATACTTTTTCACCAAGAGTGACATATGAGCTGACTGTAAGAGCTACAGTTTTAGTTTATTACATCACATTAAATTTTTGTTGCATATTTTACACAGTCAGTGTTTTCTGCAAGTCTAATACAGTGCATTGCTTGTAAAAACAGCAGTTAAAAAAAAAAACACCAAGTAATCAACTATTGTAAAATGCATCTGCACTCGGGCAGTTGCTATTTGAAATGTATCATTTCTGAATGGTGTTGTGATCATAATCACAGTCAATCATAAACCTCCAGGAGGTGACATTCATTAATGTGACAATCAGATTCAAAAAGGCAGTAACTAAGACACATTTCACCCTCTGCAGAAAAATGATTTGTTGAGTACTCAGGGCTCTCTAGTTTTATATTGGTGAACAGGCAATAGTGCTTATAATAAGGCATAAGTGTGTCAGCATGTAATCTACTTATATGCAATGGCCTACACCAGGGAACCACATCACATATGATTACATTTCCATTCTTAGCTCAAGTGATAACAACTGAGCAATTTCCATGACAACTGTGAAAACTCCATCGCTTAATTAATGCTAATATGCCATGTGGCTGAGAGCTCTGGAAATATTACATTCGATAGCACTTACTTCAAACTGATTCTAGAGATGGCAAAGTCCATGATTTGGTCGACTACTTTAGGCCATGCAGCAATATCTGAACATCTATTGGATGGGTTGCAAGGAAATCTGGTACAGATACTCATGGTCATTAGAGAATGATCCCGACTAACTTTGGTGATCTCTGGACTTTCTCTCTAGTGTCATCATTAAGTCGGCCTTTACTGTTTTTAGTAAAATGCCCCAACAGCTATTGGATAGCACGGACTAAAATTTGGTTCAGATATTCATGGTGTCCAATGGATAAATCCCAAAAACTGATGAATCCCTGACTTTTCATGCTTTTGAGTATTTTGAAAATGCAGGCTATTCAACATTTATCAGTCAATCTACCTATCTACCCACCTACCAATGACACACAACTTCATAACTCATAATCTGTAACACTGAAAAAGCAGAAAGCTATGACAGAAAAAAATCTATGAGGCAGTTTGCCTTGAAATTCCATCATCATCAATTATTCACACGTTAGAAATGTGAAACTTAAACAAGCAGGGGAAGGACATAATTCACTTGAAGAATACAACAAGCTGCCTTTAAGTTACACATTCTGATACTGGCCATTATTTAAATCAGCGTTCAAACATTAAGATCATTTAAGAATTGACATTGTATTTAAAACATTCCTTGTGTTCTGGTGGTCACATACAATAAAAAGTTCAGCATATTTCAACTTACATTTCAACTATGTAACAATTCAGAGTAACACGACTGAAGCTACCAGGTACCCTCAAATGTTAATCTGTAAACTTTGAAGTCAAGGTTGGAAGTAAATCTGTGTGCACAGATGTAATAAATAGGATGCAAGGTTTTCTTTGAAGGTACTCCAGATGTCTTTTTATATCAATCTTACATTGGTTTAGAGGTAGCCTTCTTTCAAGTCGATACCTCATAGCAAAAAGGCCATGGCTTCAGCATTCATTATAGATAGCCCCTGAGAATGTTCTCATGAATGAAATAGCAGCTTATACTTGAGGAAAAAACTTTTAAGCTGTGGTTGACTTGGAGTGTTAAGCACCTGTGGCCAGCTACTCCAATTAAGAAGCAAAGATAAAATGCATGTATTCATATACTATACAGTACATGAATCTAAGAGACAGGTAGCTTTTAGGGTGTTTATTGTTGGTCAGAGACAGCTCATGCAACGGTATGAGGACTGATTGAGCTCTTTAGCAAGTATAATAATTTAGACCATTACTCCAATGTTGTGTGATGGAACAAAAAACACTAGCACAATGCAGCCTTCAGTGACTTTTTGTAGCTCAGCAAGAATAATTAGACACGGAATAAAAAAACATCTATTTCATACAAATTTTATCTATAGCCAGGTAAATTAAAAAAAAATTAAAAAATAAATAAATAAATAAATAAATTCCACAAATGCATAGAACTTTTCATAAGCTGTGATAACATTCTGCAAGTGTGCACAGTAAAAAAAAAAAAAAAAACTACCCATTTATACCTCAACAGATGGCTGATGTAAACACGGGCTACTACGATGCTACATCCCTAGAGCTACGTCTACGTGATGAATAGCCACAGCAGTCACTGTCTGCTCGACCTACTTTGTCCTCTATTGACATAATTCCAGTTCAGGCTACAAGCAACATCTATCATCAACTGCAAACAACAGTACAGTACTATATCCCTCGCTGTTACTGTAGTGGAATTAGACTCTTTATTGATTTACTCTTGATTTAGATTCATCTTTGTGCACACAGGGGGTAAACTAACGCGAGACAGACTCTAATACATGCCGGATGTCACTACTACTAGCTGTCAGTAGTACAGAGACACACATATTACTTTAGCAATAACCTTGGTCTGGTACCAAAATGAACCAGCTGTTAACACAATGAACATCCCCAACAGGCAAACCTGCACACACAAAACCATAGCACCCATGTTACTGTATTACAATGTTTTCAAGGCACAGGGTGGGGTCTAACCTACAACACCTCATCTTGTGGAGTTACAAACTGGGTGGAGTTGCTGGTTGTGGAGGTGTTTTTCCTCACTCTGAATTATGAAGTTTTCTATTGGAGACATTCAAGAGTCTGTCCAAAAATGTAAGATGCAAATAAAAATGTATAATGTGTGTCTGAGCAATCAAGTTTCTTTTCCATTAGTTTGGCTTCCCTGATGGAGTGCAAACACTACAACACCCAGGAAGCTCGAGCAGCATTCCTATGGAACTAAAGGCAACCGAGCAGAGAATCAAGGTAGTGTAGAACAAAGCACCCTTTGGGTCTTGTATCGTGTAACTTTGATCCTACCACAGCTGTAAGATTTCTGAACCTGTGCTTTTGCTCTTTTTATTGATTTCAGTAAAAGACTTCAGACTTCCCTGATTTGGATCTTTTGTCTTACCCATTATAAATATGTTGTGCAAAGGGCAGACGCTGAAGCACTTTTAATAGTGAATTAGGAAGGAATGTCGCAAAAGGTGCAGGCATAATTGAAAAAGCATACAGACAACTGTCTTAAGATATTGTAGGCATAAAAAGGCTTATATTGCATATTTGAATATTAAGGTCATAGTTATTTTTTATTATTCTTTTATTATTTTATCCTTCTGTCTTTCAAGTGAAACATAGAAATATGTGTCATTATATCAGGCAAAGAGTAAAAGAGAAACAAAAAGCAATACAAAACTTTCGGGGTTTGTTGAAAGTTGTTAAGGCATCAGTTGCAAAATTATAGCTACTTGTAGAGAATTGTAGTATGTCCTTTAACACTATATTGTCTTTGCTCTTTCCTCATTTCTTTGAATGAAACTCTGATGCCGGTGCCTCTCTTTTCCCTTGAGAAAACTATATAGAGCTGACTGTGAGTGAACAGTGGTTGCAGGAGGTAGATGTCAAGTTGGTTATTTTCTTATGTGAAAGAATTATTACTTGACTTGTCTGAGAATTCAGTACCGCATGCAAATCTCTTCACATGTTGCTATATTGCTGCTGTTGTTTGTTTCCCTTTAGACATGACATTTTAATGACAACACCAGCAAAAGCAGACCAACAGTAAATCGCCTCAGATTCAGCAGAGTTGGAGGGACTGTAGAACCATGCACAGGGGAAGAAAAAAAATCAAACAAACAGGGAACGACAAAAACAGGCAAACTTGATGTCATTTGAAAGGCCTCATTAAGAAAAAGATTCCTTCAAATTCCGTGTCTCCAGCTGCTTCCTAGATGAAGCAGTAACACAGAAACACACACACACACACACACACACACACACACACACACACACACACACACACACTAACCACCCTCCGATTATAGTCGTAGGACAGAATGCAGTCATAGGTGTGAATCACAACATTAGTGAAATAAAAATGCTTCATTCGACCACAGTTTAGTGAATTGGCCCAGAAATGACCCAGAATCCAAAAGTGAGTTTATTTAAAGTGCTGATTTTATCATCCATCTTCTTAAGAGCTTCTACCTGATAAAAGAGTGCGTTACTTACCAAAATTCTTGGAGAATGGAAGTTGTACTTTACTTCTCACCTTACATTTTTATGTAGAGAGGCCTGTGCGTTTGACTTTTTATCTGAAAATCAAATAACTTCTAAAGCAGCTGTTCATCTTTTGTGCTGATGAACAGCAGGATGGAAAGCAGTCATGGAAACAGCCACGTCACCTGCCGTAGCCTATGCAAAAAATGAATGAGAATTCAACAAGACAGACAGAGATGCTCCCAAAATCATCCCACTTCAGTAAGGCAGGGTTATCTATTGGTAAATCAAAGCTAAGTTACAATTTTGGAAACCTACAATTACAATCAAAGATCAAGGTTTGCTAAAGATTATTATTAACAGTTTGCATGCTGTCTCTGCACTTACAGCTCATCTCCATTTTCTCATTCCTCTTCTTCCTGTGTTTTCCTTTTGAAGTAAGTAAAACGTTGTTTAAAACACAAATGTAAAATTAAGGTAGTCTTCATTATCAATCTCAGTTGTCTCACAGAGACAAACAAAAAAATCAACCTAGACAATGAACAGTGGCAATTACTTGATTGTATAATGAATTGGCCATAAAATGTGATCTGTTCCTCATCTAAGTCAAGAGAATTGTGAAATAAAATGTCCATCCATCCATCCATCCATCCATCCACCCATTATCTTTACCGCTGTGGGCAACGGGCAATTTTAGTCACCAATTAACCGCACCGCTGCACCACTATGCCACCCAAACACAATATGCTTAAGCTATTACCCACAGACAATGTTATTACAATGCTATTACATAAGTATTATCATTCACAACAGACATTCACAATGGTGGAGGAAACCCTTGGACTTAATAGATGGTTGAACCTTTTGGAAGCAAGAACCTCAACCAAGTGCTTCTAGTAGTTGCACATGACACCTGCGCAATGTTTAGGGTGATATTTGACCATTCCTCCTTAAACAACTGTTTTAGCTCAGGCATATTCTTTGGACGCCCAGTATGTAACGCTCTCTCCTCAGCATCTCAATTGCTAGGGTCACTGTCGTGCTGCGTCACTCAGCTTCTACTGAGCTTTAGCTGGCGGACAGACGTCCTGATATTATAACGTAGGATTCCTTGAAAAACTTGGGAATTCATTATCCGCACAATGATGACAAGCTGATGTGACAAATGACGTTTTCATGTTGTTATACAGTGTCCTTTTCAAAACCATAACTTGCTACGTGTTCTTCCCAAACAATTAAAGTTTCATCAGTCGCCTCAAGGTTCCGGGTTCGATTCCCCCAGGTACTCCAGTTTCTTCCACGGTCCAAACACATTCACATTTAGGTTCATTGTCCATAGGCGTGAGTGTGAGCATGACTAGTTATCTGTCTCTATGTGTTGCGATTGGCGACCGGTCCAGGATGTACCCCAGCCTCGCCCAATGTCAGCCTGGGATTGGCTCCAACATTTGGTATTTCCCTTTCCCAACTGATATCACACCAAAGTGATGGATTCCTTTATTCAATAAAGCTTTAGTAGTTTTTAACACGCAGCAGTAGCTGTTGTGAGGATGCCTAAATATTGACATATAATGCAGCTGGAGCTTGTCTGGAATAAATAAAAGAATAACTGGGTTTTAAACATGAGCAGTGATGGTCATTACTGCTGAACAGACAAAGTAAAACACCTAATCAACACTATCCAGTGACGGAGAAACAGAGTCCTCACCCCAAGAAAGGTAAGCGTGCTAAAAAGGAAAGAGCCTGGTGATAAAAACATTCAGAGATGAAAACTGGCTGCACTTATGCCCTCTGGTATTGTTCATCAATTTGCACCGTGTCCTGTGGCAACGGGACTGTACAGGGGTTTTACTTTTTAACTTTAAAAAACAACAAAAGTTCACTGAAGTGCATTCTTTCAGAGGCTTTGAGCCAGTTAGCTTAGCACCATGACTGGAAACAGGGAGAAACAGCTAGCTTCGAGAATACTTAATTAATTAATATTTAATTTCCCAAAATGCCAAACATTTCCTTTAAGACAGGAGTAAAAATGCCAATAGAAGGGGAAGATCTGAAAGTGACGGGTGACCTGTTCAGAGGTCTGGGAGGAACATTTTAAAATGCTGAATCATCCTTTGGATTTTAATTGGAAGCAAGCAATGGAGAAGAGTGATTATGTCCAGTAAAATAGATGCTCAGGAGTTTGGTGATATAAAAAAAAAGAAAAGAAAGAAAGAATCTTAAAATAAATTCTGCGTTTGGTAGACAGCGAAGGGAGGTCAGTAAAGGAGAAAAATGTTCTTCTTCATGTTGACACCCACATAAAAAAAAAAAAAAAAACAATACTCAAGATAAGAAGAGTAATTGCAGCATATACTATACTATGATCTCTAAAATCCTAAATGACAAGGATGATTTTAATTTTGCCACAGACATATTATGGACTAAGCCAGTATTGTCAACAGAGTTTAAATGTCTGTACATTTATTTATTTATTTATTTATTTATTTTAAAATCACTCGTGTGAGTATTTACATGGTTAGAGCATGACAGGAGTCTTTGAGGCCAAAGATGAGGAGCCCTTGCTCTCGTGTAGTTTTTGAAAGCTTTTTGCAATTCAGCATTTGACATCCTCAAGAGTACAGGCTGAAAGCAACATGGATCATCCAGTTTCAGTAGAGAGTGCCAGCTGTGTGTGGTCAGTAGGAGATGGATATATGGATTTTTTTTTTTTTTTTTTTTTTTTTTTGGTTTGTTGTTTTAATAGGGCCCATTGGGAGCATGTATAAACAGAATAAAATTGGGTCTAAAATATCAAAGTAGAGTCTAAAAATAGGGCAGAAGAAGCATCACTGAAGCACACTGTTCAGTAATTCTGTATTCTGCCCACTGTGGCAAGGGTTACTGCAATTATTAATGAGTGTTTCACAATTACTTATACTATGTGACCTCCATGTGGGTCAATGAACCATATCTTTGATAAACAGTGTCATAACAAACAAACATGAAATTTGTTTTCAGTTATAATCAGAATGAATCAGTTTGGCTCAGAAAACAGAAGATGCACATGCAGAAGTGCCTTTCAAACTGAGTCTGGAGCACCATGGCTCAACAGGGATGAATCACAAACGGCATCTAGGAGGGAGAAGGGAACAAAACAAGTCTCTCTTGTCTGAAGCCTTGACATTCCAACATGTTTTTTTCATGTAAAGACCAAATAATTGTTTGGTTTCATTTATATCTCATTCCCTTTTTTGTGAAATGTTCACAGTATGCTCTGTGGGAGGTTTTGGAAGCGCTGTTCCCTATTGGGAGCTAATATCCAAGTCAGCAGTTCTCGATTTGTAATGATAGAGTGCCCAAAAATGTAATCCCTCCTTGACTGTCTCCCATGGTGAGTCAATGACATAACTGACAAAGCTATTACTTCAGACAAATGTCTGTGGCAAATTCACACCGGGATAGCAAAGCAGAAATAATAATACCATCTTTCTTTGAACTTCCAACACTTCCTTTACTTTCTTTTCCCTTTGTTTTCCCAACAAATTTGGATTTCAATGTTTTGTTGCTCATTCAGTACCAATGTACCAAATCTTAATGACCTACAGCACTTAACCCTCCGAACGCCAAAGCCGCAAAATTTTGACAAACAAGAATACTGAATAATACAGACGATAGTCGAGGGATGTCAAATCTCATTTGTACTCCTGCCAGTATTTAGCAGACGGGCACCACTTTGATTCTAGCCCAAAATTACGTCAATTTCCTATTCCAAGTGTTGGAGGAGATAGCGGAGGAAAGATGCTCTGAATGTGCTCGTATGCACTGACACAGAAGTGATTCTGTCCATTGTGTTCAAGTAAATTGAAAGAGAAAAAAAAAAAACATAATCACTCGTGGTGAAGTTATGGATGTGTTATCCGCTGATTCTGAAGGAGAGCATCTGCCTTTAGGAGACGACGATCGGTTGTGTAATAACAGTGATAACGATGGTGCATCCAGTGCTTTATCTCTCACCACTTTCAAGCCACAGTCTTTTGAAATCTCGAAGTCAAAATACAGTATTTTTTAAACTAAAACTCAGGCGCTTAACGGGTTAACACTACATGTTAGGTTCACTCACTCACAAACACTTTCATAACAGTTGTGATACATAGCACTTCTCCGATACACATAAATAAAATTTAAAGTTCAGTATCTTGCCCGAGGAAACCTTAAGATGTGGACTGGAGGAACCTGGAATCAAACCACCGACCTGTACAATTACTAGTTTGCGCTCAAGGTAGTAGAATATGGCAGTGGCATGCAGTGACTTCCACAGGCAGACAAGCTTACTCCCCCCGCCTCCCAACACAGCGATTCAGCTTTGTAGTATATTAACTACAAAAGCACGGACCAGACTAAAACATACCTTTTCATGACAGTTACAGCAGCAAATCTCACAAATCAAATTCAGGGCCTGTTCTGTCTCATGCTTTTGTGCTGCCTGTCTTCCCTGTGCTGAAAGTCTCCCTCCTGCATCTTGCTGCTCTCTGCCTGGATGTCTTCACTTTTCTGCTTCCTGACTGGAGAAGTTTTAGGGTTATTAAAGATATATCAAATGTGCAGTATCGAGGAAAAACATCTAAAAATCACTTTTATGGTAATCTTCAACATATTTACCATTAACTGACAACGACACAGTGACAACGTAGAACCCTGTATTTTCCAGCCTCAATGTTTATTAACCTTTCCTGGGTCATTGTCTGGACTGTAGCTGAAGCAGAGGGAGAGTCACAGTAGCCAACTAACATTGAGTTATTATAAACTATTGCTACGTTAGCCTAAGCAAGCTAGCGGTAGCCTTTATAAACATTGTGTGTGAAGCTTTGCTGCAACAGATGCCAGCTGTCACATTTCAAAAAACTGTAACGGTAACATTTCAGGACATAAACATTTTGTCTCACTCACTCTGAATTCTGTATACAGATCCAGATGCCTGTCTACGAGCTGCTCAGAGAGCCAAAGTTTGGCGTTTCCTCATTTCATTTAAAATTCTCTGTGACACTGTTTGCACACTGGCTCTTGGTTGTCAATAACTTGTCCCTGATGATCCACGTCAAATGCAAAATATCTCAACATACCATGTCTTGCTGTGCTTCCCCCCCTCTACAAGTTATAGGCAACCAGTTGCTGTACTCACATTTGCTGCTGCCAATCCTTCTGCTGTTATTATTTACTGTGCATGCATTCTTCTTCTCTTCAGGTTTGATGTCAGACTATGATACTTCAGATTCCACCAAGAATCTCATCTCCAGTAGCCACAACATCTTCAATACCAACAGCACCGTAGCAAAAAACTTTCACATTTAACAATTTTAGCATTAACTCGGTGCTGAAGTATCAGTTCTCATGACCATTTAAATATGCATCTAGTTTAAACATTTCATATAACCTGTTTTGTTTCCTATGAGTGTATCAAACAACTGCAACTACACAGCACAGCAAGTCTGCAGTGAAAGAGAACGTGATCCCATTTTCCCACTGAGAAAATAATGAGAGATAGTGTGGCTGAGCTAAGCAGTTATTGGCCGGGAGGTACATTAATTGATCACCATGCATTGGCTAAAAGCTGGTAAATTGCCCATAAAAGCCATCATCATATAGAGACTTAGTTTAGACTGCTACAAATAAAAAATGAAGTGAAAACAAAACAATACTGTTACTCACCCAGAAGCTCTCATACTATCTCCCATGGGCTTTGCAGAACAAAAGCCATCTCTCCCTCTTAACTCACTACCTTAGCAGACACAACAAAAAGAAATATTTTCACCATGGTAAAAAGCACAATACACCATAAATGCATTTACATGTGACCAGTGAAGCACATTGTTCAGTCAAACATTTGAAGCGCAGCAGGAGCAGTATAAAAAAAAACAAAACACAAAAGCAGAATGCTGCTTCAGTTATAATGACGATGTAGCGTGTCGTGTTTCAATATGCCATGCACACACAGGACATGATCAACCGATTAACATATGACCAAGATGTTGTACGCTGAGGTGCAGGAGGAGTGCATTCAACCCGTGCTGTTAGAGAACTTGTCCTGTGCTGACTAAAGGCAGCATTCTGTACCCCCACAAGATA
Source organism: Rachycentron canadum (assembly GCA_038496675.1). Taxonomy (NCBI): domain Eukaryota; kingdom Metazoa; phylum Chordata; class Actinopteri; order Carangiformes; family Rachycentridae; genus Rachycentron; species Rachycentron canadum. The sequence goes on from CM076648.1 coordinate 15,184,678, forward strand.
GGTGCAATATATTATAATGTGTCGGGGACATTTTCATCCAAAGTCACTGCTCAGCTGAGAGAAGCCCAGCATCTAAGGTTTGTTTCTTCACAGTATTAAACATTTATCCCCAATCAAGATACTAGTAAACATTTCTCCCGAATTAACATACTCACGCTAACTTGCTGCATAGTCATCCAAGATGAACCAACATACTCAATTGACCCTAACACCATACAAGGCTTAAATCTGGGTTTGGATCTTTTATGGTGCACATATTGAGTATAACTGTTGGGTCTCTTGGGTCAAATTGACCCAAATACCATATAAGGGTTAATCTGACCAAAGTGGACTCATCTAGCCTTGAAGGGAACAAGCAAAACAATTCCATGTTCACTCGGCTTGGGCAAAAAAAACAGAGAAGGATGAGGAGTAGGCAAAACAGAATCCCCACTCGCTGCATGGAAAGATTCACCTGATGCAACTGTGTCACCAAGACCTTTATTTCTCAGCCTCAAAAGCAGATAGAAATTTGAAATAAAAAAACATTAAACCATAAACCTCATTGCCTTTAACCTAATGTTCATCAACATTATAAAAATAAAAAAAAAAAAAGGTTAGAGAATGGGTTAGCGCAAATGTGCTTGTCTTTCCAGCCATATAAGATATACAGTTCATATTTAACAGGTTCGGAGTCTTAGTAATAAAGGTTTTGGCAAACATCATGGCCAGAAAACCCTCAGGTTTTTGGAGAGCGAACTTAGGCATGAATGGGCTACGTTTCAAGTACCAGCAATGCTGTCACTAAACACAACACAAGTTTTCTTTGTCACATGCCAAAATAATGTGCAGAGTAAAAGCAAAGCAGTGATTTTATATGGTCATTAGAGAATTGCTAAAACAACAAATCTAAGGGTGGCCTAAGACTTTTGCACAGTAATGTGCATAATTTCTTTCTCTACATTATGAAAAACATTAAATATGGTGGGAAAATACATATCTTACCAAGAAATATTAGCGCTCAGTCAACAACTTTGTGTTCATCAGTATAGCTCTCAGTAAGGGGCGTAGATGTAGGAGCTTGAACGCGCATGCAAACGTGCATGTGCACTCCTTGGACTTGTCAGAGGGGCGCAGGCAGTGTAGCTCTCTAGGCGGCATTGGCAGAGGCCATGGACACCTTTCACCTCTACAAAGCAAATGATTGATTCTCTATTCCCACCAAGTGCAAACAGCCACGGTCGACATTTGGAATATGGCCTTGTCAGGTGGAGAGCAGGTGGAGAGCATCACTCCGGGTTTGCAATGTGAAATGAGTAAAGGGCCGTTGAAGCAACACAGGATCTCTACATTAAATAAAAAATAGGAATAGTATTAACCTTGAGGCTGCTCGGTAACAAGATAAACCCAGGAGCCTACAGTTGCCTTCTTTTAATCATCAAGAAAAAGACAGGCATACAGTATATATATGAAAGCCTACGTCACTCTGATCTGATAAGATACACAGTAGAGCTGAATACCTGCAAAGGCATAGGACCTTGCTCTCTGACCTCACTAAACCAGAATTTTCATTGCAGGTTCATTTCTTATTTCTATCTGAGAATTGGTTGGCTACAGTGTTTCCTGGATAAAATGTATTCATCTTATTAATATTTTATCAATTGAGATACACAGCAAAATTACATTTTTCTTTTTTTTGTAATCCTTAAAAAATTAACATGGAGAAAAGAAACACACTTATTTTAATGCAAGTTGTAGCAAATTCTACTTAAAAATTACATCCAGTTCCCCTTCTTTGTTCTGTCAGTTTCTTGTCACGCTGAGAAAAGTTAATACCAGATGAAAATAATAAATTTCCTACATCAAGTTAGTTGAAGGGATTTGTCTGCAATCATTTGCAAGCTACCAAGCAGCTGAATGAAAGAACGTGTTGTCCCTCATCGAATGATTCCACTTTTGTTGAAATGCACATGTGCTATGAACCATGGAGAGAGTTAGGAGCACACAGCACACTGTTCTGATGTACTTTATCTATGTCACGCTGTTAATCATAAAATTAAAAAGAACGTTTTGTCATTCATCAATTTCCCAAAGTGTCATGGAGAAACCAGTCGGCGTCTTCAAGCAAAAATCTTCTGTTATCACACGTCGTCACATTACATGTGCATCTGCTGCAATGAGACAGATTATTTATGTTGTAAATGCACTGTTCACGCTTTTGTTCAGCTTGGAACGCTGCATCACCACTGAGAGTGATGCCATAGCTCCCGCTTCCGCTCAATATGGGTTTTATATGCAGGCTTATTTGCCAAAAACATACGTGATGCTTTAGGATGGTGATGACTGATATCTAGGATAGCTTGAGAATAGCACAGACTTACTCTAATACCCTTGTGCTTTGGACTCCCATTAGTTCAGCACCTAAAGTTAGGTCCTGCCCAGAGCTACAGGAAAAAAAGGATGCAAATATCAATAGCTACATACGTTGTTTCAGTCTGTTAGTCTTCACGCCTGTGTTGCTCTTGAGAATACAGGATGTACACTTTTCTGGAAAAAGTCTGACCACTTCCACACAAGGTTTGAAACACTGATGCGAGGATATATTGTATCACTTCTTCTTGCTATATGTTATGCCGATATGCAGGCAGCAAATATTTATATTCTTAATAAAACATGGAGGCATTCCAAGCAGATTCCCTCACAAATTTAGCTTACCAAACTCACATCTAAATGAATCCTCACGGTGACGCCTATGAAACGAATGAAAGAAAACTTGCTGAGAAAAAGTAGCTCACAGGGGAAGTATGTCTGACAACATGGGCAGCATGAGAAAACAAATCACAGAGGTAGTGTATAAGTCCACAGCCTGCTCATAGTACAAATAGAATCAATGAGGACTACACAATATTAACACACACACACACACACACACACACACAGAGTGTAAGTACTATTTCTTATGACAGAAAGAATGGGTCTTTTATACATGGACAAGATGCAGTAGGTGAGTGTGTGTGTGTGTGTGTGTGTGTGTGTGTGTGTGTGTGTGTGTGTGTGTGTGTGTGTGTGTGTGTGTGTGTGTNTGTGTGTGTGTGTGTGTGTGTGTGTGTGTGTGTGTGTGTGTGTGTGTGTGTGTGTATGTCTTAAAGAGGCACAAAGCTAAAACTCTTATGTACTTTGTTGTACATTCTTCTCAGGTCACAAATTCTGACACCAAGACGTAATGAATAAAAACCCGATTCTCGCTATTTTTGACTTTATATTCTTCATTTAACAGATATCATGATGTATCATAAATACGTGTCTTGTATGTGTATATGAAGTATAACAGAATTGCTGTGTCATGTTATCGTAGGCAACTATGATAACGATGGCATCATAAGCAATGATACAGTGATGTTACTCTCCGCTCTCAACCCTAACGGATGCCATTAGAAATATATCTAGAGCTGCACCTTTGGAATTTGGTAAAACACCAAACGTGGGGACCATTCAATCACAGATTGTTTTCCAATTAGCATTGCACTAGTTACATGAAAAAGAAGAAGCATAAAAAAAAAAGTCAATTATACTTTCCTTACCTTATCCTCCATTCTTAGCAATAGTCACACCTACTTACAAACACAATACTGCACCTTCACTTTGACTTATTGTAAATATAGTCAACCACAATCACATTCTAGTTAAAAGTTTGCTTGGGCTTGGTTAGACCATGCATGTTGCCTACATCATCCTGAAATATTGACAATGAATGTAACTGAGAAAGTGAAGTATTGAACTGTTTTCTACAGCTTCAACCACTTACATGTTTTACATCCATTTGCTTGCTCAAACCGCACTTACTAGATATTTCTAGGAAGGTGTAATGAGATCACTGTTGACTGCAGAGTAATGAATCACCAGCACAATCCAAACAAGTCTCACATACCTGTACAGTAACAAAAAGAAAACACTTCACCACCCCTTTAAGGCATTCTGCAGAACAATGATCCCGTCTTAATCAAACGAGCTCAAGCACAGGCTGACATTCACGGACCCAATAATGACTCATGGCCATGATCATGGCAACAATTCCAAAGCAGCGTAAGTGCTACTTGGCCCATGTCCAAGTTTAACAGCATTAAAAAAACCACAAAATCAGACCAAATCAGATGCAGATGGACAGGATCTGTCATGGCTGTGTCTCGACGCTCTTACAAGTCTTTTTGGCCCCCCTCTTGTCATTATGAGCTCATGCCAAACAACTGCAAGGACATATGCAAATGACTGTACAGTAGCTAACAGGAGATAAGTCTTTGGCACCACCACTGGTACTGACAGATGCTACAGAAAGACACACACCATAGAACATTTAGTCTGGTAGAGGCAAAGCTGTAGGCATCAGGGCTAAGATTTGGTGGCTTTTCAATGGCTAACAAGATTCTGACATCTTGGCAGTGATGGCGATCAGGGTGAAACAGAGCTGTATGAACTGTCACAGCTCAAATTGCGCCATGTTGAAATGGGAGGCAGATAGGCTGGCAGGCAGACGCTTCCAAAAAAACCACCGACCTGGTGTTAATGGTACATTTAAGCTGTACGGCTGTCACATTATTCAAAGGAAGATTATTTTCTCCTGAGTAGATGTCTGGAATAAAGCACAATAACCTAATGGTTAGGTGAAAATAAAAATGGGCTCAATATGTTTAAATTAAAGAGTCATTACACAGAAAAACCATCCCATAACGAGCAGGTCTGAAATGGAACGCATGTCTTTTATTCACACTTTATTTTAGTCGCCATCCACATCTCTTTATATATTACAGTGTGTACATTCACTCACGCTTGAGCCTTTTCATATTTCTCGGTCTCTCTCTCTCCATTTCTGTTACTCGGAATGAATTTTTTGGCCTCCCTTCTCTTATCAACATTATACCATTATGGTGTGACAAAATGCCTCAAATGCATAGTACCACACTTATTTGCATCTCATTTTGTTTCCATTCAGTAAATTATGATGATTCAACACTTTCTTTTCATAATTGAATTTCATTGAGCAAACAAGGTGCACTGACGCAGTGACAGCACGGCATGTGTGTGCATGATAATGTGCGTGTGTCCAGCTATTTTAATCGTGCGAGCTTTCTTGTTACGTTTCCTCTTCACATTTGTTTTTAATGCGTTTCATCTAATCATATAATTTCAGTTTTTTTTAAATCAAACGGTACAACAAGGATTATCACAGCCACCTGCTAATCTGATGACAATGAAAATCTGTGTTCAAAATAAGACAAGTTAAAAAACCCAAGTAAAATAGTTTGCACACTTGATGAGCACTTAAAGATAATCTACACGTCAGATGCTTTTGCAAACTGCGTATGATTTGATGTTTCTGTAATGCAAAATGGCCGGGTGTATTATAATCATTTTTTTGTTTTAAAGTTTCAAGAGAAATTTTAAACTGACATCGATTGCACAAAGGCTTGCCTGTAGAGACGTATTGGTCTCAATGATTTAAGGGCTGCCATGGGGCCATTGGTGTATTTAAGCAGCCACTGCAAAATTGTTGTTGTTCCTGCAATGTCATGAATTTGCAATTACACATCTCTGCAGACGGATTTCAATTTGAAACATCGAATAAAGAGAAAGAAGAGAAAGAAGGCAGATTTAGGTAGCTGCCATTAAATAGGTTTTCATTACCTGATATTTACTCTGACTGTCGGCATACAATGTACACCCCATCCACGAAGTTAGACTGGCCCTCATGCATACCAAACAAAACCTATCATCAATCAATCAGACCATCAAGTTTTCCTGTGTGCCTGTCATTCAGGGCGCACACTAGCACGTACAGTGTGCATGATCCTGGACTGGGCTCACTTAACCAACATACTGTAGGTGTGGTGCTTCTGGAGCGCAGTGTAACGACAAGCTTGAAGATTCAATCATCCCTTCAGCATCCAGTATTGACATTAAAGGTGTATTGAGCGACTCATCAACTCATGGATTGAGTAACACAAAAGTTAACATTCCACCTTAAAGGTTGCTGGTAGCTGCCAGTAGCCTTTAAGAAGCACAGTCAATCAAATAATTTAGCTATATAGAGAAAAAGACAACATCCTTTCATTAATCAGTCAGTCTTCAAGCAGTTTCTTTATGCAATCTAACAAGTGATAGTGGTCAGCTGTTGTTAACTCGTGTGTGAACTTGCCACTTTACATTACGTAACCTTTGAAGTGCAAGCCACTGGTCATATCGTTGTGTAGGTGCACCCTGCAACGGGAAACAGCACCACAGCTCATCAACAATCCCCCAGGGACAATCCCGCCAGCTAGAAATATTGGGAGCGCTGGGGTACTTGACCAGCAGTGTACGTCTGCGTGTGTCAACATATACTATGAGTAATTTGCATAAATCCTGTTGAGACACAGTTTGTATATTTTTCTCAGAGAGGAATCCAGACTCTGTAACAAACTTGAGCGGACAACTTGGCTTGCTTCTGATCTGGACTTTATCTTAGGTTATAGGGTAAATCCGTGGATCACTGTCAGATTGTATCAGGCAGTCCTATATGAAGCCCAGTGTGAGCAGCACATATCCAAAAGTCATTTCCCTGACAATGTAACACCATGCTGCTAAAGTGACAGACAGACCACTCTTTCTAAGAATCTCCTGCTTGTGCCTGGGGAATGAAAATGTGCTAAACACAGTGAAAACCAATCTCGTTTTTCATAATCATTCCTGGGATTTTCTTCGGTCTCCAAATGCAGGAGTGACATTAAGCCCTATAGCAGCAGGATTGGCCAATAGTTAGATTTGGACCCTATCAGACCATAGTCATTCTAGGAGTCCACTCAGCTTTTCCTATCAACTACCCCACCCAACTCCCGTTTGAAAGCTTAAATGAACAAATAACTGGCAGAGGGAACATTTAATTTCACATACATAAACCCATATTCACACTTACAGACACACACACACAACCTGGCAGTCAAGCAATCATTTAAAGCTCAATTTTACTGTCCAAAAAACACAATTCAAAGAATCAAACACAGGAGACCTAACTGAAGCTGAACCTCCTCAGACAAAAAGGGAAAGATGGGTGATAGTACACGAAACAAATACGATTCTTTAAATTCAGCACTGAAAGTCAACTGGAATGTGGTATTGATAGGGAAAAGAGGAGAGATATTGATTGCGGGTTAAGTTGTACCTGCTCAGATAGTTTGAGTTGAAAATGAATGACACCCAATTTTCAGTGACATGATGTCACCATGCGCTTGGTAAGTTCTGGATTTTTTTGAGTTTGATTTGTAACATTAAAATTCATGATGTGTCAGAGAATAAGTAAAAGTAAAAAATACTTATGGCAGGCACACATTTTCATATGCTGACATCTCTTGAAACTCAGGTGCAGTGGGCACAAACACACACTAGTCATTCTTTACTGTATAGAGATGTGGATGATCTTATTTAACTTCTACTCTGTTTGCCCTGTCCCACGCGTCAAGAACTCTGAGCATCTCGAACAGTATGAAAGCTCTGCTACGTACATCAATACCACTGTACATATGCAAAAAAAAAAAAAAAGGTAAAATACAAATTGATAGGCAAAATATCTACTGTGCACTCAATAAAATACTGAATGCTAACATGCTGAGCACATACTGTATGCAATTACAGAAAGGCATGTAATGCACCGACTTTTTCCATCACCTGAGACAAATAAAATCTGACATGACAAAAAATTCAAATCTAAATTGCATTTTTTATGATTGACTGCACAGGCCCCTAGTTTTCAATTTCACATTTTTTCTCTGTCTCATAATCTAATAACACCTAGCCAAACCACAGTGGCCTTCATTTGAGTAGACTTAATAAACAAAGATTTTTGCCTCCCAGAGCTCATAAATTCACTTAATGACTTTTGATGTTGCTGAAATTAAAGCCAAAAGTAAGGAGGAAGGGTTTTAGGTTATTCAGCACAATATGTTTTTGCAATGTACTTATTAGCCATTCGTTTCCACTGCACAGCCACATGACGGCATCCATGGCAGTTCCAACTTGCACCGACTTAATTTACTGAGTGGTGGAGGTGACAGCTACTTGAGAAAAATTCAATGTGCTCCTTCACAAATGCATCTCTTCTCAGTGGTCTCAAGATGTAATAATGCCATAGCATGTTGGGGGCCATTCTTTTTTTTGTACAGGCCACTAGACCTTATTTTTATTTCTTTTCTCTTTCATTTTTGTACCTTTTTGACATTTCTCTTTTTTTTAATCCATCCTTTTGCCTCCGTTTTGCTCCATGTGAATCAACTGCTTGTACAGTATATGCCTTGTGGCTTATAATGACTTGAAAGGAGCAGCAGGCAATGCCACTCTGTTTAGTTCTTTCTGTGGAAAGTAACTGGCAGCAATATGCTTTCTGTGCTGGCAGGGATAATCCTTGCTGCTACCAAAGTGCTAGTGTGATGTGTTTGCATGTTGGACATAGTGCTAAAGAAGTGTGAGCTTGCATTTCCGGTACATTTACTGGAGCATTGATGGTCACTATCAAAGATTCAGAAATAGCTGCTGAAGTGTGGCACAAGCACAAGATACACCAAGTTTTTCTTAATCCTGCTATGATGTAATCTGCAGTGGCTGCCAGGGAGTTTTCTTCCCTCTCCTTGGCAGCCATCCCTGGTTTAGGACTTCTAATGGTTATCAGGGCTCCTGGCATTACTGGCCTGGAACTATTTTTTCTCCTGTTCCAGACCACAAATTCTAACTCGCCATAATTGAGTGTCCTCTGCAAACCTTTGCAAAGCCTTTGTAGAGGATATTATATATATATATATATATATATATATATATATTTTTTTTTTTTTTTTAAAGAGCAGCACTGTTTTTGGCATTTGACCCACAATACCCAAAGGTTAATGAAATACATTAAAATTAAAACCTAAAAGTAAGAACATTATTTTAAGAATTAAAAATAGTAATTTAAGGTCCAGTTTGTAGCATTTATTGGCATCTAGCAAAAAAAAAAAAAAAAAAAAAAAAAAATTAATCTATGGTGGCCTTCAGGTAACATAAAAACATGAATGTCCCTTTCTGGAGCCGGTGATTCAGGTGATTATATATATATATATTATATATCACAATTTCTGGCTAATCCAATGTGTGACTGACATTTTTTTTTTTTTCTGAAAGTTAGCTTTTAAATTCAAGCGGTCACATGCACAAGTTGTATTTATGTTCAGTAAATTACAATGAAAATGATGAGTGAGGGAGATGAAGATAGCACTGCCAATCAAAATTAATAAAAGGGTAATTGCTATTATAGCAAAAGAGGTACAATCATGCAAATATTTCAAGGTAGTTATTGTGTGTAATAAATAATGATTATAATGATGACTGATTATATTTGTGAACACCAACAACAATTCGCACATGATCAGTATTAGTGTAGTAATCAACGAATATAATCTCAAAGGTCTAGACAGAATGTGATGTATTGTGAATACAGCTGATGAACCCCCCGGTTCCCATGTTATCATACTGTATCTTATGGAACAAGGGTTTCAGAGAGAATCAAAATAAATCAAAAATAAATTAACAATAACAAAAACAAATGAATAACAAATTAAACATATTGTCAATACACACCACAACTGTTATTTAAGTATGCACTGTGAACCAATCGATGAATTTAAACTCTGAGCCATAGTCTCAGTAGGAAAAAAAAAAAGAATTGGTTGTATGACTTTTTTCTAACTATAAGCCTTGCAATGACTAATAATTGATAATATATTGAAATGCACTGGAAAAAAAAATTAGGCGTAGTCTGATCAAACAGACATGACGATCAAAATATATCTTGAGGTGAAAAGTATGATTTTACCAGGATTGCAGTAATTGTAATAAATGAGGGCACTAATTGCATACAGCATATGATGAATGCTGGTCCTTGGATGGGAGACTTGCAGACAAATAGCTTTCTATAGCAGAGCTACTAAATAACACAACCAGGTCTCTTCAAAATTTAAAAATGACATATTCTAGTCTGTAACTCGCCTTATTGTCTATGGCATCCTGATAAAATTACTTTAAGTCACTGATTAAAATGTAAGCAGGTTAATGCTAGAGGTGACTTTTCCCGCTTACCATAATTTGCTTATTACACAGGCAAATAAACAAACCATTGATCACAATGGTCCCTGACACAGAAAGCAGATTAGATGGAAAGAGCCTAGATCAGATACACGTGTATTACACTGGCACGCTCAAAAAAGTCACACTCTACTGCCTCATCAATCAATCTTAAGCACAGTGTGTATATTATCACTCTGACCTGTTTGCATATATGGTTACTATTATATCTAGAATATCACTTGACAGAGCGCCAGCCTTCAAATGAGACCAAACAGCCCCACTCAATTGTAAAAACTCACACGCATAAAAACCATAAATGTTATAAATGTCACAATGTTAAAGTAAGTGATCTTAAAAAAAGCACTAGGACTGTCCCTAAAGGTGTCACCACCTGTAATTGGACTAGATTGAACATGTATTTGTTTTTGTATTATAGAAGAGTGTAATGTCAAGAAAAGCAGCAGTATTGAACAACAAAGCAAAGCAACAGATGATCATCTTCATCATCATTAACCTTATTTGTATTACTAACAATAATAGTAATAAAAATAATCATAATAAGGTATACTTGGGGAAATACAATAGAAGCAGCACAGAGAATGCAAAATATAACACCAACACAGAGCAGCAGAGCATCATATGACATTTCACACCAAGCAAATATCAGATGCCCATCGGCATAACACAGCAACAGAAACACAGCATATGAAGCCTAATAAAAAGCCAATGCTGTGAAGAGTAGTGCTCTCCTGGATTCAGGACAAACAAAACACATATTATCACCTAACAAGATACCAACTAATCTGCAGTGCCATCATTGTACTATTGCAGAATCGTGCCACATTATTGTTACGTGGCACATTCACCTGTGCCAATATGCAATTCACCATACATAGAAAATAACAGTGCTGTTTTGATGGGTGCTCTGCACTGTCAGAGCATTTTAGACAACATGGTGCTTTAACTAATTTGGTCCTTACCAAGGGGCTCTGCCAATGTGTTGGCTAACACCTGGTGGCCAGAGATGTCAAATCCAGACATCTGTTCGTACTTGATTAATCCTCCAGGTAATTAATCATATCATTAACAGCCATCTACAAATATAGATGCTAAACAGAAAATTATAGTAATAGATGTCATGACGCATCAGACAAGACTAGCAGCAGTAGAGAAATGGTTTCCAATCCACTACTGAATTGCAGCTCAAGTGTTATTTCTTGACAACAAAGTAAAGACAGCAGATAAGGCAAAGCTTAGTCACAGCAAAAGTGAAAAGCTTGGATGGTTTTGCTTTTCTTTTTTTTTCTTTTTAAAAAACACAAAACCACCATACAGTGAAAGACATATCTCCAACTTATTCTTACTTGTTATGACGCACTTGCTGCACACATTACATTAAGTATGTGATGAAGCTGGGTCCCACTGTTTCCCTGAGGCATCCTTACATCTGATGGTTTGAAGCCAGAGCACTTTGAGGCTCTGGTTTAGGAGTTGGAAGAGTGAAAACATAAGATCTGTTTTTTCCTTGTGCTGATGTTGTGTACAGGGACATATCAGCTTTTTTGGCAAGTAAACAAAATGGTATGTACCATTTTTGATTCTATGAACACTGTATGTGTAAGAGTTATACTCACTGAGCACACCAAGAACATATTACTATGACACATTAATGACTATTAGAAATACCATACAAATATTGAGCAGGGTCTTCTTTTTCTTTGAAAACAGCCTCAAAACAGACTTTGTGGTTTGGATTCCTAAAGCTGTTGTAAACATTGCTTAGAGATTCTGGTTCTTGTTGACATGATTGCATCACATAACTTATGCAGATTTGTCAACAGCACATCCATGCAGCCAAGCTCTGATTCTAAGTATTATATTCAGATCTGGTGACAGGGTAGACCAGTGACTACACTGAACTCACTGTGATGGCTCATGAAACCAGTTTGAGGCTGTGTGACATGGTTACTATCATGCAGGAAGTAGCCATTAGAAGATGATTGATTTGTATTAAATGGGACCAAACGTGTAAAAGGAAAACATTCCCCATCCCACACCGACCACCCCAAGCAAGTTGGGTCCTTGCATCCATGCTGTTGATGCCAAAATCTGACCATCTGCATGCCTCAGTAGAATCACGTTCAATAGCTGGCGATTTTCATGAAAAATCATATTGTGATCCTGTTAACACACAATTAAGATCCAGTTTTGATCTTTCTTCCAATTTTGAAATGTATTCTGAAGAATGTCCAGACTCAAACCAAATGTGCTTTACTTGCACATTTAAAACAGAATATTGCATTAAAGACCCTGACAGACCATAATGTGCAGCCAAGGTGAACATCGGTGTCTTTCGTCCCATGGTGTCCACAGCATCATATCCATAGCTAGACAGAACGTAGCAGGCAGCAAAAGACAGAAACAGGTGAGTACTTTTTGCTGCCTATTTTTTCGACTGTTCTTGCACATTGATCAGTTTTGGGACCTTGTGAGATGTTGAGTGAGGTTGTAATAAACTTTTAAGGTGGATGCTGGATAGATGTGTTGACTTACCTATGGAAATCCTGAGCTGCCACCCACTTAACGGATCATTTTCTGTTCACCACAGTCGTAAAAGAGTGGCTATTTCACTTACTGTAGCATTTCTTGTAGCGCCAATCAGCCTTTTCTCCTCTGACCTCTCTCATCAACTAGACATTTCCACTCACTAAAAGTGTTTTGTTTTTATCACCACTCTGAGTGAAAAATAAAATCAGTCTCTCTGGCACCAACAATCATGCCATCGTCAAAATGAGTGAGATCACTCGTTTTTCTCCCAGTCTGATGTTCAATGTGAGCATTCACACAAGCTCCTGATGTGCCTGGCAATGATTTTGTGTGTTTGCATTGCTGCCACATGATTGGCTGATTGGATAATTGCATGACTAAGCAGGTGTACAGGTGCTTCAGATAAAGTGCTCAGTGTATATTTCCACTTCCACTGTTTCAGTCTTGCACAATTTTCAAAATGGAGGCCTTTGGCAAAGTTCAGTCATCCACTTTTCTCTTAACTGTTTGTTAAGAGAGACTGAAGTAAATGTTCCTTTCAGTTTTGAAATTGGATGCTCAAACCTTAGCCCCTATCAATGTCCTATCCATAATTTACTATGGTGCCTCAATGCAAGGTGCTTTCATTTAAACCTGACAACACATTCCAGGGCAGTAAACCGAACTAGGCTGTGAAAAGTGTGAAAACAGTAATTGCCTTTTTACACATGCAACTGCTGTTGCCTCTTTTGCTTAACAAGCAAACACTAACTATGCATGTTCCTACCACTTCACTGATTTTATTCTTTGAACATTGAACTTGAGTGTTTGCGGTTTGTTGTTCTTCACTGTGACAACATTGGAGTATATAGTGGATTGATTTGGTCTTAAACCTGATGGCCTGTTATGACATCTATTGACTTCCTATCACCTAACTTCTACTGCATATCAACACAAGATGTCCATGGAATTGCAAAGCATTATCTGTCAACTCCATATTAGTCTTATCCCTGCTGCAGTTGCTGCCTCGTCTTAGAAGTCACTGTGCAATAGTGAAACAAATGAAGTTCTGATGAATAAACAAACCTTTGGAGTCTTCTAAAGAGGACTTTTATATTGTTCCCTCTGTGCCAATGCAGAGAACGATTCTAAATTGAGTGTGTGACTATAAACACTGCTGGCTGTCTTTCTGAAAACACCCACATGTGAAGTAAAATGGTTAGGCATCATTATATTGCAAAGAGCAATCAAGAATTACTGTAAAATCACTCCATATGGAAAATAATGTGCTTTAATGTTATTTGGAATATATAACCATGACCCAGATGTTAAACCAAGTGTACCAGCTTAATCTTATATTATGTTCTGTAAAAAGTAGTTGCCATGTGAATTATCATAAGAGAAAAGAACTGAACATTCAGTAATATATGCAAAATGACACATTACATTATGGGGATGAAAGAAGATCAAATCTTTAAATTTCATTTTAATTTGGCAACACCCATGGTTACTAGTGGTTACAGCAAGTGCCTTTATTTCTTGTTGTTTTCATGAATTTATCACAGCACTGAAGGAGACACACCATAGACCACCACATTGTTAGCATGTCTGGTAGCAGTGCACAGAGAAAGTGCTTTTGTGTATCCACATCAATACGATGAAACAAAAATGCCACAGGATTTGGATACACTGTAGTTTTGGCCACACTCCAACATCTTAGATGAAGCACATGTGACTGCAGATGTTGTTCTCCACCTACCTTAGCTCTGGGCAAGGGCAGAGCTAAGGCAATGGTGTGAAATGGCAATTTGTGGCTCACCTTAACACAGTGACTAGATAGCCAGCGGTCATATGTTTTCCCCCAGGCTACACCCAAGTAGGATGTTTGGCCAGGGCTTGAAGTTCATTCAGGCCTGGTTCACTTCCAAGAAAAAAAAAAAATAAATTCTCAGGCAATGTGGGTAACTTTGCATGCAGATCATTTCAAGGCAGGAGGCAACCTTTGTGCTATCAGCAAAAGGCAACATGTAAGCATAAAGAAAATACAGTATTTTTAAATCACTTGGCCTGTTTATTTTCAGTATTTGTCAAAGGTAAAAAAAAAAACCAAGATGTTACCTGTAGAAAGATACTGACATTGAAATGTTATATAATAACATAATAATAATTACTTTTCATTATATAAGGTCTATACTGCCGAGTTCAGTAGTTGTCCAGACAAATTAATCTGACAAGCTCGTGTTCTACCACATGAGCGAATATTTGTGAAACAGCTCAACACATGCTCTGCTCAACGACCTTCTTTAATGTCTGTCTGCAAATATTATTGAAAACATATTCCAGATACTGAATATTAAAATATTTGTGATAAAGAGAAAGCAGCTATGAGATGAAGGTGACAGCTGGATAGCAGATTGAAAATCACAGGGTGCTTTATCAGAAGAGAGAATTCAGCCTTTTCATTTTAACCATTAACAGTGTCTGACAACAACAGTAGTTGGGGACTCATTGTGGGTGTAAAAACTTGGAGACAAACATTTGTGTCATACCAGTCATTCAGACTTGTAGCCATTTTCAGGCAGCTGATGCCACATGACTATAAATGCTTTGGCCTTTTCTTAGCATATCAGCATTTATTCCTCAATTGTTATTTAACCAGATCAGTAGCCGGGCTACAGAGTTGTCCATTTAGAGGAATAAAGCTTAATCTCTGTAAATGTTTTGGCCTTTTCTCAGCATCACTTATTCCTTCTGCATTTATATTATTTGGCACGATGGGGCTGGAGAAAGAACATCTTCCACAATAGAAAGTGGAGCTCGCCTTGAATCGACTTGATTGCAAATTTCCTATCCAGCTCTCACTTACATTATGTCTTCCTCTCACACACACTTGCCTCTATACATTCACACTTAAAGTGAGTACCTCTGCTTGCTATTGCCAACTGCTAAAAACTGGTTGTTGTCCCGGTTTGGAAGGTTCAGAATAATCTCTACTTAAATAAATAAGACCAAACAATATGTCCTCTTCTTTTGTTTATGCCCCATCTATTGTATTACTAAAGGAGTAGATGCTGTCATGAAGCCGCATTAATGGTTTAGTCAAAAGAGAGTCCCTTATTAGTTTGACAGGCCAGGTAGTAATATCCTGAAATTGGAGTTCAGCTCTGAGAGGCATGTATGCCACAATAAAAGTTATTAGTGTTAAAAAAAAAGAGGTGGTTCATTATTTCTCCTTTTAACAAATGTAATTTCTATTCTATTGCCCTGACAACTGAGTGGATTAGGTGTTGTCCACTTCACTGCTTTTACTTAACAGCCGTCAACCTCACTTGTACCTCCACGACTACCGGATAAGCTGTATTGCTCCTCGAAGTGAACTGCGGGCACACAATGGCATCCTATGAATGTAACTAATAGTGTGTGGGAATGTGAAGTTATGATTGACCCTGAGCGCTCCCACTGGTTTACATGTAGTTTTTATGCTGTAGTCTACAGTCACATCTTCTTGAAGCAGCTGTGGATACACAAAACTCATCCATCTGCTCAAACAGTAACAAGCCATCTGTGCCTCTGTGTTTATCTTTACTCCAAAATGACTGCACTTGTTTTTTTTTCCCCCCATTTTTTTTTTCTTCAAGATTTCATGGACAAACAAAACTTGTATTTTTTCTACTGGTGACCGACATGGATACAGAAAAACTAAAAATGAAATACTCATGGATATATATGTTGTGCAAAATAAGGTTACAATGTCACAGCTTTAAACAACTACAATACTTTACTACCACAAGTGTAGTAGTTGTAGTAAAATAAAAATAAGAATACAGAGATGACAATACTTCAGGACAAAACAGTCAAAGTATCTAGATAAAATCATGTCTTAATGTTTGGAATACATTATGATTCACTAATGCAAACACAACTTTAAAGGTGTCAAAATACTACACTTTATGAAATATACAGAAACACTACTAATAATACTGAATGTTTCAGCGTATCATTTACTAATAACAAATATAACCATGTTATTTTAGGTAGTAGATATAGATATAGGTAGATATACTACCTCATTTTGTAGCAAACTCAATTGGCCATTATTATTTAATGTATACCTAATCCATTAAATAAAGTAAAAAAAACACACAATGCTAATACTAATATTGAAAGTCATGCAAACTCTGTAATGTTCTTAAATAACTGTGCACTTGCATGAATCAAAGTCATATATTAGGATTTTCCACCAGTAGTTGTCATGCGGAAATTTATTTTCATGCCAGTGTACAATGGTAAAATACTGACAAGAAATGTTTTGAATTAGTCTGGTAATGGCATTTTCTGTATAAATAATGTTACACATCCCCCCTCTCCTTTAAACCTAGAAATAAGACAGCATATATATATTAAATTAAGATTTAAGCATTCTGTGAAAGAAAGCTCTTGAGACATTAATAATGAATAAAAGAAGGAATAAAATATGCAAAAGTAAGAGTGACAGAAATCGGCACAAAGTTAAAGATGTGTTTGATACAAATGAATTACGAGTAGAAGGAAATGAATCTGCACTATTGGGAGATTCCTCTTGGGACCCAGCACATTGTTTTTGGTTTGATTCGAGCAGAGAACGCAGTCTTTAAACAATGATTTCATTAATAAGTGAAGCCATTTACAGATAAGAGCGAACTTGAAGAGAGAATTCAACACTGTACCCTGAGCAGTAATAATATGCAGTAGTAAAACATAGACCATTCAAAATTTTAATGTGAATGTGCAAAGAAAATCCCCACAAATGGATGTTAAGAAGTTAGTTTAGTCATTTATCATCCTCACATGGGATATATGGGTGAAAAATAACATTATCTATCTATCTATCTATCTATCTATCTATCTATAAGAGTCTTAATTCTTAAGATCGGAAAATGGCCTCTAGAGCTTTCTAGCTTTCACCTGTGTCACATTTCAGGGGTTAGTGCTTATTTAAAATACTAAATGATGGAACCACTTTCAGTGATGTTAAGCTTCATATTACCCATTTTCTGACTAGTTAAACTATTGTTATGCTGAGACAATTTCTCTCGTTAAGTTTTTTTCTACCCAACTGAACATATCAGTCCCATATGTTCTCACTGGGGATCCACTCCCAAAAATAATGATATGACACTGCATTTGCAGTGCCTCCCTGCTTTCCAGGACAGGTACAGCTCAGTGGCACTCAGGGGACTGATGATAGGAGTGATGGCATTGCAACAGAGAAAAGAATCCCCAGGGGTGTTTTCAGGGGAATGTGCTGTGGACAGCAGAATGGCCTACATTGCCCCAGGGATTAAAAAAATAAATAAATAAATAAGAGAAAAGTGAGATACATTACAGAACTAGCCAGTGATAGTGCTTTCATTCAAGGAGCTTTCTGAGAAAGAACAGAAAGTTAACAGTCATTCAACAGCAGGGGTATTTTAGCAATGATTTATGATCATGACTTAATTAGAATTTGCAGTATAAGGAATGATCAGCCTTCATAGCTCATCTCCCTCTTTGTTCTTTTCAAAAGAGAACTTATTGTGCAATCCTGTTGACAAATAAGCAAACAAACCAAGACATACGTGGGTGAAAACTGCCTTGGTGGAGGTAATAAATACCACACCTCCAATCAAACTCCAGCATCAACCGTTTTGGCTCAGAAAATACCAGTCCAGTCCAGTATTGTATAAATGAAACAACTGGAAAACCAATGCTTTACAATGGGCAAATTTCGGGCATGTAGATGGCAATGGATATTTTAAAAAGCTGTAAACAAGGTCACTATTCAGGAACAAGGCGGATGTGATACGGTTGGTTTGGAAACTAAATCTGAAGGAGAAACGGCGCTGAGAAACAGGTCAATTAATAAGGACAGTATTGTCGCCTCACCGCAAGAAGGTTGTGGGTTCCAACCCCAGACATGCGGCCTCTCTGTGTGGAGTTTGCGTGTTCTCCCGGTGACTGTGTGGGCTCTGTCCAGGTATCCCAGCTTCCAGAGACATGCTCGTTCAGGTTTTGTATTGTTGACTAAATTCAGGGCAATAGACTCTAAACTGTGAGTGATTAACTCGCTGATTAAAGTGTGAGTGTGAATGGTTGTTTGTCTCTGTATGTCACAATATGTCGGCCCTGCGATAGACTGGCGACCTGTCCAATGTCACCCAATGTTAGCTGGGATTGGCTCCAGCCCTGCCACAAAACTGATGGATAAGCGTTATAGATAATAGATGAATGGATGAACAATCATACCAATAATGAACAGTTCAAAAACACCCTGTGCTTGTGGCTACATCAACAGTGCCAGTGAACTATTCACTATTCAACACCACTGTATTGCGACAGACAGTTTCCCTGTTTGGAGAGTTCTCTGTCTGACAGCAACCTACCCTAATGGGGAGGGAGACTTCGTCATTGGGCACCTCCTCTCACTCAGACAAGGAAACAATACCTAACCCTACATTGCTGCAGTCTGGTGGAGGAGGTTCCAGCTGTATACTGTATTCATATCATATCAGTGAGTGAAACCTTTTCACTACACAACAGTAGGTCACACTTCCATGTGAAATCTATGCAAATGCACTGCTCACTCAGAATGTGTAATTAATGGAGAGCAATTAAAATGTGAGTATGAAGAGATATGTGTGAGGCACCGCATTTTAATTCAGCGCTCTAGGAAAATAAAAGCTGTGAGATCAACATTTTTTAAATATCCTGTTTGAACACAACTATTGCAGCTTTCTCAGAGGAATTACTGGTTTACAAAAATTAAAACTCATCGTTGTCCAGCTCTGAATGCCATCCACATTCAGAATGTATTTATGGAAAAAAAAAAAAAACAACACGCTAAAATGCAGAGTGGTAACACTGGAATCAAACACAGCTTGAACGCGAAAAGAGATTCAATGTTGTGTTAATGTTTTAGTAGAAGTGGGACATTTATGGTGTACAACAGCAGGAAGGTTTTTTCAAATGCATTTTGGAGGAAAATTCTCTCTCTCCCTCTCTCTCTAGATAAATATCTATCTGTCCCTTTAATAAGATTAAAAACAGATAATACAGGAAATATGTACACAAAAATAAGAACAACAAAATGACTTACAGGCAAAAATCAGTATTTAGTGTGATCTCCGGTGGCACTAAGCACATTCTGAACTCTTGGGGAGACTGTCCTGACGTTTTCTGAGGTAAACCTTTGGGATATTATACCAGACCTCTTTCAGCACTTCCCAGAGTTCTTCAGATTTAGGCTCTTTTATTTCTGTCTCTGTCCAGCAGATCTCACACTGCCTCTATAATATTCAGGTCTGGACTCTGTGGAGGTCAGTCCATGATTGTCAGTGTTTTATCAGCTGTTTTCTCTCCAAGTATGATTTCACTTCATTAGCAGTGAGCTTGGGATCATTATCATGCTGAAAAATAAAACTGTTCTCAATCAGGCGCTTTCCAGAAGGAATGGTGTGATGAATTAGAGCCTGTCTGTACTTTTCAGCATCATGATCCCATCAATTCAGACAATATCCCCAACACCACTGGCAAGAATGCAGCCCCAAACCAGGACAGACCTCCACCATGTTTCACTGAAGGCCGCAAGCACTCATTCCTCCATCTCTAATCTTCATTCAAATCTTTGTGAGTTTTAGTATCTCTTAGCCTTTTCTCCCTGTTCCCCTTCAGAAAAAGTGGTTTCTTGGCTGCTGCCCTTCCACAAAGCTCATTCCTGATCGAGCTTCTTCAGACTGTAGAAGAGTCAACTTGGCTTCATCCTGATGAAGCTGCCAGATGCTGAACCAGGTCCTTGCTGGACTTCTTTACTCAAAGAAGAAACTCTGAGAAACTTCTCATCAGATTTTGAAAGTTTCCTTGGCTTTCCAGTCCAGTCCCCTTTTTTTTTGTCTTTGACCTCTCCTGAATTTTCAAATGTCTTTGTAACAGCTTGAATACCACATCTTGAGTATCAAGTCTGTTTGCTGATTTCCCTTTAAGAGTGGCCTTGCTGATGCAAAATTCAGATTTTATGTCTGTTAAATTCTGTGATCTTTGGCTTTTTGAATGGAATGATGTAAATGAACGTTAGTCTTATACATATTAACAAGCTTCCAATGAGTTAACCTCATACAGCTCAAGCGTGTCTTGCACAAACCTGGTGTAATAGACCTTTTTTTTTTAGATTTTTTTTTCTGTTTTGTAATACTGCATACACATAGTATCCAGGTATATATTTACAGTCACACAGGTAGAACCAGGTATAATTACATAATAATAAATTATCAATTAATTTGTCCCAGACTCCCTCTCATCTCCTTTTTTGCAAAAGCCAAAGTGTTTCCACACAATCGATATAATTGATTATTTACCTTGCAAATCAGTTTCAGATCGATATACATCCCCGTGAAGGACAACTTCCCAAACCCCTATCGATGTAGTTGGATAACATATTATATATACATACATATACACACACACTTGAGATATATATATATCATCTCATTTTAAAGGTTTAGGGTTATATGAGTAGAGGAGATTAATGAGAATGCAGCACCATTGAACATCTACTGTTTGTCAACTGTAACAAGCTTTCTGACCTTCAAGAACAGAAGCGTACACGAAGGCCAAGATCGAGTGCCTTACATTACATTTTTCTTCATCCTCTATCCAACACACAAAAACAAATCCACAGATCGAATTTCATACCATATTTTGGCCTGAATTTTACTTGAGGACATCCTGTTTCCCATTAAAACTCTATTGATTCTTTACCCACACCCTCATCAAACAACTTTGCAACATATATTACACTTAGATATACACTCTTATACAGACACAGACACACACACACACTTCCAGGTATCAACAAGAGACTTTTAGAGGGAAAATGTAAATTAGCAAATCCCAAAGGTAATTAAAAACCAAGCCCCTAACTTACTGCATGAAGCCTTCCTGACTAACAAACACCTGTGCTGTATCAATTAGGAAGGCTTTATTTGTATATAATATTTATGGAGTGCAACACTATTTAGTTAATTTAAAGTCCTATCCTATATTCCATTTCCTGTTGTGCCTTATAGATTCTGTTCACTTTAATGGTTGTATTCAGTTAAGAAGAACTTCAAGAACGTCATTCATTTGACCTTCAAAATCTTTCTTATTTATTTGAATGACCCACAAAGCAGAAAACAGTCTCTTCTGTGATGTCGGAGGATACTGCAAGTTCAGGTGATCAGGTTAACAGCCTCTACCACTGTTACTGATTACAAGTCCTATTCCTATGATTTCCAAATACATGGCTGTTGAATGTCAGCCTTAAAGCTCACATCTGCTTAGTTCCGTTATTAATCATATTTGCTTGCCTTCCAATTCCTTGTCCTGTTCAATGCCGGGTGGAGTGTCCAGGGTTTGGGGCTGATCATGGGTATTAAAGCTAACCAAATCCTTGTTTTTTTCCCAGTTGTACTGGTAATCTAAACCTGTTGGTGAGAAAGATATGAATAGATGAAATATGAAAAAAGATAACAGGATATTAATAGAACAGCCATACACATGCATACAAAAGAAATACATACAAGAAGATTTCTTGTTCATGTTGGCTAATAAGTGTTTCTAAGTTCATAATTTAAAGCAGCTTGAGACTTGCGTTAATAACATGTATAATTGTTTGCTTTCTGCCAACAATTATTCCAAAATAAGCATGGGCCCCTGGCATGATAATGCAAAAATAATAATTTAAAAATGTTCTAGTTATTGAAAATTGCATGTGATCCAAACCACAATCAACTCAACAAAATAGCTATTTTATGTAAAATGAGAAAATGATCTGATTCCACAAATTCAATCTAATTCATCATTAGAAAAACAGTCCCAGGTTTTATCCCCACAGGACATCACAAATTATCACAATCTTGGCTCGGTCCATTACTCTTGCACTGGGACAGAGATAGCCACAAACAAACGCTCCATATTGTAAGACAAAGGTACGCTTATTCTCTTCAGGGAAATTTCTGGTTTTCAATCGCTTACTCAAATGCTTTAAATCAAGCACTGCATATTAGTATTAATAACAACAAATTATCATGAATTCATAATAGTGCTGAGAAGGAAATGTCTATACACCATTTATATGTCCATATAAATATGTAATGTATGTATGTATGTATGTATGGCTTGGATTAAGATCATATTTGTATTGACTACATAAAAATATTTCACTTGGTATTGTTTTGGTATTCTGGGAATGGTAAATTCACTTTTCGTTTGCCTCAGTGAACACCATGATGAAAATGCTTCCTACTCCACCTGCTCATTAATCAGGAAGGCAGTACAGATGGCGTTCTTTGACAGAGAAGAAAACATGGAGAGCCATCAACTTTTGCTGCTAATTAATCCTTCGATTCTATGAATGGTACTGCAAACCACATAAATTAGCTTAAAAGTGGAGGAGAAAAGAGTCACATAACACAGAACACATAACTGCACAACTCAATGTAATGCAAGCAGCGCCTCCTTTTTCAGTGACAGTTATTGGTGTTGAAGTTTGTGCAAGTTCGTTGTTGGTGTTGTGCTTTCCTGCTGTAGTGTAACAACAAAGGAGACCAATATTTATTGTACAAAAATACAAATTTGCAATGGCAAACCACTACTAACTGGTCACTAATCAGCAGATACTAGCCTATGTAGTCAAAACTACTTGGACCAAAGCAGTGATTTACTAGCACTTGCTGGTAATTGCTGGCTATCTACTTACCACCAACAAAAAAACACCTTCAGACTGAGCCCTCACATAGCCTCAACTCAGCTGGCTCAACAATATGAATGCTGCAATTGCTCAAAAGCCTATTATAAACTACTTCACTACTATAAACACTAAACTTACTTTTTACACAGGTGCAATAAAACTGGGTCAACTAACTAACTAACTAACTAACTAACTAACTAACTGACTGCCTAGATCACTTCTATCAAACTCAAGCAAGTGCACAAGTCATATCCACTGCTCACTGTTTAGGATACTTATTAAACAGGTACAACTAGACCAAAACCCATCAGTTTCACCTGGATAAAAAGGGTTTCATTTGGTTTCCTGCATCAATGATGAAGCTGCATCACTTCATTTTAAATTTAAACTGTATTATTAAAATGGCAAAATGTATAATATGAATGTTGGACTAAAGTGCCTGAAAGCAACACAGAAAAACAAAACTATAAACAATAAACAAGTCTGAGTCTTTTACTATTTACACCTAAGAAGATGTACAAATGTACAAAAAGTCTCCTGAGGCGAAGGAAAGAGAGAAAAGGGAAGGGAAGTCCAGGCCACTGGTTACAAAGAGTGAATGATGAGACACAGACTTAAGACCAGGTCAAACACTAACTCAATTGAGACCATCAAGGCCAGACCAACCCAGTGGGACTTTCTTATGTAGCTGGGCTGTTGGAACATAACAGATTTGAGGTCACAGAAAGCCACCACAAAACACTGAAAACCCCAAGATCTCCGATACACGGTTTTAACAAGAGGAGGAAAACTGGAGTTGTAGATATTTCTTTCAACAGCTGAGAGGAACTCCACATTGGTGAAAAGACAAGAAACCTGGATAAGAGCCCAAATTAACACTGGGGAATTGATACCAATGTCATTATTAAGGATTCCTGATCAGTTTCTAGGTCACAGCTTTTGGCCACATAGCTTTGGCTATATAATGGAAACATAAATCTAGGACTGCAGCTTTACCAAGAACTTCATCAGCTGCATCAGGCCCATTCAAAAAGGAGTCACCCAGATTTCCTTTTATTTATGTTCAAATATAAAATAATATTTATGCTATGGCTTGGCTGAATTCACCATGGTTTTTATTTAGTGAGAGATGTACATCATTATTGCCCAGTATACCTAGCTAATCAGCATTCATAGTAAATATTTAATCAAGTTAATGCCAAGCCATTTCGATTATTCCAGAGCTGTAGCTAAACCTTGACTGAGATACTCAATAACACTAGATTGTCTGGTTTTAATGAGACAGAGGAGACATCATGCCCACATACAAGTTTCATTTGGTGCACGCACAGAAGCATGTTCACGTGTGATGCGGTTAATTTTTCTGAGCTGCAGTTCATAACAGTTGCTTGTTGGCGTTTGTCAAATATAATAAATTGTTGGATTTCACTCTAACTTTTGCCAGGCTCAAATTCACAGGACATCCAAGAGAGTAGCTGGTAAGCAAGACACAGACAGACCGAGAGAGGCACTTCCCAGCATGGTGATAGAGACAGACAGACTAGAGAGAGATGCACTCCAAGATAGCACTTAACGTTAGCCTACTGTTATTTGCCATCAAACCTGGAGAGGAGAGAACAGGTTTACTTGATTGCTGATGCTCTGATGCACTTGTTTTTTTTTTTTTTTTTAAATTTCCTCTCTCATTTTGTGACCACAAGGATAGTTACAATTCATCCTATAATCAAAGTTGTAAACTAATTTGTAAGCTAATTTGCAGAGTCCTACATAACTCGCATAGTGATCATATGGGCCCACTCATGCCTGACAAACATGCCAGTGTTGTGTGTCTGTTCCCCCCTTCAGAAAGGTGAGGGGAAACGTTATCTGACGGGTGAATGGACTCACAAACACATCACTTGCATTGATAAAAGGAATTGATCAGCTTCGGAGTGCGATTCAGATGGCTCAGACAATTTGGAACCTACTCCCAACTTGATCCGGTTCTCAACTCTCCTAACAAACACCAGATGCACATCCCCAGCTGTCTGAACAGAAAATCAAAACTCTGGCAAGAAGTTTCTATATGTCATAACTAATAAATGATGAAATTCATGAGCAATCTCATGTGGAGGATAAAGGAGGCTTACAGAAAAACGAATGGGATTACATTGGTCTTTCCAGTTACTCCTCTGTACTTTTGAACATTTAAAATTTGCCTTATAAACATGGCAGCACAGGTCCACAAGAGCATAAGTACTCCACAAAAGTGCCCACTATGTGCAGCTATTAAAATACCATGCAATCCCTGCCAGGTTGATCCAGTTGAATCCCCACAAATTCACCAAAGTCCTACCAGCTAGTCCATAGTCTGCAATATTTGTTCAAATACTTGTGTTCCACACATCTACAAATTTTATGACTGACACCGCCAGATTAGCTAGGTGCCAGGATGGAACTGTGGCACCCACTGTTAAAATTCACTTCATTCTTGTTTCATCACAGTCAATGGGGACAAATGCAGTAAGCATTTATTCCATTTAAGACAGACAAGTGATGCACGAGTAAGAAAAAAAAAAAACAAAAAAAACAAAAACAAACAGCCAACCACAAGCCTGTGAAAAAAAATTTGTATTTGGTACAGGGTGTTTATTTTCTGTTCTTTCTTTGTCGAACACCAAAATCCACAACACACTGTTCTGGTTTGAGAATACTGAAGTCTGGTTCCCAAATGGCAGTTGTGATGACTGAATAAGAATTTAAATCTTTGATTGAAAACATTTCTCATTCAGTAGCTATGAGGACTTCTGCTGCCAGCATATGAAATTAATGACTTTGGCAAATCTGAATCTGTTATTTGATCTGTCTTTTCCCAGCAGATGATGCTGCTCCATGCCTGTGCTTTCAAATACACCACTGCAGGCATGGCCCGTTAGAAAGGTCTGGGCACACAATCTGGTGTATGAGCCTGGATGTTAATTCTAAAGCACAGCTGAGCAAATACTGTTACCTTTTAGGCCAGAAGAAAAGTCAATTTAATTTGTACAACAAATCATAAATAAAGTGGAGAGCAAATAAATATGGAGAGCAAATTACATGTGTGAATGTAAATTGAGTTCTTTGATAGAGCAGGTACTAATGTGTCTGTGTGTATACATACATACATATATACACACACACACACACACACACACACACACACAAACACACACAAATTAACACACACAAATCACGTTTTCTTCAGAAATGAAAGAGTTATTGTCCTAAAACCATAAAATACAGTTACCTAAAATGTTTCTGCTTTTCCAGAGAAAAGATTAGCTGGCTCACTCACTGGTTAGGACTTCATAACCAGGACAGATGTACCCACAGCCTAGTGTTTATTGAGAAACACATTTTGATTTACAGTGGATGGGACTAAAGATCATTGCCCTAGGCCTTCCTGAAGGCTCAAGGCCAAACATATCTCACAGGTTTTACAACTGCCTATCCAAGGTTGGCAAAGAGATAGGACAAAAAACAAGAATACCCAAGAGCCCCCAGAGTCAGAACATGAAAAACTAGCTTTCATGTTCAAAAAAAGTGAAGAAGAAGAAGAAGTTGCCCGACTGTCTGCATTGAGTTCATATGACGGTTTCACAGTATTCGCAACATGTAATACAATGAAACATCCTTTTGATTGTTTTGATCAGTGGACCCTTACGAAGCCAAGGAAGGTAAATAACTGAGAAAAAGAGCCAAATAGACTTCACAACTGCTACAAATGGTAGTTGCTAAAGTCTTGCTGCCTTGATGGTTTACATCAGAATTATGCAAGCATGTATATGTTATACTCAAACTTAACTAAACTGGTCAGGCGAACTCTAATAGTCACCGTTGACCACTGACGCGCACAAATGACATTCAATTATCCACTGTGCTTGTGCTGCCCCTTGTGGCCAATGGAGAAAAACCACTCGGTGCACGATTGTGAGTTCTCACCACTTCTAGCACCCGTGGTTTGCGGTTGGTGATTCCTTATCTAAATGAACTCCCTGCTGCTTAAGAGAAAGAGCCAAATTTACCTGCACTCAAAACCTTACAAGAACAAGCCAATATGAGATGGAACCAACCTACCTAAATTAAATTTTACAGCATGTTAAGGCACACCTCAAAACATTTACTGAAAATACATGTTATATGGGAGATGGATTGGAGGAAGCCATCATCTACCCAGCCATGAATCTACAATAACATCAAATACAGCATGTCACTCTAGAGAGGCCTGGTTAGATTATTTTGTAACTATATTGTTTAAGTGACCTCAAAACTCCCATGCATTCAATTACCAACAACTTTATTTACCAAACAAACATGAAAATAACTACATGTCAACTGTAATTATGACATGAAATGAAACAAACCCTTTTGTCAGGCACGTTTAAATCCTCACAAAAAAGGTTTTGTCAGTACTCACCATTTCTTGGAATCCCAGAGAGTTGTTAGCGAATAGTTTTGCAGTCCCTCTGCCCAGTGGTGTCAAGTCAGTGTGCTGGAGAAACATGTCCTGAGGCTCAGTCCGTGCGATTGTGCAGAAAGCAGGCGCCTCTGGCACGTTGCGCCAAATCCGAGCAGCACCTCAACTGAGCCAGTGCGTGTAGCAGCACCGGAAGCTCGCTGTCCAGAAATGCACATGCACTGATAAAACCCCTTTCTTTTTCATTTTATTATTTTTCATTTTTATTTATTTTTATTTATTTATGGGTTAGGGTTAGGGTTATCCCAGCTAGTGGAGGCGACGGTTAGCTATCTAGCACGGTCCTTGACAGCGCGGGGCTTGAACGACCTTAAATTACCGACAGAAAAGCGTCCCTGAGGAGACTCACTCTCCCGGTTAATGAGGCTACAAAACGATACAAAACGTTTGACTTTCAGCTCAATAAACAAACTGCAACTTAGCAAGCTTAACTGAACTTCAATGGTTTGTTTTGCTCCGTTTCCGGCGGCCCAATTTCCCTCGTTTAATGTAGCCCCGCCCATCTAGGAAGTACATTACCTGTCGAGCCAATGCACACCAAAGAAATACACGGTGGCAGATTCATGGGCCGCTCGGAAAGAAGGAAGCTTCACTGCTTCATAAAACCATCCATTTTGACCCAGCAAATGCAAAGATAATAGACACAGGACATTATTTACCCAGTTTTTATTTAGAATATTTAGTCATTTGTAACTTGAATGCATGTCAAATAAAACAATTATTTAAACACAATAGGAGCACACTGTTAACAAATAAAGGCTTCAAAGATATGGCAACTTAACTTCACATCTTCAAATAAAGAGCAGTGCAAAACCACTTCCTCCAAATTTTCTAAGGGAAGCATCAGGGATTGTCCAACTCAGTAGATGAGACACTCCCAATGGAGCTAGCGCAGTAAAGGCCCTAACCCCCATTTTGCTCAAATTGACTTGAAGATTTAACATCTATCAGGCATCTTGTATACTACAACGAACAGAATTATCCTCCGATGTGTAAATGTCACAGTGTGCTCTGATTGGCAGTATAAGCAGCATTGTATTTCCCTATGTAGCCTACATCCTCTTATGATTGGCTTTATCATTGCAAAAGATATAAATCACTTTATGTGTGGTATATTTTATTGTCATCTGTCAAAAGGAGAGATGTTTAGGCTTACAGTCTTAGCTGATGTGGTTTTTTTTTTGGTTTTTTTTTACAAAGGTTATGATTTATATCCTGGCGCTATGGCAGACTAAATGTTTGAAATAATCAAGTGCTTTTATGTAACTTATAAATTTTCAGTGAGAAATCTCCAAGGGAAGGTGTCAAGCACTAAATCTGACATAAAATTCTCTGTGTCTCCAATATGATGTTTTGACTGAGTACAACACACACACACACACACACACGCACACACACACACACACACACACACACACACGCACGCACGCACACACACACACACACACACACGCACACACACAACTGAGTGGCAACATTTTATCATTTATTCTTGGTACGTAAATCTACTTGATTCCTTGAACTGCACATTTAGTTTACTTGCTGACCAATAACAAAGAACCTTTCAAGCTGACCAAACATGGACCAAAATTACAATTGTTTTTAGTGAGAATGGATGTGGTAACCAGTCTTGAAATAATAATAAATAATAATAATAATCTTAAATGTTAGTATATTTACTTGCATTGTTTCTGCACAATAGTGGGCTTCAAGAGAGATTTCAATCAGCACAATAATGGAGTCTGTTCAAAAAACTGTTTACATGTCTATGTAAAAAGAAACACGTGCACACTAACAATTCCTTTCTCTTAGACACACTCTCTCATATTTTTCAAACAAATTGACTTCCATAACAGTCAAACAACTGTGGTGACTTTGGTGCTGTAAACATAAAGCTATAGCAAAGGGATCAGTAGTCATAGATTTAATACGCACAGAAACCAACTGCTGCTCGCTCATTTCCTTTAAAAATTATCAACAGCAAAACAGTTGAAAAGTTGCACACAACTGCAGATCAGAGTCAGGAATATTGGATTTTTTGTGTTTTGTGCACATCCTCTGAGATACCAAAAACTTTCATTAGCAGGTTCTCACTTGCAGGCATAGTCCTAGTGCCATCTCCTTACCCTGACAATAAAACTGAAGGAAAAATGGAGGGATTACGCAGCTGTTCATGGCGTCTCTGTGATCAATGTGATGCCTGTGTCCTGCTGAGAGATGGTATTGGGCAGGTGGTGCAGCAACAGATACAGAGACGCTGAGAAGAAAGAAACAGGGAAAGAAATAAAGAACAAAGAGCCAGGAGACTCTGGAAAATGTAAATGTATGAAACATGAGTGAGATGGAGCATGAAGAGGATTAGGGGATAGAAAGAATTACACATAGAATTGTTAATAATCGAGCCAAGATATGCAGATGTCTTCATTATGCCACTGTTGTGTACTGTATGTTTTCTGCATTCTAGCTCCACCAAAGTGATCAACCACCCAGTGCCTTGCAAAAAAAAAAAAATAAATAAACAGTGATTTACAGTGATCAGTTAAAGCAGTTCTGTGGCAGTATGTGCCAATTACTGTTTGCATTTATCAAAGATTTTGAAACTTTACCACTGCATGTAAAACTTGATCTAGACTGTAACACTGAAATGATTAAAACTTGTGTTTGTCATATCATCAACATTTCAGCCAGTTGTGTGGACTCTCTCAACATGTTAGCAATACCCCATTCCCCCCACAGGAGGAGAAATAAGGATTCAAATGCAATGAAGTGTAACTAAACTGGTTATTTCACACATCGGAGTTTGTCTGGAGCTAAAATAATTTTAGTGTTTTTTTTTTTTTTTAAAAATAATAATAATAATTTAAAAAGGAAAACTATGACAGAATGAATTTAAACCTTCTTAAATGAACTATGCATAATTATTGTCAGTTTGGTATTAGTAGCAGAAAAGGTTGCTAAGTTTTAGTCAGGTCCACATGCTTCCATTTACAGCATTACTCAGCTCTCTAACAGAGCTGTCACCTTTACACTTTACACTTTATTATACCATTTCATGGTATAATAAGTGATTATGACACTTTAAAACCCAGTCCACTGATGAGAGCAAAGTGGAATCTCCCATAACAAACAAATTTGAAATTTCAACTTAAACTGTGGCCAGTGCATTGCCAGAGTCATTGTATGTCTTCTCTGCTGCACCAGAATGTTATCTTGTGTGCGATGTACTGGTATATCTGTTAAGAAGCAAGGTGTTTATCTATATGTTACGTAATATATTTTTGATACTTCTAAAACAATGGGGACAATTTACAAATATGTGACACTGCTGTTCTTGAATGGAATTGATGTGTGACTGACAGGCTATTAATTAGCTAATTAAATCTAATAGAGTTTGCAATGTGCTGACCTTAGTGTTGAGAGCGTTAAGGAATATTAGGACAGCTGGCTATCTCATAATAAAAATGCCAAGCTTATTTCAATATATATATATATATATATAT
>CM076648.1:15216365-15403834 GCA_038496675.1 Rachycentron canadum
TATATATATATATATATATATATATTATCACTTATATATATATATATATATATATATTATCACTTATATATATATATATATATATATATAATATGTGTGGTGCTGATTCCTTTGAGCACCTAATATTAAAACAATCGGGCTTAGTAAACAAGTTCATTTTAAGTGTAGCGCATCGGGGCGTTGTTGGAATAAATCGCAGCAGCAGTTCAGTTCACCAAAGGTTTTCTGAGTCAATACCATATTTGCTACTATTACTGGTCAACTAATATCAACATACAACATACTGAAGCTGCAACGTGGGCAGATGTATAACTTGTTGGCATCGTTCATAAACGTTTCCTTCTCTCACACTCACACGCTGCAAAATCAAGGCTTTGTTATACCATTTGTCTGTGTTATATCTTGGAAGGCTCTCAATCAATAATTAGATGGACTCCAAACACAGAGGCTGGCAGTTTTACTGTGGCAATTACTCACATAAACTCAGAGTGAAAGCACCTGTGCTCTGATTTGGCTACCTTACACTGGGCTGCTTTAGTAACAATTGTCCAGTTAGGTTGTTGTATTTAATGTATTTGATGCATGTAACAAAGAGCTAGTTTCATTTCTTACATGCATCTGGGAACCTTTATCCACACGTAAGTAATCAAATACACCCAGTAGTTACTTATTGGATTCAGTGTGTTCAGGCTGCTCTGCTGTACTTTCATCATTTGGATTTAGGATATTTCTGTTACTTTCAGTGCTGTAAATCATATTTAATCTGACAGTATCCGCTCCTGAAGTACTAGGAAACTAGGTAAGTTCCGAACATTTCACTGGTTTTCACAGGACAGAGTTGGGTGAAGCTAATTTTAAGTGGACTGATAAACTTGGTTTCTGAGAGTCTATAATCAAAGGAAAGACCTATAACAAACAGCCAAATTTACTTAGCAGTCTGAAGACCAGGAACAAGCACTCAGCCCTTTACAACAGCCTCAACATATACTAAAAATACTATGAAATTATAATACTATATAACTGCCTATTTCAGGCAGGACACGCATTTGCCATCACAAAGGCAGTTGGCACCAAGATAAGATGTCCCTGCTCAATGATGTTCATGTCCATCACCAAACAAAAGAAGAGGTCAGGACCAAGATGAGGGTGTGAAATGTTGTTTCAACTCCTGGTCAATGTCAGGAGTCCAGGAAAACAGAGAAGAGCTTGAGGTAAGATGTTAAGATTAGCTGTCAGTGAGCTGAAGACAGGAGGAAATGGCAATTAACACTGTCAAGTCCCCAGAAACACTGGAGCTGCTTCAATGGATCTGACTAAGGCCCCTCTGCCACTGCTTTGACCCTGGCTGAATTAATCTACACACATCAATTTGAAAAAACCAAGAGGGAGATGGTGGACATTCACCTGTTGACCTTAACAAACAGCTGGTTCACAAACAACAATTGGAGGACATGACAGAGATGGCACATCCCAAAGATATAATGAAAACAAAGCAGTTTTTCATGTCACTCAAAACATTCAGCAGATTCATCCTGTTTGTCTAACTCACTCAGATATGGTGTTCCTCTTGGGTCAATTTTAGGACTACTGCCATTTCCTTTGTGCATGCTGATGCTAGGACCATATATTTCTGTGTAATTTATTTTATCTTTCCTGAGTAATTTTTATACTTTAGTATAACATCCTGAGCACTGGCCTCAGGTGGAGTGTCAAAAAGTAATGTGGAGAGACTGAGGAATCAAGAAAGAGCTGAGTCAATAAAACATTCTTCTGCAAGAGTCCATGAGACCAAAGAGAGATTAAACTGATTGTTCAAGGATACACATACGTCTGAGTGTGGATAGATGAAGAATTAAGGGAATTGCTTTGTCTCACAAGCACCTCTTTGTTTACTGATGAGCTCTGGGCAGGTTGATCTGAAGTGTGCAGACAGCATGGTAGATTCAACACTTTCCTTAGTTCTCCACTCTTTTTTAACATGGGATGAGTGTTACCTTTTGTGTAGACCCCTTGAGAGTCAGTCTCGAGCTGGCTAATGGATGACCTTCCTGGAGACCCACGGTCGAGGAAAAGCTTTTTTTCTGCCCAGTTCCAATCTTATGACTTATCTTTTCTCCAATGCCATCCACTCCAGATGCCATCTTTTTTCCCATTGATCCTGCTTCAAGCCCCAGTAATTATTTCCCCTGTTTAATATTACAGGGACTCTGCCGGAGGAACATGAGTAGATCTCAAAATGATTGGCAGTATTTTTTTCCCTTGCTCACCCAAAGCAATATAAATGATACTTGTTTGCTTTTTTTTCCGATATCTGTAGAGGAAATTGACATATTTTATAAACCTGTATGAAAAATGACAACTATCTAAAACTACTATCAGTTGATAATATACCTAGAACATGGATTTCATGAACTCCCATCTACTCCAGAGGCTTGTTGACGATCGAGCCTCTCCAGGGTTTCCTGGCTGCATCAATGAACGTTTCCTCTGTTCACAAATTTAGTGATGGCATGGCATTTCATGTGTGGAAGAGTGTCATCTGTACACATAGATGCGGCTATAGCTATAGCCTGACGTCTTTGATGAACAACATTAATAAGTTTTTATTAACATTAATAAGTTTTTTTTTTTTTTTTTAGTTCCACAACGAAACAAGAAATCGATCAATCACAGCTTCTAAGAACTTTTCAGAGATATAGCTGTGTGTACATCCCCTTCTATATTTAGGCTGCGCAAATCCAGTGAAATTCTGGCTTTAAAAACCTGATGATGATCTAGTCAGGTCAAAATTTGGCCCATTTTCATCCAATTAAATGTTGAAGCTAAAACTAAATCAATACTCAACTTTTTAATTTTCACTTCTAACCTTAACAGAGAAAGGGGGAAAAAATGGAAATGCAGATTCCACTTTTGATCCAAAATCCAATGTCTGACCACACTAGTTTATACTTTTATGTAGCCATCAAGACAGAATTAATTACTGTCCAGTGTTGATCAGATAGCCGGATTTTGATGCTCAGGACCCATTACTCTATTTGGCCAAAACGTTTGTAGCTCACAATACATAAAAAAAGGCATTTATTTATTCCAAATATGCAATGGAGAGTCCATCAATCTGTTCTCTAAATAGCTTCGCCTGTTCAAGATTATGGGGAGCTGAAGCCTATCCCAGCATTCAATGCTCAAAAGACAAGAGCCAAGAGATTGGGAAACACATTCACACTCATATTCATGCCTTTGGGCAATTAAGAATCATCAGTTTACTTAACTGTCATAACTGTGGGATGAAACTATAGCAGGGAACTCCTCTCAGCCAGGATCTTGCTTGCTGGCAGACTTTCAACAACACAAGACTTTCTTGCTTGAGATTTGAGGTTTGAGGTGACAGGATTGAGATTAACATTGCACTCCAAAGATTTTTCTTTACAATTGAGAATTTGGATCACCTTCTGTCTGCTCCTGCTGATTGCTGTTCCATACTGCGGCACCAGTTGCCTGTAAAGCCTTACAGACCAACTATGAATGGACATTAATTATATAGCAAAGCTGTATTATAGCTCTGAATGAATATTAATAAAGCCTGGCAATATTATATGGGAAAATTAAAGTCTCCTCTCTGTGAAGGATAAATCTGGGCAACTTAAGCATATAACATGTCTTTGTCGGCAGCAACAGCCTCTGTCTCAGGTTTCTGCTCTGAGTTATGACCTCATCATCTCGTTTGTACAGAAGGGAAAAATTAAATTAGTTAGAGTAATGAACCTAGGTGCTTTTTATAAGAAATATCTCTTCTCATTGTTCGCCAAGTCGTTTAAGAGACTAATCTGCCCCATATACCCCCAACTCACTTAAATCCTGGCCATCAGAAAGAGCTGTCAGGGGTCTGCCTTTTCAAACATGAGTCCCCATGGGGGTCCTAGATCAAAGATAAAAGTGTGCTGAACGATCGGGGAGATTGGGGTGGAAGGGTGGCATGGAGGGAGTTGGGAGTGTTATTCATCAAATTAACAAATTTGCTTTCCTTCTCCCAGTAGGCAACGGAGTAAATTCTCAGGTACTTAAATCTGTGTTGCACTGACAATGAAGGAGAGGGGGAGGAGTCAGAAGGTAGAGAGAATTCCTCAGTAAGACAGTGATGTGAGCGGGAACGAATGTGTAATTAATGACACTCTTACTCCTAATTAAAACCTCTTAGCTTTCTCCTCACAAGGTTGCAGCAGCTGGTATAGACAAGGCCCTCACTGTGAGACGAGAGACATAAATTTCATGACAGTATCGCGAGGCAGCACCTGCTTATGCCTACACCTGTCACTGCTGGAATCATACCTCATTCTGTCCATGAATTAACATCCTCCTGGGCTAAGAGAGAGAAAATGGGGGAGATTTTCTCATCCCAGAATGAAAATCCCTGGTGGCTTCAGGGTGGTACTATGTATCCATTTTCAAAATTAAATATATCATTGTTTGGTTCAGCTAGGCAGACACCTGCCTCCTCCAGTAAAAATGGCATAACCCAGATCAGAGAGATTTCCCCTGGGAACCACATCACAGTGTTGCCTTGTAACTATAACTTAATATCATATCAAAATCTCCTGAGGATGATACAGCTAGTCAAGCCACAGAGAGAGGGAAAACAAGAGCAAGTCAAATGCTTGGGGAAACAGATGGAGGCCAGGAGCAGGTGGAAGGAAACAAGAGGAGCAGCATAGGGGAGTAGTACCCAACACACAAAAGGAAAGATAACATGATGCCCCCAGATAATAAAAGCAACATGGGAACAATAAAAGGCTATCAAGTCATTTGGAAAAACAATAGGAAACAGCATGGGAGTGCCATTTAGTATTAAATTTTAATGCTAGTTCAATAAATGATTCCGTTGTCTTTTACAGAAGTGTCTTTAACCGGGGCAGACTACAGGAACAGTCCTTTGGGACATGCAGAGATGCACTTCAAGCATACCATCCCACTAATACGTGCTGTGGTATCCATTCTTTTGGCTCTTTGTCTATCCTCTTACGCTCCACGTACACAATAATATCACTTTTTCAAACACAACTGGCCTCTGTAGCTTCTCTACACAATAGCTGATATTCTTTGTCCATAGAGACGATTATTGAAAATTGCTGATGTCATATTGACGTTTTAATGTTGTCGCGTGGTTGAGCGATGATTAGATGTACTGTTTGCGTTAATGGCGCGCTGTCACCCATGGTGATATCCTGTTCTGTTAAATAGAAACCTTCGGGTTTACATGATTGTGATTGCGATTGTGATTGTGCGTGTGCGCGTGCAGTTGTCTGGTTGGCAGGTATCTGAGGGAAACATCTGACAGCTGTCGAACACATGACTCAGAGGTGTCACCTGCTCTCCTCTTTAGTCCTGTGTATAATGTTTAGCATATTGGTTTCACTCCAGTCTTAATTGACTTAATACTTAAAAGAATGAAAGAAATAATAATGGAGAATATTGCTCTCTTTCAACCGTGAGGCATGTTGCACTTAAAAATTGTAGAAAATTGATTCAAGCAGTAAAACAACTTGTCATCTTTGTGCTCCCTGATAGCATGATGAATTGCCACTGTGGACACCTCGATCACCTAAGCTGTCTTGGTAAGCCACACTTGATCACTGTCAGAGAAGCTCAAGATGGTCAGTGATTGCTGTATAGGCAAGGGACTACCACCTCCCATTCTCTCTCTCTCTCTCTCTCACTCTCACTCACTCACACAAACACACGCTCATTTGTGTCATTCTAGCTGTCTGGCAGACCTGAGATGAAAATAGGCACAAAAATAGTCTATAAGAAAATGGCAAATATGGGAAACAAAGATATGAAGAAAATGTTGTGAGAATCCATGTGGGGAAATAAGGCATTACTGAGGTTCATCTTGCATTAGCTGTAAGCCTTTGACAGTTCCAGTGTGACAGTTGTGTGCACGTGTTGCATGTAAAGTAGTGTCTGGATAGTGACAGGTAAAACCACAGGTAGCAGGTTTTGCATCATTAATTATCACAAAATACCCTACTATGTTCAGGGTCATTACATGATTACTAATTTGGTTTTCTATGTACAACCTTTTCAACCTTTTCTTTTTTTTTAAGAGTAATGACCAACTCACTGTGTGAATGTGATAAAATCCCTTTCACTTTTTGATACATGTCTTTTGACAAATATTTACTATGTTATAGACTATTTAAATCTGCATCAATCCTCTGTACCACGATGATGACAAAAGCTATCTTATTTGTTTCATTCATTTTGTTCTGTTCTTCATACCTGGTTTCACTATTGTCTTATGCTTTACTTACATTGATTGGTTCACTACTATGATAGCATTTTCTACTATTTCTAATTTTGATCAGTGGAGTCATGTGTATCCCTTTATAATTTGCATTAGCGCTGAGAATATGCCAAATACATCAGACTGTATATTTGTACATTGTGTAAATGCTATCAATTTAAGCAGACAAGTTGCATTGCTACATAACTGGAACACTTGACCGGTAAATGGGATTTAGTGTGGAGTGAACTACAATAAATTTCACAAAACTTCACCATATCTGCATTAAGTGTCAGTTCATTATTGATCCCCTGCATTTACTGGATATATTATCTGTTCTTATGGCCCAAAAAATGTTTCATTTTGAAAAATAGACATGCCATCCAATGGAGGTACTTCACATAATAAAATGTAGAGTTTTGATCACATAATTATGCAAGAATGAATTTAAAGAACTGTGAACTCTGACTTTTTTGTCATTTTGGTTTTGCAATTGAGAACAGTAAAATGCATGTATTAGTCACTGACTGGCATTCCCCTGTTATACAGTACTTAATTATGACTTGCACTGAAATGCTTGGCCACTCAAAACTACTAAATGTTAAGGCAGGAATCAATTTAAAGGTTAGATCATCATTAATTTAATAACAGTATAACTGTCATAGTATTTAGTCATCTTAGATAATAGAACTCCAGAAATTACAATGTTGCTGAGAATATTTTCCAAGATATTTTTTCTCAAGCATTTATATGTTGAATAAATGCTCTGATCTATCTTTGGTAAATGTGGCAAAACACTGACGTCAGCTTTGACACCTGAGGATCTATATTTGTGAATCACTGATTGAAGGGATGAAGCTCGATCAAATGTGCAAATCTTTTGGTTACTTTGTGGCAAGAGGCACAGGTTAGTCAGCCCTGCAGATTCTCACAACCATCACGGTGCCATCATTTAAATCACGAAACACAAAATCACCTCCTTTGTATTCCTTTAAAAGCTGGGAACTCAGCAACACCAGGCTCTGACAAGTTCATGATGAAAGGGAACAAGTGGGAGCAGTGACACCACAAAACTTTTCAGTTTAAGGAAAAGTGAATACCTTTTGTTGGATGAGTCATCAGTGAATGTACAGCACCACAAATTAGCTAATGTGCGCATAGGTTAATAAATAGCTGAAGTACAAATAGGAGAACCTATTGCTGAAAACACTTGATGCATGATAAAACTATGAATGCATTATATTAGGCAAAGAGCCAGGCGCTGTTTCTTCAGGTTGTATGACATATTCTCCACAAAGATGGTTGGGGAATTATGTGTTTTTTTGTGTTAAAGTGTGGAAATAATTACATCACAATCAGCTGACATGGAGTTTGGGGGGATACTTGTAAATATGCCTTGTACTAATTTAAACAAAGGTGTATAATTCACACCACAGCCCACAGACTTGCATCTTTATTGTTGATCGTTTGCATGCAATCATGTCCTCTCCAGTGTCCAATACACGCATAAGGATGCCTCATGCTAGATTATGAGTTAAGTAAAAAAATATAGTTCGTTTTTCTCGTGTACTGTGAACACACTCGCATACACACTCATATTGTGACAATGAACATAACATTGTGTAATTTGTTCACTGCATCCTCATACAAAATAACTCTATCAAAGACTTGTATTTACAAATATATATGTAAAAAAAAATTGTATCAAATCTTTGGAATTTGCAAACTTTTCATTTGCTAGTTCAAGGACTCCCTTTGTACCCAAAATGTATCTGCTCCTTAACGTTCTCTTGACCTAGTTCCTGTCTTATGAGTGCTGACAGGTGTTGTAAACCAGTGAGGCACAATGACAGGACCTGTTTACTTGTGTCTCATTCAGCAAGAGCATCTGTGCAAATATCCAGTTGGAGGAAACACCATGAGACTTGCAGACTCTTCCCTCTACTGTACAGTGATGTGGCTCAGAATGTCTTTAAGTCCAACGGTCAGAATTCCTTTCATTATTTTGATGATTTTTCTGCTTTCTTTTTTTAGTGAATATATATATATATACAGTACAGCAACAAAACAACTGTCTGCAATTGAATGCATCATGAAAAGATTCCATAGGATTTTTGGTGGCCACTTTACTCAATATACAATGAGTGGATTGTCACCTAAATTTCAATCCAGTCAGTGAAAATATAAGAAGTGAAATAGAAAGACTGTAGAAACCATCTGTGATGTATGATTGTGGTTCTTAATTATACCCTGTGCAATCTGTTAATG
Source organism: Rachycentron canadum (assembly GCA_038496675.1). Lineage (NCBI taxonomy): Eukaryota > Metazoa > Chordata > Actinopteri > Carangiformes > Rachycentridae > Rachycentron > Rachycentron canadum. The sequence continues at coordinate 15,224,914 of CM076648.1, forward strand.
GAAATGCTTATTCAGAGACCATGTAAACAGGTAAACACAAGTCCAAATGGAAATGCAAAGATAAGTTGAGACACAGGCAGAGTGAAATCTTGCGACAGATACTTCTTCTGAGGGCTTCTTTCCTTGCTCTTGGACAGACTGATGAAAATGAGGTGCAGCGGGCCACTCTCTTGCAATGTTCACTGGTGGACAGATGGATAGCACCTTGACAAACAAAGAAAAACAGACAGACTGTGTCGCTTCACACAGAAGCAGAGTGGTGACAGGCTATCTCCATGCATATTGATGCCAGCCAGACACACTGGCCTAGCTTTGATTGAATAGTCACACAATGGGAAAAGGCAGGCTACTTTTCATGTTCGTCCATCAATCAGTGCAGCAGACTGCAGCTCTCTCAGCTTTGTTTGAGTGTCAATTAGCTGACGTGGTTTGGGTTGCAAGATGAATTTCAGTGGACTCTGTTTTTCGGAAAGCAGACAGCATATAACGTACAGCTGTGGGACCAATCAACCCCTTCAAACACCAGCAGAACAGATTAATGGTCAGAAAAGGCTGAGTGGTTTACTTTTCAAAAAATAATTAGCTAGTGTGCAATGAAGCAGAAACTGTTCTTCTGTGACACAGAAAATCTTAATACAATGGTGAGAATCATTATGTTTCCTCTTCGAGTGGGTGATTCAGACCTTCAGCTGTATTTGCACAAGCCAAACATCACTTGTGGAAACGTCAGCACACATATCACAAAGTCCTGGGCTAAAGTGCAATTACAGTATCAATAGTATTAGTGGTGGTATATTTGCGCATAGCCAACAGCAGACTCAATTGACTTTTGATTTTTAGCGACAGGTTCAATCAGATAAAAAGTAGAAAATTGGATACATAGATTGATTTTATCATTTCAAAATAATGAAATTTAAAAAAAAAAAAACATTCAATTTCCCATTAAGTTAAGAAGTAAAAATCCCAAGCACAAGTACAAAGGGTCAAAACTCCAGGACCGCTTCCAGAATTCATAAAAGTCTCACCATCATTGACTTTTGACATCACGTAACTTCAGCTGTCTCAGTTGAATGAATAGCTAGCCAAATCCACACCCCCCCACCCCCTCCACCCCTCCCCTGGAGGATTTTTTTAAGCCATTAATGAAATGTAAACAAAGACATGTCTACTTAAAAGTTTCAAACACATCTTTCTGCTCATTTGACTCCAGTATCACTTTGCTACATGGTCCATTGCTTTGCATTCTTTAATTCATCTTGAAATAATAACACATCTTCTTGAAATCTCATCAAGCAGTCAGTAGCCTAAAGCTTTGCACCCCTGGTAGAAAATGTTCAATACTTGGCATTCTTTAGGCTGCTTAGAGGCTAGCTTGAACTACTGAGCCACATAAAACAATAACTGCATCTGTTTTCTGCTCTGCAAAGAGCTTGCATTGTTCATGCGGCACATTTCGGCCTAGACGGCCCACTGGTTTGTAATGTCCATTTTAGATATTAAGGAGCATTTATGTGAATACAAAAAGTGTTTACAGAATCACATAACTCATGCTGTTATTTTTAAGAATTGCTATAAATCAATCTTAACTACAATACTTTTGCTCAGAATCGATGGCCAGTTAACACCAACCGTCGGCTCTACGGGTTTTAATGCATGTCTTGATTTATCAAGGCAATATGAAGCTCCCATCACAACTCCATCCATCATTTATACTGGTTATCCACCAGGGTTGAGGGGGGACTGGAGCCAATCCCAGCTGACAGAGGGCAAGGCCAGAGTTCACCTTGGACAGGTCACCAGTCTATCAGTCTATCAACACATACAGACGAACAGCCAGGGCTGAGGTGCCCAGGGGGATTGCACGTGGGCACGGGAAGAGCGTGTAGGCTCCACACTCAGGGACTGGAACCCTGGTCCTTCTTGCTGTGGGGCGGCAGTGCTGGCCGCTGTACCACCGTGACCCCCCCCCCAATTGCAATTCATTAAAGATAAATGACGTGATATGTCACTTGGACATATACAGCTAATTTGCAGCCTCTAATTAACCTAATTTGCATGTCTGTAGCATGTGGGAGGAAAGTGAAAGAGAGTGGAAAATAGACTCAGACAGACACACACAGAGAAACAATGTGATAACTTAACAAAAAGGTCTGTATTGACTTGGCGCTGCTCACTCCCTCAGTCTTTGTACTGCTGATAGCCTAATTCTCCTGGCTAATTAGACCATAATAGGAAAGAGAAGTCTTTAACTTCAGATTCATTGAAATAAAGCTTTGATTAGGTAGTTTAGCATTTTAATTACCCCTTACATTACATAATTTACAAAGTTTGAGACGAGCCTAGCTCTACTGTATTCCTTGTGCCGCTACATGTGTCTGGCAGCCATGTTTGGATTGTGGCTTTGTTAGCTGTGCCGATTCCATAGAAGTGCCTTTTTTGAAATGGCCTTTTCCCAAATAATAATGTGAAAGTGATTTTGAAATTTTAACTTGTGGACAGTCAGCTGGAACATGTTGTGGCAGCCTAAAACTTTCTGGGCTTATGTACAATATTATTAGTCCAGGTTCTTGTGAATATATTATTACTATATGAGACAAGCTGATTAGAGTTAACAGCGGTTAATGTGTAATGAGGAATTACAGATGAAAATTAGTGGCTTGATATGTAAGCAAGTCTATAAATAAATCACTGATAATAACACTGGTAACATCAGTTGATCGCCTGAGTAGAGAAGTGCTAGGAGATACTTTATATGGTGCACACATATTGTTTTGGCAAAGATAAAATTTAAAAGATGATACATTCATTTGGATAATGGTATATTTTTCCACTGCGCACTGAGCAGATATTCTTTGGGTATTCTATTCTAATTTACTGTTTATGGTCTGTTATTTCTTTGTCTTTAACCAATGACAATGTATTAACTGACTACAGACACAGATTTGACACAAGACAAAGGAACATTGACAGATGCACAAAATAAATCTAGCGAGGATGCTTTATATTCATATGGCTCCAGCGCTTTTATGTTATTACCTACCTCCAAACTGTTTACCTCTTCCTCCATCACCTTCTTTTAGGATCTCCTTTCCTAAATTGGATGACGCACAACTTTTCCAAAAGCGTACAGCACACACACACACACACACACACACACACACACACACTCACTGGGCATCCAACACCTGCTGGTAACTTCTATGGTAACCATAAGTGCAGTGCTTTCTGCTGTTTGTCCTCACTAGGTGTGACAAGTGTAGCACTGATGCTTAAAAAAGCATCAACAGAAAAAAAAAGCTAAGGAAATGGCTCACACCGCTGGCTTAAATGGTCTCCTCAGCAGGTTAGATGCTGAACACCTAGCAAACAAGCATTGTACAAATTGCTTAGAGCTGTGAGTCAGTGGCTGAAGTGGATGAATATTTCACAAAAAACATGAAATTACATGCAGCCAGTGAATTACACACAAGACCACATGTGGTGTCTCACTTTGCATCTGAAAAGCACCCAATTTTCATTTCTTGGTCTGTTTGTCTCATTGTCTTTCTCACTGGAGCTTCTGGTGAATGATATTCATAAACTTAAAAAAAATGTCACCCAACATTTTTAGCATGCAATTAAATAGAATGAAACTAGACCCCTTTATATTTAGAAATCTTGTTGGCCCACCTGGTCCTGGAAAATGTCTCGAGTATTTACCCTGAAGCTGTTATACATGTCACATCTTCTAATAATTTTAATTCCTATCCATAGTAAAAGTGGCCTTCAATATCTGTTCATTTTGATCCTCAGTCATCAAAAATAGGCAAAGAGGTGGGTGTGTGTGTTTGTTTGTTTTGTACCCACCTGTCACTCAAAGCAGCACGCCTTATGTTATACAGAAGTTTAAGCCCCAATAAAATAAAATGTAACTCACCCAAATTATATGAAAATTCATACACACCCAAAATGTCTAGCACACTGAAAAGGCGGGTAAAGAGAGGGACAGGGACCCTACAGCACTGTCCACCGGTGTTTGTTTCAGTCATGCTAATGGCCAGTCTGACTACACGAGACTGGATGTGATCGACTGGCATCATGTTGATAGAGGAGATAACCAGTTACTGGTGTAAGATGACTATAAACCATATTTTAGACTAGATTTGACTCCTTAGTGCTGGCACGGTGCTAAATTGAAGGAAACCAAATCATTTGAGACTGACTGCTTCAAAGGATCATCGCCGTTTTACTGTGATGCTGGTTCACGATACTGGTAAAGCTGAATTATTATACACTTTAGTTCTGCTGGTTTTTGTAAAACAGTTGAATTGTGGAGAGTCTATCTGAGCTAACAATGTGTATCATGTCTATACTGGGAAAATTGTAGAGTTATATTTTTATGTGTTTTCTATGCTGCTTCACGAGCTTTAAACTGGTCACCAGTGAACAGGTGGGTTTAAGAGGATCAGTCTCCTCAGTTGCATTATTTTTTTTAATTTATTTATTTTTTTGATTTGCACCCTGTTTTTTAGTTTCAAGTCGAAAAATAACAAAAAAGTGTTGTGAATCAGGACGAACCAGAGAAGCTCATTCTCTGTTTAGGCACTGGAACATAACATGATAGACAACACTGATCGTGTTCGTGTTTGGTATATTTGTACGAGTCCATGTTGTGCTGTGAGCCGATTGTTTGCTCACACCGCCATTTCTAACATAACTAACTGCTCCTATAGAGGAACAGAAACATCTCAATCTTGGGTTTTCCTTCTCTTTTTTAAAGTTATGTTTATATATTGTTAAGTGTAAATTGCCTCACATTCATAGAACCTTTAATGGAATCAAATTTGTTCATGAGCATTTTTTTAGTTTACTTTAGTTTAGTAGGGATTATAGGGACAATGTAAATTAGAATAGTTCCAATACATAGTATAAGATTGGTGTGGTGCATGAGTTTATAGCTGTTGCTATTCTATTGCTTCTCCACTCTTGTACCTATTTGGGCTTTGCATTTACAGTATCATTTTTTAATCTATAATAATGTCCATCAGTTTGAGTGAAGAAATTATAATCTTTGCACAATATGTGGCTTTTCCTCTGCAAATACAAAAGATAAAAACATCAGCAGCATTAATAGAGAGGCATGTTGGCATTCTGGTCTCTACCTTTTGTAAAAAAATAAATAAATAAATAATGATACTATTTAATGCAATATGCAATATCAGATGTACACAAAGTATATAGGGAGTTTCACATACAGACATATTTATGTATCCATTCTGGATTTAGTCAGTAAAATCCATTAAAACACACCAAAGTAGAGTTAACAACATGCTCTGTGTGCACCAGTTAGTCAGTTATGACCATACATCTGTTTGTTTTTTTATTGTTGATAAATCAAAAGCAACATTATGATTGCAATATACTGCAGATTCCTTCCATGATCCAGATTTCATTTAAATACCATATGACATGTTGTTAATTGGCTATTTTGGATGCACAGGCCATTTCACATTGATTTCACTTGTGAGTAAAGGGAAGAGAAAGAAATGTTTAAATCATAATATATTTTTTTTAGTCTTGAAAGTGACAGAAAAGTATGTTTGTGTGTATGTATGTTTTGTGAATGTGTAATAACAGTTAATTAACTAATTAGTTAGTTAACAAAATGTTAACTTGTTGTATACAAATTTTACTACTACTACTTTTTTTACTCTAATGTTTGGCTAAATTGATTAATACACAAATCTTTAGTGGACACATGTGAATGTCAAATGTGTGGTGAAGCACACGAGGAAATAAATAGTTTTATGTAAATAAAATGCATATTTGTTATCACCATTATGAAGGGGGGAAGAAAAACTGTTTTTATAAGTGGCCACACATCAGTATTAGTTCATCTTCCCTTCACCTCTAGCTAGTGTGTGTGTGTGTGTGTGTGTGTGTGTGTGTGTGTGTGTGTGTGTGTGTGTGTGTGTGTGTGTGTGTGTGTGTGTGTGTGCTCATGCCAAATGATGGGCTAATGCCTAATGTAAGATGAGAAGGTGGCAGAATAACACAACCAGAGGCAGCCTTATTTCCCAGCTGTTTTATACTCCCTTTGGAAAAACTGAAAAGGGTTGTGTCCCTGCGCCGTGGCCTCAAGGGGGCCACCAACAAGGAGGCATTTTTGATTTGACAGACCTCAGGCTTTGAACCAGTGTGTAAAACACTCAGCAGGTCGTGGGTGTTTGGGAATTAAACACAGTTGTGAGTGTTTTTGTTTGGCACTTTATATAAATATTCCACATGGAATTAATATGCTCAGTTTATTAATGAATTTGTATTTAAATTTTCTTTATTTTTTTTAATCTTCCACATCCATTTTTATTGTTTTACAGTTTAATTAGGTTTGTTTGTGCTCATGCATGTGCTTAAAGAAGTATCAACACTTGAAGGTACTTAATACAGTGGAAATAAATCATCCCATCTATTTACCCCACATTGAGCGAGATGAGGGGAAAACAGTTTAGCTAATTTTGGCCTGATGAAAAGGTAACCCTCTTGGAGCACAAGTGAAGTCATCAAAACATCTGCTGTTAACCATTAAAAAGCTCCATGTACCCTGCTGATGCCAGAGTTGTTTTAATCTCTTCTTCTCACTAGAGATGCCAATGTAGTCCTAATATCTGCTGCCATGTTGTTCACAAGTTGTGATATACATAGTGTATTTGAGTGTGTGTGTATGTTTGTACATGTATGTGTATTTGTATTTGTGTCTATATTATATGAATGTTTTAAACTAAAGAGAGGATTACACTATTTTAAAATGGTGTCTTGCATCGTCTGTCTTTCCCCTCTCTCTGTATCTCTTTTTTGCCAGGACATTAGAGGCAGTTTTTATCATGAATTGAATTAACACTATTCGAAAAACTTAATCTATTATTGTATGACCTAATTCTCAATTCAATTACAAATCTAGGCATAAAGTTTGAAATGTATGTCTCTGTTGTCTGTTCTTTCATTAAGGACTCTGTCTCTGTTCTGCATACCATAAATGGAGAGCTCAGGTATAGTTAGATTGGGTTTTGTTCAGATTTTGACTTGGCCCAAAACTGTATTACACTGTCATAATGAGAATAAATGAAGAAGCTATTAAGAACACTGTTATATTGCGGATATGAATGACGAAAATAGCGAGAGAGCTCAGCTCCATTAGTTTGGTAGTCTAATATTAACTACTGCTGCTTCATTACTACTCCTGCATGCATGGTCAGCCTCTCTATAGTACTAAAACCTTCTAATGAAAGATGGAACTTGATTAAATCCTATATAGTTTCTGCCTTTTGTGGCATTTGTCACAGATTTTTACTACTGAAGGATTTCTACAGCTCTATATTAAGTCTTTTTGTTTTGCATCATTAAGCCTTTTAAACCTGTCAGTGTGCTCCTTTATCCATGGCACAATCACATGCTAGAGCCATGTCAGCAAATATAAGCACTGCTTGTACATCAATTGCAATGTGTAGCTTCAGTCTCCATAATAATAAAGGCTGTGTTCACAATCAGCATCCCCTCTGCTGATTCAAGCAATGGAAAACAATTATCTAGCATAGCACAATTTTGGAGAGAATACAAATGTCCTCTGTGTCTCCCTTGCTCCCTACAGTAAATGCTAACACATCAGGGATGTATCTTTGGCCAGGCCACTGTTTTCATAATCAAATTACAATGTAATAACATAAATACACAAATGAAAAGATTCAGAATAAACCTGACCTCATCTGAACATTATTTGTCATTTTAGTAAAAAAAAAAATGTGTAGTAGCTGTGTGGATTCAAGCAGCATACAGCTGAGCCTTTGCCTGAAGGCTTAAGTTATCAGTTGGCAATTCTCTCCTTTTTTTCTTGTGAACTGACTGAGGAACTCAAGTATTTTGCTCCTAATTTGACCTCATAGCTGTGATGGCGGTGATGATAAGCACACAGAGATAATAAAACATACTCTTATGGAATAATGGTCGGGGCTTTTGAGTACCCTGGAAAATCCAGCTGATGAATTTTTAAATGTTAATCTTTGACGAAGCAGCAGGAGTACACTTGTCAGTAAAATGAGAGGCTGCCAGGAATCAGCAGCAGGATAATTAATTGTTGAGTCTTTACTGTGGGGATGCATCTACCGAGACCCATTGCAGATATTATACAGCTGTTAACTTTTGAGCCAATTCAGTGTTTTTATTTTTTCATCCTCCTTCTTTGTATACCCTGCGAGTGTGTTTGCATGCATTATTGTGTGTATGTGTGTAATGATGTGTACACATGTGCATACTTGCATGCATGTGTTTAAGCGTCCCCTGAAGCCCTTCTGTACAGGAGCCAGATGTTGCAGCTGGAATATACAACCTTGTTGACAAAAAGCAATGTGGAGCGCTACAGTCTTGTGACCAAATTTATTTGAATATTCATGAGCTACACTTAATTTTGTATATTCTTGAATATGATTAAATGTCAAAGGGAGCAGTTACACGTTTATGCTGTGTATTTGTGACCTCTAGTGATCTTAGGAGCTGACCTTTGTGACCCATTGAAAATAATTTTAAGTAGTATTATCACAAAATTGCTATAAACAGTTCCCACTATAAACCATTTTGTATTCTTTTGCTCTAAAGACTGCTTGTTGGCTGGCTCAGGATTTAATCTTTGCCTCACAAGGATGGCAAAATTGACTGATATTGTTAATGGCCTTAACATCATCATTTAGTTGAAAGTAATTAGTTTTGTAATGCCTTGATTTTGGCATTCATACTATTTTCATATCTAGCAGTGACAAAAGTGAAATGTGACCTTTTAAATTTGTGGTGAATATTTCCTGTAATAATATCATACCCAGTGTTTGGTTGCACTGAACAAAATCTTTCCATTTTTATTTAGTAATTAACCCCAGTTGAGGCCTAGAGCTGCCCAAGTTAATGAAGTTGAGATTTCTATGCAGGATTAATTAGAGCTCAAATAGGAATAAGGGGGGTGGGGGTGGCTAAATAAACAATGTAATAAATGACGCAGTGCATGGTCTTTAATGCACAATTAAATTGGGATTGTCTTGGGATGAGGCAAAGCACACACAAGTTACTCTCTTAAGCTTGCTTCATATATCATGTCTTCACTCTTAATGGTTAGAGCCAAGCCAAGCAAGCCTCATGGTGATATTTAAAATACTACAGATAAACATCCAGACAGATTTATTTTGTGATGTCTCATTACCAGCTACTCAGATAAACCAGAACACCTATTCAAACTTACGCTCCGTGAAACACCAGAGGGTATCTTAATGTGGAAATCCAATGTCAAAAGAAATCACACGGGATAAAATACCACAAGTGCCAGGTGCCAGAAATCCTTTTTTTCTAAGTGGGGTTTTTGGTGACAATGAGTAAAAAGTGAGAGAACTAAAAGTGTTGGGGCTGCAAGAAGAAGCAAAAACCACAGCATGCGATACAATTTTAGTTTGAATGACCCCGATTTGTTTTTGCTGAAAAAAAAAAAAAAAATGATGATTCAATTTTGGTTGGGCTTTGTACTAAACAAGCATTTACCATTTACATTTTTTTTTTTTCATAGCTCATGCAATTTTAATTTTGCGCTTGGTCATGTTGAAATTTTAATTATTATATCTTTCAATAAGTTGTGTGGCCCTGCTTTCTCTGTATTGGTTTGTCAATCAGTATTGCAGGCTGTAAAATGATTACTCTTCCCAAGGTGGTAAGTGTAGACACGGAGTTAAAGAAATACTTCAGCATTTTGGGAGATGCACTTATTCTCAAGGGGAAACAGCTAGCCTCTTTCTCCAAGGATAACAAAATTCACCTCTAGAGATCACACTATATTTTGTTTGTCTAATCCATCCAAAGACCAAAGTGATAAAAACAACAATTCATCATTTTACGGGGAGGTCATGTACATGTTGTGCGCAGCTGTCAAGCAACCAGACGAGACTCAAGGAGGTTACGACTTGTGGTTGAGAAAATATCTGGCAAAAAAGCAAAGCTTCAGAGGTGCTGGTCGGGAAATTTTATTATCTGTGGGCAGAGCCAGACGCTTGGTGTTTTTCCCCTAATGCCAGTGTTTTATTTCCAGTCTGTATGCTGAACTATGCTAAGCAGCTGCTTGCTTCAGCTACATGTTTACCATACAGATGCGTTCATCTAAACTCGTTCAAAAAAAAAAAAAAAAAAGTAAGTCTTTCCAAAATGTGCATTTCTTTGAACTGGCATGGCTGTTATTTCCTAGTAGGAAATGACATTTTCTTTTAAGGTCATTGGTTTTGGTCAGTATGAATTTCTGCAACATCAATGGCAAAGAATAACAAAACATAGAGAGGGCATAGGAGTCAGTGTATTTAGTATGGACTGAGCTGCATTCTGCATTTGGCCTTTTTGTGATTTTTCATCCACTCTCCACTGCCTGTTATTTTTGGATACACAGAAAGAATTGACTTGACATCATACCAGACTATTGTGTTCTTTGGTTCAAGTTTAATTCTCTGACTTTTTGACACAAAATCACTGCTATTTTCGGGTGATGGGCAATGTTTCCATCCAGAAAAGTTAGTCTAATGGCAAGGTCTTTGTCAGAAAGTAACATAGAAAATCCAAAAGAGTTTTCCTTATTTCTTTACTTTTTACCACAGTACATTTCTTACTTTTTTTTTTTTTATTAAAAAAAATATATCTGTTGACTCAGTCAAAATGTCTATGACTGAGCTATAACTGCAGTACATGATGACTAAGGGGGAACCATAATGTTGGTTACATAATGTTACTATATTATCTAAGGACAGAACAGATACTAATGTAATAACTGACAGACCCTAAAATCCACATCCTTTCTATGATGATAAGTGGCTCCGGAGATGGAAAAGTGCTGGCCAAGTGTCAGTATCTCTGATGTGACTTGACTACTTGGCACCATATCTTTTTGGCTAGCTGTTATCCATCAGAGGCACCTTGACGGAGAATGTAGCTCCTAGCTGACAGACTTGACAAAACGATAAAACATCTTAAGTTGTGGACAGCTTTTGAGGGAATTACACTGACAAGTTTTGACCATTTAGTTGGCGATATCGGTGAATGGCCAGCCCCTTATCTGGTCATCATTTGACTCTATACTATAATATGTGTTGGACTTAAGGAGTGCCTCATTTGTATTTCTTACAGATGTCTCATGCTAAAGGTAAAAGATTTATTCTAAAGTCAGATTTATGACCACGCTGTGTTTTCCTCAGTGCCTTTTAAACGCTTGAGGAAAGAGGTGGGCTTTAAGAAGCAGTAAAACTCAGTGAAACGCTTAAAGTCGGACAGTTTGTGTGAGTTGAGGCACAGCAGACGGCCGAGACCATGCTGGGTAACATGTTCATTTGTCCATATTTCTTTTTCAGTTCCCATGGGACCCTCCCTCCTTCTGTTGCCTTATTCCTATATTTCTTAGGGGGTCTTTTCGCAAGAGATCTCTATCACAGAGAAGTTTGTGTTCAACAGTTCACTTGGCAGCACTTCGCTCAACAATAAGGAGAGAGAAAAACTCTGAATTGAAGGTGCCTGAGAGCTGTGTATACTGTACGGCCAGATCTTTTAAAGATTACCTTCAGCCAGCCTGTCCTATAGCCCACATTTTCTGCTCAGTCTCCACATTTGCAGCATCAGTTGACTTGTGATAAGTTGATGCTTTCTACCTTAAATGTGCGGTGCTGCAGAATACTAAATCCTGCATACATTATGTCACAGTATGTCACCTGCATTATACAAAATGTGAGTTGTTTTTTTTTTTGTTATAGTCTGTATTATTTCCCAAAACTGATAATATCAAATCGCCTGCTTAGCAGTGTCTCATCTTTTAATTCGCACCCTTTCAGCAGCACAGTACAATTGAATATGTATTTTACTATTACGATAGTCACAGCAATTACAAGTGTTGATATAATGCTGTGAGAACACACACTTGCACAAATCCTTAATATGAGGTGCCATTTTGCTAATTCAGTGAAACATCTGTAATGGGAGATGGGACATCTCGTGATAACACCAGTACAGTGACACTTGCACCCTCAGTCAAGTGCCATTTAGAACTGATGGCTTTTGAATAGTGCTGCCTGTCTCTATTGGTTACTGTGATCTCGACGTCTGAATTTGGTTTCTTTAGATCAGATCACATTTGTTCTGGCACAAATACTATCGAACTGTGTGAATCGGTAAATTGTCAGCAATTGTGCACAGGTAAACTGGTAATAAATTATTGCGGGGCAGATTTAGACTGTAGATATAAGTCTTTGCTTTGATCAAAACTACCCAGAAGCTTTTCCGCTGTTTCATTTGAGCTGCACCGCACAGCAAGTCAATGGCGTGCTTCCTGTTGGATCTCTATGTTATGCTCTTCCTCCAGTTATAGGATATGTGTTATTCATTAGAAATATGTCCTCTGGCTAAAGAATGCATAATATTTGAGCTTAGGCCATGAACTGATCAATGCAACCTGCTGGCAAACACTCACAGAGGTTCCTACTTTGGATATCTGTGTGTCTGTATATGTAATGCTTCACCACAAAAATAATGTCATACAACTATCTTCTCTAATTATTTACATACATTTACTGTACTTATCTTAGTGTGTGATCATTTTAGTTTCTCCACTGTGCTCAAACTGAGTCTTTGGTTAAACATACAGTAAGTCCAGCTTCAAATGAAGACACAATACCATAAATGCTCTAATTATATTGAATATTACTACACTTAATTCATGTTATATCTTAAAGGGCTCCTATTAAATTTGTTCTGGTATTTACTTAATACACACACACACACACACACACACACACACACATATATATATATAATACAGATCAAGGTGCATAAAAGACATTTGTCAAATTTATTTCTTTGAAATGTTTAAATTTTATAAAAGAATATTAAAATATTAGTTAAAATGATGATATTGCTGTTGCACAGACCAAACCAATGTGAGAATTAATCATCTGATGCCAAGAGAAGACCTGAGCCTATATTTTACAGTGTGCCAGTTGTCCATAAAATTATGGAGAAAAAGCAGATCAAAGAGCGTACATGGCATTTATCCACTTTATCCTTGGCTAATGCCAGTTTTCATGTACACACTTGGAATCCCTCATTAAGCCAATGCAAGGTAGCAAAGAAATTGACTCAGCTCACTTTTCCTTCCATTAAGTCCTTTTCACTGAACCACAAAAACTTTCCTTCTTTTTGCTCATTTACCCCTTCAGCCATGCAAGTTTAAAGCAAAATATCTTTATCCATATTAGAACCCAAAGCACCCAAAATTATATGGTGAGCCTAGTTTTCTTTCATTCTGTGAAACACATTGCAAAAACAGTAGTGAATATGCTTTAATCACAGATCAGGGGAGAATCACAGGGGATAGACACAAAAACATGAACCTCGACAATATAATTACAATTCAAGCCAATAGCCCCACAAACTGCCTTAGAGGCACTTGCAATGTTCACCATGTCTTGATGGCGCTGATGTTTTATTCCACTGATAATGTAAATCCATGTGTATCCACATCAAATATTAGCAGGCATGAAGAGACAGAGAAAGAAAGGTCATGATTTTCAAAAATGTAGACTCTCAAAGCTTTTAAGGTGCCAATTGTATATGAATGAAAGCTTACACTGATCAGAGAGATCAAAGACGCTGTACTCGGATGCAGATGTTATAGCAATATGTTGAAACCTCAGTGCTGTTCCTTAGGCATCAAACTCCTAAGAGGTGACAGCCAGGTTTACAGAGGCGATATAATGGCAAAGTGTTGTGGGCTAAGTGAGCTCTCTTTACACAGAGCAATTTAGTTTTCTTCTCTGCAGTGTACACTCTTTAGTTTGCTCCAATAAAAGTCAGAGGAGTCCTACCAAAGCACTGTCGTTTCCTGCGGTAAAACAGGAAATTATCATTATTATTATTATTATTATTAATAATAATAATATTTTATTTTTTTTGCAGAACAACTAACCATGGCTCTTCCATTCATTTAACATATTACCTCTGTGAACAGTCAGCTTATGGTCGGTGCTCTAGCTGCACTTTATCCCACTAACTCACTCAGTTTGTAAGTCCTGGTGTGAAAACATGGCCAATCTTAAATCACTTGCCCTGCTAAGAGGTTGCTTATGCTATCCATTGCCCTTTGCCTCCCAAACTGCAGGTAAAACACAGTAGGTCGCAAGCATAACAGAAAAGAGCCTTTCTTCCTCACTGTAAACCGTATCCTCGAATATGGACATAAGGTCACAGAATTAAGATTCTTGACCATACAGTTGATAAAACCCAACACTAAGGGTGGAAACTAGATGCAGCTTCAGGCAGAAGTGAAATGGATTTTTGATCTAGGCTCCATATCTCCACAGGGACAAGATTTTTTTTTTTTTTCCTGCAGCATTTTGTTATGCTGTTTGGAATTTGCCTCCCGTTGAATCAGTGATTTGTAACTGTCAGTTAGTCGTGTCATCTTGCCCTCTCCTTCCCTTATTATCATTATTGTTATATCAATGTCAATTTTTCATAGGTTTCTTATAATAATATGTTCACATTTCCTGTTGATCCTCTCAGTATAAAGGAACATGGGATTTGACCAAGGTGATCTCATTTCATTTCACATTATTTGCCTCTTTTTTTATTTCTTTCTCTCTCGATTGTCCCTATGTGCTGTCAGAGGAAGAGCAATGAGCTCTAAACGTATTGCCATCCAATCTGTAACTTTCCACAAGGATGGAGGGAGCATAGATGAAATTGTTTCATTTTGTTGTTAATTTTATGCAGCGAAAACGTCATTGAGTGCCTGTGAATGTGAATTAATTAATTTCTCAAGTGATGACTATAGATGTCGCTGACACTGTGAACTACGAAGAGTAACCTGACAGAACCCAATAAATATTTCCGAATAGCAGAGCATAGCAAGCATGTGTGCCTTTCAACACTGTGACATAAATATAATAGAGGATTTCATAATGTAGAAAAAAGAAAGAAGGGGCAAAGAATTCAAATCATGTTGACAGTGCCCTTCAAGCGAAGTTCTTTGCTTATTAGTTAACTATTTCACAAGATGAATGAGTGGAACTGATCTTTCCAATTCCCCCCATCGCCACATAATCCGCTCTGCAATACATAATCATGTAATATGTGAATGGATGCTCATGCTAAATCAGGGGAGTTCAAAGTATTGTTGCTGTTTCTAACATCAAAACAAAGTGGAAAACATCAGGTATATTTATTTCATAAAACTTATCACGAACTTAATGATTAACTTAGTGATTAATTGGTTAATCCTCCATGCTCAACAACACAAGATAATCAATCAATGCATATATATATATATATATATTTTTTTTTATTATTATTGTTTTTTTTTTTTTTTTTTTTCTCAGCGGGCAATTTGTGTCCAGGGGATGAACTCAAAAAGACTTAAGCCGATTTTTCTTTTGCCCTCTTTGTCTGCCAGGAAGAAATGACTAACTCTTTATGCACTGCAGCTCTTGTCACTGCTGTTGGCCTGGGGAGGGCTACAGACAGACATGTAGAACCTCCATTATGGAAGTTTCACCGCACATAAACACAGCAAGCAGTGGCATGTGCATCAGGGCATTGCCTCTGATTTACCCATATCTGCAGGTTCATGGGTAAAGCATATTATACATTCGTGTTTCTCAAATAAGTATTTATTATATGTCTTGTTTCACCGACAATTCAGATCAAGCTTATATGTATTAATGGAATAAAGAGATGCTATTCTAATCACTGTTGTCACACCTTTGTATAGCCTAAGGTAGCATTAAGCATGAAATTAACAAACTTTTATCGTAACCTTCCTATGAAAGCGAACGGTTGAATAACAAAGACCACAAATAGGATATGTGCATACAAACTTCAACTTAATACTTTAATTCTAATTTGCTGTGTCATTAACACAGACATCAGTTTGCTGCACATCTTTCATTAATCAACAACGAACATTGTGCCAGTTTATGATAATGAGAACATTACACTAGTGAAGTACACAGCTTCACATTACATTGCATTAGATTCTGCAATGCTCCTTTAGCTGTGCATGTTCATTTCATATTGCTTTTTGTGTGTGATGTAATTTTAAATACGGTAATGTTAATAAATGAAGAGAGAAAGTGTTTCGAGAGTTTCATTTGAGTTTGATAGGCCATGTATTCATTTGAAATTGTCTTGTTAGCAATGCTGGATCTGATTTGTGAGTGATTATCCTCTGATGGACAATAGTCGTAGCAAAAAAAAAAAAAAAATCAAATTTATAAATCAATAATAAAAATAATGCATATGAAGATGTGCACTGTCACTCTTGGATATACAATCTCCCTGTAACATACAGAGGTGGCAAGGGATTTCTTTTGAGCATTTATTTTGGCATTGTTAGATAATGGATTGTTGTACAATGGTATCTACATCCAAACTGTTGTAAATGATTGCAGTCGGTCTATAGCAAAGCATGCCTGTAGCACTGTGTCTGTGTGCAGCCAGTGTAAAGACAGCCTTTACATCTGCTTGGCCTTATTGCTGATGTGCTGTATAACACCCTTAGGAATAACCAGTGGTGCAGTGTCTGATTGAGCTGCCTGGCTGCAGACGATTCATGAGAGGGAAAGCAGAGCTGGATGAAGCTCTTTGATGAGGCAAGAAAAACCCATGGTGGAGGCTAAGCAGCATTCCCACCCCCATCTCCCCGGGGGTGTGCCCTCTCTCTTTAGGGTGAAACTGTGGAGTTACCTGAGGCCCACAGCTCGCAGGGGATGCTGAAACTACCCCCACCCCCTACCCTCTCCGCCCACTGGCTACGTCTCAGTTGGTTATACAGTAATCTGAGCGACAATATGAAGCCTCGTGACCCATTTGTTCAGATAGTGATAGCAGTATCAGTCTTTGGGCATTTTCCATGAGAAATACAGACAGAGTGGAAAAATAGGCTAAAAGGCTTTGCATCTAATAATGTTGGCATGCGCATGTCTCACTCACACATACACACACAGAGACACACACAAGCACAACAGACACACTGATATTGCTGATGTCTTGCTTTTCCCTCAGATCCAGTGTGTTGAGAAGATATGGAAGGACTTCACACAGCTACAGTAAATACAACAGAGTGAGCCAAATGTGGACCACCAACATATCAACTAAGTTATTAAAATGTGGGAATAGAGTGAGCTGGAGCTCCTGGGTGTCACTTCAGAATCAAGTCACAGCAAAAAAAAAACAAAAAACATTTGAATAGGATTTATATTTGGGGAAAAAAATGTTTGAGGTACTGTTATTTGTTTCATATCAAAGGAGCAAGCAACCACTAAATCTAGATCTGATGCTAAAGCTACATAAAATATAAATTTTGCAGACAGTGCTGGACTACTCAGTGCTTTTAGTGATTTAGATAGGCCATCGTTCTGTGTTTTATTGCCATTAGTTTCTGAAGTGGCTTTTAGTGTAGGCCAAATCATACACAAGAAATCTCTTGGGTGAATGTTTTTATTATAAGATTACCTCTCACCTTGAATCTGATATTAAAAATGCCTCATACAATATTTGTTACCTCTCACTCACCCTCTACAACGAGAAAACGTTCACACTGAACAATAGTCATGCTGCCATAAACAATTTTCAGTTTAGCCTCAGCTAAACAAAAAGAAAACAAAAGATAGTTTTGCAAAAATCATCCACTGGTGCCTGGTGTGTGTGTGTGTGTGTGTGTGTATGTGTGTGTGCGTGTGCCTTTGTGTGTATGCAGAAGTGCAGCATCAAGAGCCTTTTTTTTTAACATTACACTGGTCAGCAGTGAGCTTTAAGGTACAGATCACTTAGACTGTGCTTCTTCTCTTATGCACTGTGCCTAATCAGATGAAACAGCTGCTGTGTACATTTCTGTTGGAATACCATCATCACAACTTCATCTGCTTTGCTGGTCATATCTTAGTTTTCATATAATCCGAGGATATACTTGTTCCATGGTATCTATTTTTATAACTAAGCAAATTCTCATGTGATTTTCCAAACAATAATCCTGTGGCCATCTTCAGTTGCAGTGACACAGTCATTTCTCTTCCTGATCTAAGTACATTTCTGAAATATAAAAGTCCTGAAACAAGTTTGTACACTAGACAAATGTTTATCTTTCCTAAAGTAATAATTAAAAAATAAAATTCAAGGAGAAGATCAATATCAAGTTCAACTCTGTGTGTTTGGTACATAAGTAGCTCTGGGACTTGTTTAGCTTAGCCTAAATTGTTGAAAAAAAAAAAAAAACTAGCATAGCTCGGTGAGAGTCCCCTTATTTGCATATTGTAAAAAATAGGAAAGAAAACAAAAAGATGTGACATGGCTTAACAAGCAGTTGTTGTGTCTGCAGCAGGGCTTTTTACTGTGACCATCAACAGCTGGGCCTGCCGACTAAAACCTGATTATTTGAGCCCTGTAAGCCAACAGCCAGCTGCTAGTCTGACTGCTCACATTTATACCAATATTAAAAATGTTATTAATATTAATTATACATAACCTTCACACAGACACTTAGCTCAGTAATCAAGCTATCATTGCACCGCCTTATCTTTGACAGGGCATTGCACCGGTTTTATACTGGTTTTACTTCGCTCTCCAGTGCAACCATTGATACCTATGACCAAGATAATTAAATGGAACTTACTCTTGGGGCATGAATAAAGTATTTCAATGAAGTGCAGTGGACCAATTAGTTTACGCTCAGTCAACCTTTTCACCATCAGAACATTATTGGCTCCGAACCAAAGCCATGAAATCCAGTCGAAAAGCCTGTTTTAACCAGAATATGTGAAAAACAACACGTTGTTTTTCTTTTCTGTTATGATAACTGAGCCCAACTAAATAAGTTGGTTATTCATAGTGCCAAGTGCATTTAACAAGAAAGCATTTCAGACATCAACTTATATTTGCATATCAGATGCTTTCAACCTTCAAACATAAAGGCAGCAATACAGAAATAGTTCACTGATTCTAATATTATCAGGATTTAGTGTGTGTGCAACCAAAACACATCAGTGTCACATCACAGAAATTGCTCTTTATTTATGGCCATGAAGAATATGTTTTTAGGTTGTTTTTTTTTTTCAATCTGCATAGAATTCAAACTGACTGAATTTATTGTCCTGACCGCACCATCAACCACGTGAAATTTATTCTGACATCCTGGCTTCAGAGTGAACAAACCTTCATCCACAAATATGTTAAGATTATTTTCATAGGTCATTAAGGAATAATTTAAAGGAGGATGAATTTGCTGTTTGGAGCAGGCACACAGTGGCTAACCAGGAGGCACGGGAGGGCGCGGGCAAGAGCGGGAGAGAGATCGATAGTGCTCTGGTTTGGTGATCAGCCCAGTGGAGCAGGTGGTCCACTGTGGTTCGCGTGCATTTCGTCATCTCCCTCACCTCTTCTTCCATTTATAATTTTGTATTGTCAGAGGCAGCAGTGGACTGGTGCTTATAACGAACCATCCATAACCTAACCCTAACCACAGAGCAGCGGAGTGGGTTCAAGACCACAGCTCACAGCTTAGTCCAGTTTTATAGAATAGCCGGCGGGCAGAAGAAAACAGGTAGCTTGCCTTATTTTATTTAAAAGGATCAAGTTGTATAGTTGTGTTTATTTCTCGTTTCATCAGAAATTCTAATGAAGCGCTCAACGTCTGTGTGTCTCACTCAGATCTACAGGATTTCATCACAGAAAGGGGAGAAAAACTAGCACAATTCAAATGTCCGGTGTCATAGACTTATACTCCTGTACTGTCCAGTCTGAACGCTAATCTCATACGCTTTATAGCCAAGTGCAGTTTATTCTCTTACATTTATTCTTCTACAAAGAGTTCTTATGTTTTTTTATTAACACAGCAGTTATTTCACATTTACAGGCAGATACAAAGCAGACCAATAGAAGAGCACTTTTCTGCCTCTGTGTATTCTCACAGGTAGTGCAGAAATGATTTGCTGTTACATTCATGGGAATTAATTAATGCTAAGCCTTGCAGTTATACCTGCACCTAACAGGCACGCGCTGTAACCCTACTGCACTGTACTCTAGTGCCAGTGGTGGCGCCAGTGGGATGTGGGCCTTTCTTCAATCTTCTTCAGCCAAACGTCGATGGCTCACAGCTCGGCATTTGCTTCAGTTCATTTAGGTTAAGATGTACATCCAGACAGAAACTAAACCAGATTACTTCAGGGATGAAGGTTATTGTTCACTGTCTGTCACAGTCTCAGCAAAAGGTGTTTGCTACTCCCAAACATGCCAACTCTCTTTTGTTTTGATTTCCCCTCCTCCCTCTGTCTCTCCGTCTCTTGGCATCTGCCCCTGACGGGCTCATGTTAGATAAGATCTGCCTTCTTGACGTTCTGCAACTAATCAGCTGGATAATGACAACCATGTGACTGTGACACGATACACATAATCACGTAGGATAGGAACGTTTGTGTTGAAGTGGATGATTTGTACTGTGATTTGTATTTATACCCAATAAACATGTTTCCATCATTTTTTATGACTCATCCAAACTATGATGAATCATTTTTTCAAATGTACATATAAATTTAAGTTTCTCTTTTAAGATACATACATAAATCACTGTGTTCTCACAAAGGAATTAATGCAAACACATTGATACACATTTACCCACAATGTTCAATATATGACAATGTCCTTTCTCAAAAGAGAACATGAGTTTATTACAGGCCCTGAACCACTGAAGTGAAGATGTCTGGCTCCGTGAATTACACTGGCCTTGTTGTTTCTGGATCGGCTGAAGCCTGTAGGGACTGACTTAGAGTAATGCCTTGCCCCATATCTCCCTCAGCACTCAGCCAAATGCAGCTACGCAACAGCAGCCCCACTTAATGTGATCTTCCTTGGCTTTCTGAGGTGGAAGTGGCAGAGAGACAAAGGGCAGAGAAAGAGTCAGTTGACTCATCGATGTGCGCGCGCACACACACACACACACACTCAACAATGTGCAACCACACTCCAAAAATAGTTGGTGGGTTTATGTGTGTGTGCATGAGTGTATTTAAGTGTGCACACAGCTCACGTGTGTGTCTCTGCAGGCTCAAGTATCTTGTATCTCAAGATTTCTCTCCCTCTTCAGTTCCTAAATAAAGCCTGCTCAGTGAAGTGGAGGAAGAACACAAGAGAATCAATCACACAATTATCCAGATTTCCTCTGTCACTTCAAACGGAGGAGAACTCAGAGTCTGACCATTGTACTGGTGTGGGGGCGGGTGAGCGTGACTGTTTTTATCAGCACAAACTTTGTTTTTAATAGAGAGCATAGTGCTGTCAATCCTCTTGGCTTGGCAGTCGTGTTCAGTGGCAGAAGTGTGAGGGTGAAGCATAAAGAGAGAGAAAGAGGGTGCGGCAGAAAGATCTCTGGAAGAGCGGAGTGGAGAAAATTAAAAAGTTGCACTCAAACACAAAACTCACGAAAGTCTTACACAGCAACTTACGTCCTGTTTTTGCCTTGTGGTTGAGTACACTGTGCATGTGTGTGTATGTATGTGTGTGTTTGCATTTTAACAGGATCAGATCAGAACAACAATACAAAACCATTCCCTGGCAG
This sequence comes from Rachycentron canadum, assembly GCA_038496675.1. NCBI lineage: Eukaryota > Metazoa > Chordata > Actinopteri > Carangiformes > Rachycentridae > Rachycentron > Rachycentron canadum. The sequence goes on from CM076648.1 coordinate 15,246,545, forward strand.
AGTCATCTATAATCAGCAGTGAACAGTTTGATGCTAAATCGTCTCATTCAATACTAGAACCTTGGATTTCTGGAGCAGCAGGCATGCGCCTTGCCAACTGAGGTAGGGTAATGCTCTCATCAGGCACACCATGTCCTTTGGCCTGTGACCTATTCATGTAAAATAAAAAAAACTTTAAGTCAAAAATATACTTCTTATCCAGTGTGTTACTCTCCACCCACTTTAATTCCTTACACATGCATACAGTAGACCATCTACATACTCAACGAGTCAGAAAAGTTTTTTTTTTTTTTCGTACGAAGCCTCTTAAAACTGCTGCCCTTGGGTGAGAGACATGTTGTGCTTACTGATCACGTCTTTAATGAAAGAGGAGAGTCCACAAACTCTACCCTACTCTCCTGTCTCAGACGATGCTCAGGTTCTACATCATTAACCAGCCAGCCTTCTGGTATTGATCACCTCATGATCCTGAAATATTCACAACATTCTCACAATAACAAAAATGCACAGGGGAGTTGTTTTGCTCTATACCTGTACTGCTGCAAAGGCTTTATGGAGTCATGCAGGCTCTCAAAGTGTCCAAAGGTGGAGGCCTAGAGTGATTCGCATTCATCAGATGGTCAGGTAGTGAAGACTTTAGCACAGCATTGGCTTGGACTCTGGCAATCGACCGTTGGCGTTAACACAGTAGTTTTTCTCTAAAGCCAATTAATAAGAGTTCTGAAACAACTATATAGTTCCTTCTATGGAGCATTTTAGTATCTTTCAGCTAATTGTTTTGGATTTCTAGAATATAACATTACTGGTTTGGTACAGACTTTTTTTGGGGGGAAACACCTCTAAAAAGTAAGTGGCTAGCTAAGTGAACATAGTGGAGCATTTGGCAGCTAAAGGGAGGTATTTTCTTCTCATCACGACTCACCTTGACTCCAAATGAATGCTAATGTTCCATATCTGCTGCATCTGTACATGGGCAACTGGTTGCTCACAAAGTTTGGCTAAATAATGAAGTTTCTACTGCCCCAAAAGGCTAAAGGCACACCCCCGTTTTTAGTAGCATTTACTGCTGGCATGTCCATTCAGCATATAGCGCGTACATTCAGAAAATGCTTCTCTAAATGAGCTTTTAATCGATATTATCATAACATCAACATCGAAGAACTCACAGGATTCACAGGAAATAATGCTGCCATTTAGTCCAGCTTTAATTTTGTAATTTTTCTTTATTCTGTTAATTCACACTTCCCACTGGTGTTGCCTCACATTAAGTGGTAAACTTGTAAACCATGGGGTGTCTTTTGCTGTGAAACTGCCAAAGGAAATTCAGAGTATTTGTTGGGTTAGCACTTCACTGATGGTCATTGTTGGCAATTTTTGTCAGCGGATCATGTGTTATTTTCAAAGGAGAAAAGTAATAAGACGAAACGGCCACAGTGAGCTGTTAAATTAAAAGCTGCAGGCGAAAGGCTGCAACTGTGGTTTTTGCAGTCCTGATGGAAAATACCAGTTATTGACTTTTATTAAAACAATACAATGCAATGAATCACCTCACCCCATGGTTTATTTGGCTGTATTGTAAACAGGAGTTGCTCTTCCATCCAGTACACAGGTGTCAATACACCTGCCTTTTTCAACTGAACTCTGCAACTTGTAGTAGTGAAACACATTTGTTTCCACTCGTCAGAGGTTTCACCAAACCTAACATATGAAATATTAAAGGTTATAACTGTAGTTGCGTTTAGTATAAATATGAACAGAATACAAACAGGTTAACACGATAGGGCTTCCAATAGTGTAATTATCTTTTTAGAACAAAATTCAAATATGGATTTTGTCATAGCAAGTGACATTTAGCATCACCTGACTTTGCCTTCACCTTGTGCTCCCTCTCAATGTCGGCGGTGCTTTATTTTTGTAAAGACCCAAGCTGATTAATATCTTCAGTTTCCTTAGCAGGCAATCCAGCGCATTAACTGTTTGTTTTGTTAAAGGCCTGTTTTGTGTTTGTGCAGGGAATGATTGATCACAGGCGGAGAGGGGACAGCAGAGTAGGGACAGCCTAGTGATATAAATCACATCTGATAGAGGGCACATAGATAATTGGTTGTCTGGCCCTATAGTCACGAGGAGCGAGCCACTATCTTCGAGAGGGAGATAAACTAGAGGGCAGCACACAATGATAACAACATGCTTGACTGTCAACAGATGAGATGCAAAATTACCCACACCCCCCACACCCCATCGGTTGTTTCTCTGTCCCTTTCTCCTGCCCTGTTATTGTTCAAATGAGGAGTGGAGAGGTTAAGTGGATTGAAAATCAGTTGGCGGAATGTTTCTGTTTATTCTTCTCGCCGCTCTATTTCCAAAAGCATTTCAGCTGCAGCGGTCATCTGTGAATAGATTTACTGTGGGAGACGATGGTACAGTCTGATCAATACAAAGGCATCATCAAGGACTTCTAACAGCCGCACTCGTGACGCTCGGCAAGATCCCCTCTCAAACCCACTCGCCTCCCCTTCTCCATCTCCATCTCTTAGGACACATCTCAACCCCCCCATAACCCCCCTGTGCCTTGCACTTTTCGGGGTGTCCGCCTCACTCAGCACTTTTAGAGATAAAAGGAATGTCCATGCTCATCTAACACACAAAGAGCCAGTCTTGATTAAATAGCCTGACAATGCGCCAAATGTATTGCACTGTTGCCAGGGAGACCAAGCTGACCTTGGGTGTTGCGTTGCGTGTTAAGAGTTGCCAAGAAGAAGATACTGGGGGTGTGTTCCAGAGAGGAAAAGGACAAAATAAATAGCACTTCAAAGGAAAGGATGACAATTTGTCTGAAAGTGGGAAGTTATAGACGAACATGTAGAAACACATACCTGCAGAAGAGTAAAAGGAATTCAGTGGAGTTTGCCATCTTGATTATTGTTGCTTCGTGTGTTTGGCTGGTTACCACAGGCGCACAAAGGCAGCGCTGCGGATGAACTCTTCTGTTCCTCAAATAATCACAAAGTCATCATCGTAGCTCCTTGTCCAAATACAAACCACTTAAAGGTTGAAAAACATGACCTTCAACCACATTGGCTTCACTTTTAATTTTTCCCAGTTCTAATCTGCTCAAGATGCTGTAGCCTCCACTTTTAGCAAAAGCTGAATAATAGTGCAAGGATTAAGAGAGCAGCAGTACAGAATGCAATGTGCACTCATCACACTTGCTGCATAAAAATATATTTCATAAACCTGTGTATCGGATTAAATATTTCCCGAGCCTGTGGAGCAATAATAGAGAGTGGATGCAAAGCAACAAAACACGTCCTGAACTCTTGACATAGGTTTTGTATTTTACGTTTTTTTTTTTTTTTTTGCTCAAAGCTATTTTGGCAGAAGAAAAAAAAAAGTCAATCTGACTAAATTGAGCTTTGCATCACATTAACAAAAAATATTTTTAAAGCATCCGAGCATGAGGCGAAACATTTTCATGTGAAAATGGGGATTTGGGCGCCGCAAAGAATTCAGCAGTCATGTCAGATCCATCACCTTTAAGTAATGCGACAGATTAGCATAAATGCAGTGTCTATACCTATTTATTTCCACAAGATCTTTGTTGTACCTCATCTGTCAGAGTGCACACTGTAGAATGTATTTGTCACATCAGGACAAAACCAGAAAGACTAATGTGGTATTAAGGAAGCTTTGTATGTTTTCTATAGCTGTCTAATTTCTTGCACTGGAAAAAAATTCAGTTTGAACTTCAGTTTGTGTGATATTAGAACAAACAGAGAAAACAGATGCAACAGTCTTTGCTTTAAATAAGAGATTCTTCTCTCTCTGTGGAGTCCTTTGTGCAGCTCAGGTTTTTTGTTGTTGTTGTTCCCCAGGCTTTTGATGAGGCTCCTGTTCTTTCGTAGCAAAATCTGGAATCTCACAACAGGATCCTCGGGTCTAAGTAGGCTCACCTGCTGCTCTGTGCGCCCATTTTATCATTTCGCATGCACGCAGAAAGAGAGAGAGAGTGAGTGAGTAAGAAATACAAATACAGGCACATGGAGACACTCACAGATCCACAACGAGCCTTGGTATTTCCATACATCAACCTCTGGGCACCCCACTGACCTGCTGCAGTGGAAGTACCACACATTATTTTCAGCCCTAATGTTCATGCCAACGGGCATGGTGGCAAAACACGGCGAACTAACGCTCAGAAATTAACACAAAATTATATCCACATTGGAAATCAAAGATAAAATATCATGCAAAACTTTCTACGTGTGAGGGAATTTGTAGTTGATGGGTCCTCAGATTCAGATTACTTCACCAGCAGGATGCTTGATGTCAGCCTCTGTGGAGGAGTAGTAGTAGGAGGAGGAGGCAGAGGCCTTGATCATTGTCATTCACATCACATCATGCCCCTGTGTGTGTGCTAATTGATGGGGTTTTTCCTCTTGATTTCTTTGAGGGAAACAATCCAGCAGATGTATATTCATTTAGGATGAGAAGATTGCTTCCATTGCCATCATTGTCCATCCATTAGCCATTTCCCCAGCACCAGAGAAACACAAACAAGCTTAGTGTCTTCCGCAGGTTTTAGGCTCTTGTTTACGTTTCTATTATATTGCTCTTTACTTAGATTGTTGGATCTGTTCTTTCTGTCAGTGACATATAGAGTATGAGCCGGATTTGCTGTCTAAATGACAGTAAACTTGCTTGCATGCTTCCTGCTGCTGTTTTGACATGTTTCCCTCTACTGAAAGTAAGATTGCACAGTGTAGAATTAGAAAACGAAATGATGCATAAAACTCCACTTAATTCATTACATATTCAAAACTTTATTAACTGACAAATTGACTTTCCTTTGATAAATCACAAAGCATTTTCATGATCAAAGAATCGAAGCAGAAAAAAAAAATTAATTTATTAACGGCAGGAAACTTATGTACAAAATATGATGGGATGTGAAGGTCCTGTTTTTCTCTGTACTTTCCCAAGTGTGTGTTTGTCTCAATCGACACATATCATGTGTGCAGTTCACATCCTTGGGGCCATATTGATCGTGCCCAGGTAAGTTCTCACATGAATAATCAAACCCAGCAACATTCAGCCCTTCCTAATCAATAGCTATTTCGACACCATGGCTCCAGAGCAACAATTCATAATAAATGGAAAGCCACGATATACAGTATACATCTGACCTCTTTGTTATGACAATGCCCATCTGAACACGATCATAACAATAGCTAGAATCGATCCAGGCCAAGTTCAAGAGGAGGTGAGTCCAGTTATGCCAATTAACTGAGTTAAGGTAACAGCCCCTTTATTGTATTTTTATTGCCAAGGGATCGCGTGATCTATGTCAACAGCAGAAATGCTGAAATAACTGAAAACGTTGCACAACCTTGGCTGTCCCCAAAGCTGCATTTTCATCCCCAGTCTGTGTGTTGAATGGTGACATTGAGGTTAATCAGAAAGTGGTGTGCAGTGTGCAGAGAAATCCGTTACACATTTGTGTGTGTGTGTGTGTGTGTGCATGCAAGCACGCATGCATCAAGTTGATTTTTGTCTTTGTCTAGGAGTCATCTGTCAATGCTCTGCTCATTCTGAATCGCAGTCCTGTTGCTGGTCTTCCAGAGCAGTCTTTCACAAAACTTTCCCAGAGTTTCATCATTGTTACCAATCGCTTAAACAAATGCCATGGATATACCAGCCGTGGTTGTGCAAAGACACGCGGTGAACCCCCACAGAAGCTACACCCTTTGAATACATGCAATGACACATACATATTTGTAGTAGTCAGTGATAGTGATCAAAGCTGGATGAGTCATATCTGCATGTATCTTTATGCATAATGACACATGTAGTTGGGAAGATGTCAACATTGAAGGTGTGGACTGAAACCACAACAAAGATAGCCTTTGACAGCCCCTTAATTAGCTCCCTAGTCTCAATTTAGTAACATGGTGTATTTGGAAAATCACACATCGCACCTTGAATTAATTCATTTAAACTCCATGGCTGATTCAGAAACACACATGACGATAACATTGACAAAGAATTTTGGAAATTCTTTGACAAGTTTGTTACAGTAGGTAATTTGGTGCTTAAGTATTATGTGCAGAAGGTTAAAAAACAAAGAGACTAGTGAGGAACAGAAAAATCGAAATACCAGAAAACCTATAAAAAATAGTCCTTTCCAAATACGACTGGTGAGCGCTCTCAATTGTTTCATGTCCAAATACAGGTTAAACCACTTGATAATTCATTTTGTTTGCCAGTTATCCATTCATTTAGAATTGCAAAGAAAACGTTTGGTTGAAGCTACACTCATTGTTCGGTCTCGATGATTTCCAAAGCTGATTAAGCAGGTGGGCAGGATCAGGTGAAACAAAGCTGTTGCAAATTTAAAGCAGGTAAAGCAGATTTTCAAAGAGAAGGTGTGCCATCAGATCCTCCTCACAGCAGGCATTTTGTCATGTCATAGCAGAAGCCAGAGTGTAATGGTTAAATTACAACTCCAAGGCACTGGTTTGTGCTGACTTCACTGAGACACTTCAAATGAACAGTCATCATTAATGATTTTAGTAACACCTGTGCTTTCTCTGGCAATACAAATGTGTCATCTGCTACAAACTGTCATGACAGAAACTAAAGCCAAACTTCATGTCTACACAAAGCGAGTATTGTTTCAAGTGTTGTTTCATCCTTTTTCTTCCTGCTGCCCCGGGTTTAAATCTATATGTCCAGAGACTCTGTCTTCGAAATACTTTCTTATCAAAGTTACTTCCCCTGCAGACTGCCTTTCCTTTTTCCCCATCCCGATGCACTGAAGATCTTTAATAGTTCATTTCAATTAAATGGCTCTCAATAGGTGAAGCAGTCCCCCAACACTGTATTGAAGCCGTCAGCAGGAATTTAAAGGTTTAATTGGCATGTATAGTAACTGCCCATTGCAGCTCCCTGGATTGATGAAGCATTTAAGATGCAGATGAATACCAGAAACGTTTCGGCTGGAGCCGAGCGGCTTGAGGATAACTGTGCCTGCAAGTTGTCTCTCACAAGCTTAATTTATATTAATTGAAATAAGGTATTCTGCTGTCTCTCATTAACGAGTGTGATTAGTATGTGAACAGGAAAATTGAGATGCAGTGGGGGGGGTCTTTAAACATCATCATCATCATCTATACATGTGCATTACCCACTAAAGACCCGCTCAATAACATCATCTGACTTTACCACTTGGACATCAGAACAAGAGTTATATGTTTGTTTGTTTGTTTTTTAAACTACTGGCAAACTTCTGGTAATTCACATTTTGACAACATTGAAAAATTTTGATATCTGACTGACAAGCCCTAATTAAACTGCTGACAGCTCTGCACAGACTGATGGATCAAGATGCTTCACAGAGCCAAATCCTCGTGGTCCCCCATTTACAACTTCTACCATGACGTACTTTAAACAATGCAATGATGTGCTCAAAATGAACTGCAGCGGGCGTCAAATAAGTTCTTTAACTTCTCCGGCTTCTATAGACTTATTGAATCACAGCTTCTGCAGTCTGGAAGCTGCGCTCATTCGCACTGCAATTTCGATTTAAAAACCATGAATCATTCAGCTTTAACCTTTTGGGTGTACCCCCTTACTGTAAAAAATGCAAAATCGTATTCAGTATTTTTGTATTTATCAGTATTATTGTCTGAAAATAGGCATGAAAAGGTGGTTATGGCTAGAGTTAGAGAGCAATCGACCTATGTATTTTATATTTGGCCTGAAAGTTCAAGTGTAGATAAAATACTAAATGTGATTATTTGGTTACTGTCAAACTTTTTCATCCACAAATACACTTTACAACCGTCGTTGCAGACTTGCACATCCTATAATGCATGCAGTGTTTTGTTTTTTTTTTGTTTTTTTTTTTATTATTATTATTCTGTATCAGGTAATAAAAACCTATTTGGCTACATTTCTATTGTCTCCTCTCCTTATATCAGGCAGGTTGTAACAACCTGTAAGGTATACATTTCCTGTCACTGAAAAATCAGCATTCACAGCATTGAAGATCCTCCAAATTATAACCAGCAACTGGTGAATAGATTATTCAGGGTAACATTTGCATGATACACAAGGCAATTCCCAAGTGTTGTGCTCTTTATGCAAACACAGAATAATTTTGCAAAATAACACAACGCTGTAATTCCACTCAAATAACTTCTCCTCAGAAAATGATTTCTTGTTTTTGTTGTTTGCCCTCTCCAATTTCCCTCTTGGTTGCTCACCATCACACTGAAGACACATCCAAAAAAGCACTGCCACACACAAGTAGTCTTGTGCTCAAGTTAATTATTTTCTATATTTGACTAAGTATTATTTGTGAGTTCAGTGATGCTTTGAGTGAACTAAAGGTTGTAATACAGCATACACATTTTAATAAAGAAATAAGTTTGCATTTGCTATGATACCTTGTTACATTATTTGAAACATACACAGATGCATTCCTTGTGATACTTGGGTGCCAAATTGACCAAAATTATCCTATAACAACAGAGCAGACGACCATAATGATACTGAATTGTGTTTTTCTGGGGGAAGAACACAATATTACATTTGGACATTTAAACTTGGTCGCTTTCAATTGAAAATTGTACAATATGCAAAGTAACTATTTTTCGAAAGTGAATTGAAATGCGACTGTCATATATGTGGGAAAAAAAAAACATGATAACTAATTTCCCCAACCTCACTTCTTTGCTCAGTGCCCTACAAATCCTCCACAATCCAGTTGATGTGCTGAATGGCTTCTAAAGTAAGTGGCATGAAAGAGAAATATCTCCTTCCACCAATGCTCACAAGCACCTCAAGTGAGAACCATAAAGTGTTTGTGAGTGAGGGATTTGAGTCTGCTCTTTTGACAGGTTTAAACCCAGCCATCCAATCTTAATCCTATGGGCAAAATGCTCTCTTGCAAAGGATTCAGTCATCTGCTTTCAACCTCTGACACTGACAGAAAAATACACATCCTAACATCACATTTCTATTGTGTTTTGTTGTTTCAATATATGTATCGTTGTAATTTTGGGCACCTGTTTCCTGTTTTTTTTTTTTTTTCTTTTACTAAGAACGTATTACAGTTTGTGACTTAGATGTAAGCGAAATGTTCAAAAAGCTTCTCTCCTCAGCAAATCACACAAGACATTGTGAATTTGTTCACAAGAGCAATTCATGGTAAGGTACTACACATGTTTCCATTAGCAGTATTCATAGTGCAATACATTGTAATTGAACTGTAATAAGTTGTTGGTTAGCTTTAAATGCACTCTGATTAGATTTAGGTGAATATGAACATCATCATAGTAACTTCAAGTCACCAAGTGCAGTCTCACCGCCACTATTTAAAGAGTAATTAGTCATAAGTGAGCTGATGGATTTGTGAACTTACTCAGGTGTCTGTAGTTGGAGCTCTGCTCAGGCTGAACATGGGTGAACTTATGCTGGGGTTATTTGAGGTCACAAAACATCAAAAGCAAAAAGTATCTGCTGGTATCACATATTGAGAGCCAAAAAAAGCACCATTTCAATAATCACATCATGCCAAGGTTTTCCAAATACATACAATCCAAATATTTTTGTGTTCATTGTGTTTGTATAGGGATTTTTTTTTTTTTTATATATTGTTAAAAAGATAGTTTGCTGGCTTTCTCCACCTAGTAAACAAACTTAAATGTTTGTACTATGTTTAAAAAGTCACCTTTGTGGATCATTTATGAATAAATTTAAAACAAAATTTTTTATATTCACCAAGAAATTATAAAGGTGTGCTTTCTTAACAAACAGCTAACATGAACTCACAACCTGAGAGGACATTTTATTGTGAATTAAAAAAAAAAAAGTGAAAACACCAGACAGTTCAAAACACATTCAGGTCCTCCTGAGTACCAGCATTCAGACAGGAGCAAATTAATCATGAGAGCAAAATGTAGAAACTGCTCCTTTAATCATAAATCTCTGGTTCATTGTTTTATTTTAGCGCGGCAACTCCATGACAATAGCTTTTTGTAACGTATCAGTGACTAATTTATTCCTTTACTGAAACATCAATGATTTTTGAACTGTTCAATCAATGCAGTTATAGTTTCGGGTATCTCTTGAGTGTTCTGGCTGTTTTTTTTCATTGAATCTTACTCAGGCATATGCTGTCTAATTTGCACTATTGCACCAGACACCAGGGAGAGTAGATGCTAAGTGGATCAATACCACATAAAAAATCTTACACTAAAACTTTTGTACAGCTATGGACTCTTTCCAGTAAATGTTCTTAACATTGTAAGACTCTATCCTCCTGAGAATCAGATGAAATCTGGTGTTTTTCTTCCCTTGGTTCCTTAATAGGTCTCTTGGGCCCTCCAACCAATATGTGGCAAGAGGAAAATAAAAACATTGATAATTTGTAAGTTATGCATAGAAGGGGGAATAAGACACACCTCCCTAATGCTATTACTTTTTCCATTTATCCCCAAGACATTTTAGTGCTCATTTTGTTTTTCCAATGCAAGCAGCTTCCCCTCTGCCATATGCACTTGTTCTTTAGCTGTAAAAAGACACCAAAATCATAGATAAGGAAACCGTTTCCTGCTTAAATGGACAGCCACCCCTTGGGGTATTTTCAAAGCATCTTGGGCAATGGCTTATTATTATGCCTGAAATGGCATGGCAGATACAGGTTATTCACAAAGTATTCAGACGCCTTCATTTGGGAAAACTACCAAAAAAAATATGGCAGTTCGTAAGAAAACAGTGACCTCCATAATTTATTAGATGGAAACTGTGGAACAACCGGGACACCTCCTTGAGCCAGTGGCCCAGCCAAACCGAGCAATCAGGGGGAGAAGAGCTTCAGACAGCGGTGACTAAGAACCCGATGGTCACTCTGGCTGACCTCCAGAGATCCTGTGTGGAGATGGGAGAAACTTCCCGAAGGACAACGATCACTGCAGCACTACCGATCTTTTGGAGTTTTATGGCAGAGTAGCCAGATGAAAGCTGGTCTGATAAAACCAACATTGAACTGTTTGGCCTCAATTCTAAGCATCATGTCTGGTTTCCTCCAGACATGATGCTTAGAATCGGTTGACTTTCTTGATGTTTCTCCCATCACAGGATCAACAAATACAAAAACTACTATATATGTATATGTATATGTTCATGTATGTATGAGCCTGCCCTGATTCATTTGTAAAACATCAAATGAGCTTTGCTTAACTACCTGAATAAGAACTGAATTAGCAAAACAATGAAGTTGAATCTCTAAAAATCTAATAGACATGCCATTGGAAATGTGTCTAATTCATAGCTGAATAAACATTGGCCAGTACATTTTTTACTGCTTCAAAATATGATTTCACTATATCAAGGAGAATAAATCAAACCCCCCTGAATTGCTTTCCTCCAGGATGATTGTTTGGCATACCTGGCTCCTGAGGTCTAAGGCCTGGCGAGTGTCCCTCATCTCTCAGTACCCATAAGGCCAGAGAAGCATTGTCCTGGTCTAACTACAATGTGATCTACCTTCAATAGACAAAGGATTCCAGCTGGGCTTATTCCTCCTTTCTTTCAACCTCCTCCCAGTGACAGATGGGACCAAAACTAGAAAAAAAAATCCTTGAAGACAAAGAAATTAGTGCCTTTTATATGGATCCAGAGCAGCTAGACACCAGGGATGTTTGGCAGGGGTAGGAGAGGAGTTGCAGCCTTTCAGTATCATTTTACCCCTCATTGTTGAAAAAAAAATATTACACTATAGTAGAAGAGCCATACAAAGCTCCAATATAATAGAAACCTGTCTGACACATTGTTTGTATTGTTTTACTGAACACAAGAGCTATACACCTCAATATAAATAGAAAAATGCACACAGCGGCACACATCCTCACGTATACACATTCTCTTTCTGTTATTACCAAACATACATACGCACATGCACACACAGACTCACACACACCTCTGTGAGCTGGTGATAACTGCTTAGCAGTGTTTGCTCCAACAATTGTCAGACAGCCAGGGCAGAGAGAGCCAGGAAAGGAAGAAGGGGAGGGTGAAGGAGCAAGCTATGAGTGGCACCACAGAGTGGGTACAAGGAGAATTAGACAGGTGCCATGGGGCGAGGTTGGCAGAATGAGGAAAAGGTAGATGTTTGTAAAAAAAGGTGGTGGAACTGATAACAGCAGAATTGCAGAAGAGTAAGAGATGGAAAAGACTTCAAGATTTCAACAAATGACAAGACCTACACAGGAAGAGTGGAAAAAGACGGGGAATTGGAAGGACAAAGGCAGAGAAGGAGGGAGGGAGTGGGGCGGCACACAGTCAAAGAAAGGATATAAAAAAAAAGAGAGAGGGAGAAAAATAGCAGACAAAGTGTGAAAAGGTAAAGAGAACAAAACAAGCCAGAGAAGGTGAATGATAATGTGTTGTGCAGGCACCTCCACCTCCACTGGATGCAACACTCCCACTCCTTTCATGGTCTGCAGTCTGTCATCAGCGCCCCATCTCCAAGGACAGTACAGGCAGGGCTCCGTAAGGGGCTGTGCAATAAAAAGCACGCAGGACATAGGTGAGTAGAGCTGTTCCCTTGTCTTAATTTTACTTAATTTGCCATAACACTTCACCTCATCTCACATTATGTTAAGGAAGGGGAGCAGGAGTGAAAAAGCAAAGGATGTGATAAGTCAAAGTGGGAGGGAGTGAGAATGAGATGGTGTGGGATTGAAAGGAGGCAGTGTGTGAGACAGATAAACAGTTAATGGCCTGCAGTCAACAGTCCACCAGCACCACCATGTGGCTTAAACACCGGAGGAGTGCTTGAAAGTGGAGAAATCATCTAACGCTGAAGAAATCATGCAGGAAATCAGTTTTCCAGGGCTTTACCTGTCAGCATTTTGCCATTCTCATGCCCATTGTTTACTTTAAAATATACACACATATGGCAAAAGCGCGAGTTTTCAAACAACAACAGCAGAGTCAATCTAGACATCTATATGCAAGATTCTTTCATGTCTATAAGTCAATTGATTAACTTAAACAGTAAAGACAGATAATAATATAATATAATATAATATAATAGCAGCTTTGGACTGGGTCTTATCTGGGTCAATATGGTGTGTGCCGTTCTGCTGTATCCACCATTTGTCCATGTCAGCAACTGACCTGCTTTTCCTCCCTCCTTTTCCTTCTCTGCTGTGTAAAACCATTTAGTTTTGGATGAGACAACCATTCAGTTTGTGGGGAAAAAAAGATTGCGACCTAAGTTTAAAATCAATCACACTGACCTTTTGAAATGCCTATGTCTAATATGCTAGAGTGGTGGTATACTTGCTTTGTCTGTAAAGCGAATGTGTGATGGGATCTCCATCACGACTGGAACCAATATGCTGACGTTAAGAGGTTAAGATGGTTTAGAGAAATTAACAACAAACTGTTTCTGTTTCTTATTCTATTCTATTCTTCATATTCTATAGAGCAGTAGGCATCATTTCTTTTCTTTTTATCAGTGAATCTGTGATGATAAATGTAATAGATTTTGTCACCACTCCAGGCTGCTTTTTTATTTAGTTTTAGCCTCATTTTTGTCCTGCATCACAGGTTGTCAACAAAGAGTTTTTATCATCATTTTGTGGATGAAAATGCCTCAACATGCCCCTGGTTTTTTTGTGTGAGGCTCCACAAAAGCATATATGACATGAAGCGTATTGACACATTGCTCTGAAGTAGAGAGTCAAGACCAAAATGGTAAATTAACATAATGGTACAATAGATTTCTGTAGTTGCACAGGTATGTGTAGACAAGAACACAATGTCACATAATCTGGAGTAGATTAGGTTTTTGGGACATGTTGCCTTTTCTCAATTGGAACAACAAAAGAAGGCGACAAGTCCTCCATCCTATATGACTATGCAGGTTTCTTGTTAATACCTCCATAGTAGGGAACCAGTGGCGGGAGTTAAAGGAACTTTGTTGTAACAAACTTGTGATGAAGGTTTTGGAACGATCATGGGTGAAACAGATTATGAAACAGAATATATTTCAGTTTCACATGAGAAACAAAGAGAGGAAGCGTGTGTTTGCCCTATGTTTTGTGAACCCATCTATCCACTTCCTAAAATAGACTAAATACTGTGTCACTTAACTCCCTCCTTTGTTCCTGTCATTATAACAGCTGTATCATCTAACTTTTGGTCATAATGTGCCACTTGAACAGACAATCTATCTAGGACAGTCTTGAAGAATGTGAAACAATGTTTGTGACAATTTGCCTCATAGGTCTGCCAAAACACACACACACACACACACACACATTTCCTATTCCTCACATCACCCATGGGTTCTTAGGGAAAGGATAAATCTATGAAAACAACTCAATCACATTACCTTATATAAATACCCAAGTCGCCCACCCCCCCACCCACCCTCCCCCTGTCTTTACCACTATGTTAGCGCCCGGCCCAATGGCTCCTCTGGCACCGAAATGCGCATGGGGCAAATTAACATTTGCTCTCATAGTCTGCAAATGGCAGCTCGTGCTTGCCATGGAAATGAAACACTGGCCCATCCAGGACAGAGAATGAGAAAATATTTGAGCGTGAAGCGATTAATAATTCGTCAGAGCAGTAACATTTGCTTTTAGGGGCAGTGGATCGACAGAATGGGCTTCTTATGCAACTTTTGAATCAAAGCTTGTGTTTTTTACTGGCTACTTCATCTTCCTCTATTCGTTCACTGGATACTCTTTATTGATCAGTGTTAGAATTAGAAGTAGTAAGTACAACATTTCTTCCTATATACGAAGAGTTGTTCATTTTTAAAAAGTCAGTTTTCTCATAAATATGGAAGATGTTAAGCACAAGAGGCAAGAAGCCTGGAATGTATCTCTAGCAATAACCAGGCCTTTACAATAGAAAGAATATTTTGTCCTAATTACAATAAGAGCAAAAAGACTTCTTAATGCTATGCTTCATTATGCAAACATAGCTGTTTGCCCACAGTACTAAAAGGCTTTGAATACATTTAATTGTTTGACATTTTCAGCTGTGTAAATGTAAAAGTGCAGAGACAATGATTGATTACATAATTGCAGAAATACAATACGAGATTTGCAGGGCAAGGGAGTAAATTCATGTCCAGGGTTTCTCTACAACATGTCTGCAACACTCAGTCCATTAAAGCCCTGATCACTCAAAGGGCTAAATGGGACATTGGGAGTTGTTGTAAGAAAAGGGTTGATGGGACACAGCCTCCTACTGAAACGCCACAGGCACCATAAGAGCAGCACCTTCCCTGTGTCCTGATGTTTGACTCAAGCGAAGCTAAGTGCAGGCTTCATGACTATGACTATGTGTTTCTTGCCTTTTCTCTTTAATAATTCAGCATTGGATATATGTTTCATTAACATCTGCTATATGGTACTATTTCTCCCAAGCCTCAGGACTAGTACCCTGAGGCACCTTAACTCAAACACATGGAAACACATGGCCCAAGCACGCTAAGGGAAGATCTTCCGTTTTGCCATTTTTACAATAGTGTGAGATAAGAAACTATTAACCAGCATTTCTTTAGTTTCACTGTTCCAAAATTCACATTGGTACTTTTATTCTTTAATGGCGTGTCAGTGACAAAATGCAAAACACTGAGGTCACTGAATGTCTGTCTAGTCCCCCACTAGTGTTGTCTTCTACATTATAGATTAACAAAAACTTTTCACTTCACCTTCACTTGACAATGTTGATAACCCCTTGAAGCCAGCAACTTTTATTTTTCAGTCATTGAAATAATTATTCAGCCAATACAAAGTTTTACTAATATGTGCATGTATGCCTATAAAAGAAGATTAGATTGACATTATGCAGTTTTAACAAGAAGGCACTGAGCAGACTGTAGACATCTCTGCAACGGCTGAATTATTATGGAAAGTTGGACTCACCATTCCTGTTACTACTGTGGCAATTTTGTAAATTACACTGGGTTTTTATTTACATCACATACTATTGTCAGACATTGCAGTTAAACCTAATTATTTTCTGACATATTTCTGTCATAAATGCTTTTGGGAGTGTGCATGGCCATGGTTTGCTTTTTGAGTTTCTCATTTCAACATTTAAATCAACTTCAAAATGAACTAGAGGTCAAGGATGAAGAGTTGTGCCAATTCATTGAAAAGCTCAGTACCTTCAAACTATTGGTAACTTGATTTACACCAAAATAGGGTATAAATCATTGGCTTAAACTGAGATCAATGCGCAATTCAGTCTTTCACAGTTCAAGAAAGTGATTTTGTTTTTTCTTTTCAACTCATTCAATGCAGTGTTGTCCGTCCATCAACCATAATTATGTTTCAGTAAATTTGTGATATACTGAAAAATGTTTCTATGAAATCAAGTTATCAAACTAGACAACCAAAGATTTGAAAATCCTTTATACTGAAAATCAAAAAAGCACAATTAGAAGATTTTTAATATGTGTTGAGGGATGTCAGCCTGAATGGTGCTGATCTTTCATTTCAGCCTCCACAGTTGTAATATCAGTAGTGACAGTAGCTGTAATAGTAGAAGTCGTCATAGTACCAATGTAAAGCTTTTGATTCTGGCAGGGGAACGGGTGTGTGTGCGAACAGGCAGGTTGGTGATATTATACAAATCAGTTTTCTACATGTACATTAATTGATCAGCATGTTTCAAGCGGAAGGCGGCTCCTTTGGAAAGATAGTAGTCCACTGTAATGGTCAGTGGACTATTCTCTCACTCATGGATTTCGGGTTCATAAAATCAGGTCTAGCAAATACGCTGTCATGCTCCTCCAGTTGACTGTGTCAGAGCCTAATGAGACATTTCAAATGCAGCTTAACTGTGGTCAATTACCTGTTGTTGGTGTTGTTGTAGTCCAACCTGGTTGTCATTCCTCTCAGCAGCTAGTCAAGCATAATAAACTTCAAGCAGAGACAGCCCCTTTGATGTGTGTATCCCCTGATTAAAAAGAGAAAAGGGTATTAGAGCAAAGGTGCGTACCCTCCCTCCCAAGCACAAGGTACAAGAGGCATAACATGATAGAACTCGTTCATGGTAAAAATGTATAACCTTGGCTTAGTTGTGTGTCTAAGAGTGTCTTGATCAGAGTATCTGTCAGACAGGGCCTCTAACATCACATGCCCTATTTCTTTCAAAACATCAGAGTCTTCATTAGACTCAAAATGTTTTCATGAGTTCAGCCTTGAGTGGGGCAATAGCAGACACACTCAGCTGCTCCTCCTCACACATTACTTGTGGTGGCATCATGACTTGAGTCAAAAGTCACACTTAATCCTTGGTGCTTCTCACGTCAAAGTCTTTCAGTGTTCTTTTTTCGGCAAGTCTTTAGCTTTACTTGTTGCATATCAGAGCAAAAACCAAGCCACGCGGTCAAAGGAAGTGCCCGCGGAGCCCAGAGACAAGATTGTGTCGAGGCACAGATCTGGAGAAAAGCTACAAAAAAAAAAAAACATTTATGCTGCAGTGAAGGTTCCTGAGATCACAGTGGCCGCCGTTAAGAAATGTAGAACAATCAGGCGTCTTCTCAGCTCGCTCGGAGCCAACTTCAGCAATCAGGGGAGAGGGGCTTTGGCAAGAGAGAACCCGATGGTCACTCTAGCAAGCAGAGGTGCAGCTTGTGAACGGCCAAGGCAGGCAACCGCTTTGGGCCCCAGGCTGCTAGGGGTCCCCCGACAGCTGACAAACTTTACTGCACAGCAATGTCTCAAAATGCAGCTCCCGTCCCCTGAATCAATCAATGGATTGGAAATAACAATTCAGGACCAGTGGTGCCAACTATTTGATTGGAGGCGCCCCTGGCAAATTTTTGCCCCGGGCCCCAAAAGACTCCAGAATTGCCACTGTTTCACTAACTTTCTTAAAAACATCAATTAAATTATTTAATATACCTATTTATATTTATATACAGATGTATGTCATTATTAAACTCTGCATTATTAAAAACACTTAAACTTGACTTTCAGTGCAAAAAGTGAAGCCACCTTTCAAATAACCAGACTTTTTAAAAACAAGCTGTATAGTATCTTTTCTCATCAATAATCACTGAATAATCCTTACACCGATATGGATTAATTTGATCTCCTTTGATTCATCTCCAGTGAACTGCTAAGAAACATACTGATAACACAAGTCACATTTTATCCCTTGTTGTAAGGCTACATTCTCAAGGTTTTGTTTAGTTTTATTTAATGTTTGGTTGTTCAACACTCACATGAAGCCTCAAATCTCCTTTGTTTCTTTTCTTCCTGTCTATCATCTCCTTTGTTATTCGATTCAAATTAAAAAAAAGAGAAAAGAACACAGCAGATGAGTGCTTGAAATATCCTACTGAGACTTAAGCCTCATTTCCGATGGTGTCCTAGAAACATAAATCTCATTATTTATTTCCAACATCAAGACAATCTACTTTGGAATAACACAAAATTATGAGTAAAGCTAAAAAAAGATTTTAAAATAAACATATTGAGAAAGCCAAACAACTTCAAACCATACATATGCATGGAGTGCCTTCAAAAACTCTTGAATATCAGTGGAAGAAACAAATAAATACATGTTGAAATCTTTTGAAACTTTGCAACAGTAATTAACAGAGTGTTTCACCGTATCAACTTGGACCAAAAGACGAGGACAATGCTTTTGAACAAATGCCTGATTAAACATTGTGGAGTGCCTTGTTGCTTCAAAATGTGAGCTAAATTACATATTGAAATTTGTCCCACTAGAAACAACTCTTACAACACGTTTTTTTTTTGTTGTTTTTTTTTTTTTTTTTTGCTCTTAAATTAATTGATGAATGTAGTATGACAGATAACAATACACAGTTTTAACCATAATTTCTCTTTACCACACAATCACAATGAACAGGGCAGTTGTCTTTCTTTCACACCCCTTCTTCTATAATTATGCTTTTAAATAATGGGAGCTCATTACAACCCCAAAATGTTCTTTATACTCCAACCAAGTCCTTATTATCAAGTTGTCAGGGCCTTAATTTCATTTCCTCCATTGATGAATGTGTAGTCGCTGGGGTGGGAGGGACGGAAGCTATTTTGATACCTCATCCAATGATAATCCCTCTGGGAACCTAACTCTACAAAGTGATAATGGTAATAGCACTCTGTTCAGCTGATCACATAAACAAAAAATAAAAGCTTTTGGATGCAGTTGGCTGAGAGGAAAACCATGTTTAAGGACATAGATGTATCCATTTTGTGATACTTGCAGTTTTCTGAGGTTTGAATTTGGCTCTGTGAAAATTTACATACAATTATAAATACAGCTAGAAAATTTTGTATGTTAAAAAAATTATTGCAAATAGCAATTATTAGACACTAATAAATCAAACATAATCAATCACAAACTAATATTTTCTATAGGGGCTATTGTGTTTAATGAGTGAAGATTACACAATATAAATATTACTATATTTTACATTGGTACTGTGGATGTGAAGTGTCAGGATGAGGTGATGTGTACTGATGAGACACAGCAGCTCAACAGTATTTGTAAATGCAGAGGTATACACCAAAGATCCCTTTGTCAGACTAAAGCCCGTTATTGTGCACTTCCTGCTGCAACAACACGGCCCGATGGGAGCCATCAGTCTGATCTGATATTAGCCAAGTGAACTTTAACCAAGAGGAAGTCAAATACTTCTCCAATGATCTAAAGTTTTCGGTTCAGGGTCAAGAACACAACAATTTTTCAAAAACTAGAAGGACATTTTCCAAAACACAGCATTTCTGAAAACACAATACTTCTCAATATTTTTTGTTTGTGATTGGACAGAATCCAAGGCAATTCAGAGTTTACTCAGTAGCCGGTGGTAGCATTTGTTGGATCAGCTCGAGGGACGCACTAAATTCTACAATGCTGTGATTGGTTACTTTGCTGCCAGGCAACTGATGGCACTCTTAACCTGAATAACCACAGGTTTTGTTTCAATCCTCTGATATGACCTATAGGAGGAGAAATGACGCCCCTATGGTGGCAGGTGTACTGTAACCTTGGTTTCTCATTGTTAATAATAATAATAATAATAATAATAATAATAAACAAACAGACTTTGTCACCACACTTTTCCCCGCTCTTGTCATAATCACTACAACCACTTGATATCTCCTAACAGCAACCTGTAACTATAGGTCATGATAACCTGCTGCACAAACGACCTATGTGCTCATTTTTTGAGGGACTGTCTCATTGACTAGTTGCCACTCACCCTCCCTTGAAATTTCAAAGTCAAGACATGTTGAAAACATTGTGAGATTTACAACGTACGAATGCCCATTGTTAAATATTCCCTTGTGACTTCAATCACTTTAAGATTTGAGCAAGGACACAGTAAAACATAACCAGTAAATGACATTTAACTGTTGCCAGGGACCGTTGCCAGTGTTGTTGCACCTTTTCTGTGATATGAAATGCATTGTTGCCTGAAATATCGTTGAGTGTTCTGAATTGAGTTTTGAACATGTTTTGACTCTCCGGGCCACAGTAGTCCATCAATAGCACGCTCAAAAATCAAGTATATTTATTATACATTACATATTATGCAGCATAACTTTGAAAATACTAAATAAATATGCTTGGTATTCCATGTGAACACACATAGTATGTCTTTGGGACAAAGCATTGCTGTTGCCACGGAAACCTGGCTTATAATACTTTGGTGTTACTGCATTCATCTTTTTCTTGAATATATAATTTTCAAGTACAAACACAATCAGTGATTACAGCTGATCCAACAAAGCCTTCGAACTGGGATTTTCCCCTCGGTAACTTTGGTGGGCAAATCTGGAGTAAATCTACCCAATAATACTTTAGTGTCTCTCCAACTGGAGAGTTGGCACCTAAGCACAGCCAGTCCAATATGCAAATATTGGGCACAAGATGACGGTGGAGGAAAACATGTGAGGATTGGCATACTGTATATTTAATTGTGAGAAAGGATACTGGACAAATAGATTAATGATTTTCTATTTCCACAGTCCTTGGAATTGTGTTAATCTCCCAGTGTTTTCCCCAAAGCTTTGTGGCAGAGCTGATGGCACCCCTACAGAGAATACCCCAGACAGTAAGATCCCTTATTGTGCCACATGTGAACCACACGTGGTACACTGCTGTAAGTAAACTATACTAAATTAGGACAGAAATACACCTATTAACTGTGTTTTTGAATAAATGTTAAAAATCTGTATTATTCTTATTCTTAGTAGTGTTTTATTATAAAAATAGATGCATGATAGATTCCATCCATGATATTTGAATTAATCCTCATGTTGACATCTACTCGTCTTTTGAATTTAATTTCATTACACACTGTAGATTCAGTTGTAATTTAAAGTTGCAGAGATAATTACGCACATCATGAACCACATATGGTACGATCTAAATTTAAAGGATGATTTGATGGTTCCAGTGGCAGAAAGAAAGATCTAAAAGTTACACACAAGTATGTTCAATGCAAACATGATTTGAACATAGGCAAAGAAAATGGAGGCTGCTGCAAATAAAACAGAGTTCCAGAAAGAAAGTGTATGTCTCTTATAATAACTGTGTCAACTGAGATCATGTCTGCTGCAGCTGTTACGCCTCAGGAAAAAAAAATCATGTTTATTGTGCCATCTTTACTCTTTCCTTATGTTTGCTGCTGTACACACAATCAATGTTTGCAATAAGCCCAGAGGTTAAAGTTTTCTTTCATGTTATTCTTGTCACTGTGTATCAAGCCTGAACATTTCTAACTGGATAAGTAAGGAATAGCATCTTCTTCTCTGTCAAAGTTAGACTAGTCTTTATACTTTATTCTTTAATATCCGTTATACTAAAATGTGGACAATTAAGCAATAATAGATGAGGACTTCCATACCATGTGATATTGCCTGTAGTGTTCAGCAGTCTTCAGTAAAAAGCAAAAAAAAAAAGAGTGGCAGTACAACACCACTGCTAATGTCATGCTTCATGATAAAGGCCGCTCTCCTACAGAAAGTACGACAAGCTCCTAATGAGACAGATGAACAATGGGACTTCTGAAACCTTTCAGGGCTTGGGATCATTTTAAGTGACTTAATGGTTTATTTATTTATTCAATCATAATAATGTATTATCCATGGGAGTAAAGGAGCTCCATCCGTCCCTGCCACCCCCTGGGGCAACAGATGTTTCACAGCCCATATGGTGACTTAATTTCCTTCATAGTCTCTCTCTCTCTCTCTCTCTCTCTATTACTCTCTGCGATCTCAACATTTGTTGCTTTCCTACGTTAAAATAGAATTATGTGAGGAGTCCGGTAAATCAATTTAGTGTCAGTGTAGCTCAGAAGCCAAGAAGAGGTTCAGTGACATGTTCAGCTGGTCAGTAATTTTGGAAGACATCATTTTTCCGTATGCTGTCACTTCTTAAGATTCAGAGGAGGCACTTTAGGTGGTCTGGGCACCTTTACAGAAGACCACAGGCACATTCCTGGAAATGTAACCGTGGTCAACTGGAAGAAGACCAGCATAGAGACCCAGAACTCACAAGAGGCTTCACATTTCCCAGTTACCCCATAAAGACTGCCATTTGTGGGCCGTCCTGTTCCTACTGAGACCGTCTGCTCGATAAGAAGCTGAAAAATAGTAATTGGGGTTGCTGCATTTTCTATATTACTGGTTGTTTGTGTGTACTATATGTGCCCGTGCCTAATTGGGTTCTTTGACCCAAGAAGTCTGGGAATCTGCTGTTGATGTTGCCTACAGCAAAAGGAAAGCATCACTATTCAGGAGGCAAGTGTTTTGTGATTGTTTTTAGCATTGTCTGTCTCATTTCTCCTGTCGTTTAGTGATTCTGGCCCCTGGTGTGTGCAGTGTGGTAAAGTGCCAGTTATTTTCAGGCTCAATGAAAGCCTAGCTCAGAAAAAAAAAAAAGTACAGATAAACATTGCAGCTGATTTAACTTTAACTTTAGACTTTACAACAGAAACACATTAAAGTGAGGAAATGTGACAATGTAATAAATGGTTTGGCGTAGCAGTCACAGCCAAATGCACAATATGCAAAGGAAAAACCTTTTAATTTTGGGAGATAACTACATTTCATAACTGGCAGGTCAGATCAATACTGGATGATATTCCAAAAGCCTCCAGCACATTTAATGATTTCTTAGTTCCACTGCTCTAAGGATCGCAGTGTTGACCTGTTGGTTGGCCAGTTCACCACTTTAGCCGAAACTAAAATGTTTCAGCAACAATAGAATGGATTTTCATGAAATGTCATACAAAAATTTACAAATACAAAAAAAATCTTACTGACTTTCACTTAAGCTCCTTTTTACTCCTAAATCTTCTTCAACACGAACTTGGTTTAGTGGATTAAACTGTGGACTATATCAGGGAAACCCTGCTGGTTTGTGGGTGTTTCTAAAAAGCAGGACTGTAGCTAACTTGGCTTAGAGCTGATATTACAGTATACTGTGTAATGAAACTATTTACTTAACATATATCTCAGTATATTTTTTTGACAAAAAATCATACACAAACCAATCCAACAATCGTGAGATATTTATCTTGTATTATTTGTCAGACCACGTTGTGCTTTTCTTGCACATTTGACCTACCCAGTGTGCAGCATGTGAGCAACAATTTCATGTAAGTTCCTTTGCAAACACATATTTGCATTTTGGAATTGAAGAGACGCTCCAAACAATGAACAACAACACAGTGCAACATTACATATCGTATGAATATAAATTGATAAATTCTCACCAAATCACATCCACATGTGCCCGCAATTTCGCACCAAATACATGCCCCACTGTGGCCTATTAGCTTGTTTTCAGAGCCAGTTTTCAAGGCAAATCTTTGAACAAACAGCACAAAATACAGAAAATGACATAATGAAAAGAACCACAAGAGAGCAAGTGGTGGCCCTGATTCAACAAGAGAAGCCAGGGCTGGCCCTTGAGAAAATATTCATTATGGGATAAATAGTAACATTTGTTGTTCATCATCATTAATCTATTAAGTTTCTCATCCCTCATTGTAATATGTCTTTTATTGATCTGTTTAACCCTCTCTACTGTCAGCATATGTTTAAATGTATAAATTGAAATTGTGGTGTTTTACTACTTATAATTCTGTCCTGTTAAAGCATATTCAAGCTTTCAAATGACCTACTCTCCTACACACTCTGGCAGTGAGGAGTCCTGATGCTTGTTCGGTTTCTTGTCTTGGCTCTCTGGATCCATAAAGCCTGGAGTCACTGATGACCAATGTGAAATACCCTCACAAGTTCAAGGTTCACACATTCCCAGCTGTCACTGTGGAATTAGTCATTACCATCATCAGTCCTCATCATCTCATTACAGTTCATTGCATTTAATCCCAGAAACACTCAGATGGCTCTGGCCACATGCTTGCTCATCAACAGATTGCTGACCTGAACTCCTGTCATTCATCTTCTAGCTTGTTACTGTAGTCTTTAGTTGCGTGTCACCATTAAATACCCTAATGCTTCTAGACATAGCTGCAAATGCCTTATTCTGTCATGCTCTGATATTGCCTGTCGTTGTTATGCCGATGACACTTGACCTAACGTTTTCTTTCCCTCTAGCAGTACAAAGCGTGAGGTCATGTTGAAGATGGCAGCATGCTCCTTGCAGCATGTTACAATAGTTGCTTTTACTATAGTAATTTACTATTGTAGCTGTAACTTCTTATTTTATTTAGCTAAAATGGGGGATATGGATAACCGATTGATGCAGCTCTTCATTTTTGCTCTTCTGATGCCAGGCTGCATTGTCTACACCCGCAATTGTCTTTTTGCCCTGCAGAGACTGGCCTACACACCCACAGAGTGTCCTTCTGTTCCCGGAGAACTGAGGAGGAGACATTGCAGATTCTGGTATAAGAGTCTGATCAAGGAGAGGAGATTCAAACCAAGTCTTCCTGTGTTAAGGCTTAGTCTGAGAACCCAAATGCAGTACTCTGGGTGTAACAGGATTTGAGTCTGAACCACAGTTTATTGAAAGCTAGGGAGATTGAGGAGACAAGTCAGGCTAACAAGACGCTGGTGGTGCCTCCACAAGTACCTGGGAGCACATCTGGGCTATTGTCAATCTATCCATCTATCTATCTATCTATCTATCTATCTATCTATCTATCTATCTATCTAGCTGTTGATGCCACATTGACATGTCCGTATGGATACCCACCACCTCAAATTCAGCCTTGACAAGAGTGAAGTACTCTTCTTTGAAGGCTGTTTCTGCCCTTTGCAAGATCTTTTCATCATCACTAACAACACTACAGTGACCCCTGCTTCCTGTCAACAATTTCACTGTAATTCCTGACAACCAGCTGTCATTCATCAAACATTTTCCATCACAACAACTCATACCTGTATATCTGTACTCCATATCAGCAGATTCAGGGCATCATTAGGGACTCTTCCTAACCTCCTAGGTCTCTGTCTGGCCTGCTAAACATGGGGAAGATGGAGGGAGGGAAAAAACTCACTATCTGCAAAAATTCTTTTCTGTGAGGTTACTTATTAATTGCACACATCTTATCCCATGATTACTTCCTCTTTGAGAAACCACCGCCTAAGCTTAGTGTGCCCTTTATAGAGAAATGACATACAGTACTGTCAGGTTTTAAATTGAATTAGTTGAGGTAGGTGATGAACCTTCTCAGAGTTCACTATGTGCATTTTTGCATGTAACTACACTGTCAGCTGTCTCAGAACTATCTCCTGAAATCCAAACTTAATTTCAAGTATGCTGTTCCATCTCACTTCTCCCACTTTAGTCTTGTATTTTTCCATGTGTTTTTTGGATCATGTTCCATTTAGTCTCAGCTACCAGCATGGCTTTAACCTTATTCCTTCCCCTTTTATCGCCTGAGGGCAAAAGGTAAATGGAGGATTCTATCAGTCCAAACCCCAATGCTGCAAAAGGCTTTCAACTCCTCCAATTGAACCCACACACAGTGGAGCTGTCAAGCTAAGCTGCTGAGCCATGTGAAGGACCAGTGAGGGGGAAGAAAAACGCAGACGCCATTACCGTCTGTTTATGCCAAAAGAAGAGGGAAGAGAGGGGAAAAAACAGGGTCATTGAGCAGAACATAAAGGAAATAGTGCTGTGATGCAGACACAGAAAGCCTAAGTTGGGGGGGGGGCTATCAACTAAACCTGATCAGGTGCAGTAATTTCAGGATGAACTCAAGGTGGGTCCCATTTTCATCATGTCTCAGGTACTACATGTTAGGTGTATGTGCCTCTCATGGGAGTGAAATTGCTCTCCAATTGAGGTATAAAGTTACACTACCTAACTCCTTGTCACAAAGCATGTCATGGTCTTTAAGTGTGAAAAAAGTGTATTTCATCTCATTTGTCTAGACCAAGAGAACCCTGGTCAAATCCGGACCATTTCTTTGAGAGGAATGGACTTGCAAGTGTAACTGATTGTAGGTAATGGCAGCAGCAGCCCATTGTGTACAACTCACTTTGCTCCGTCTGTAGTCCTTCCAGGCCACTTCATAGCATAGAAACCAGGCCAAAGAAAGTGTTCTTGTGCATTAGATAAAATGGGACTCCTGTATAACAACCATTAATGAACACATTTCAGATTTACACAAGAACAAGAACCACCAAATTCAATGAAACAAACCTA
This sequence comes from Rachycentron canadum, assembly GCA_038496675.1. Classification (NCBI taxonomy): domain Eukaryota; kingdom Metazoa; phylum Chordata; class Actinopteri; order Carangiformes; family Rachycentridae; genus Rachycentron; species Rachycentron canadum. Next base: position 15,273,254 of record CM076648.1, read on the forward strand.
CAAAAACTCAACCTCTAATTTGGACACGGGCTGTGTATATGTCATCAAAGAGTGTTATATTTTTGTTGGGTGATACGGTAATTACTTGTACAGTATGTACAGTGCAGCATAAAACCAGGCAGTAGTTGTAAACACAAAGAAACTGCTAAACATCACTGAATACGTAATTATCCTGAGACGAGCAAAGCCGTCAAGTTTCAGAAATGTACCTTCAACATTTAGAAGTGTTAGTTGGTAACTATGTAGTGGTATGCAGGACGTGGTTTGCAGGACGTGGTTTGTGCCAAGTGTTTCATTTGAAGACACACATATAGATTTGTATTAGCAAAAAATATTGTTCAGTCACCCCCTGCTTTCTAGTTAGGGCATTCAAATTTGTCATATTGCCTCAGGGTGTCTAGGAAAACAAGGCCTGTTAAGAGACTGTGTCCAGACGGCCTTCTGACTCTGCAGGAAAGCAGATGGTTCTTAATAATGCCCTACTCTCAGCTTCATGCCCCCCAGCTAGCCAGCCACACAAATGCACACACACATACGTACAAGGTTCTCTCACTTTCTCTCTCTCTCTCTTTCTCTCTCTCTTTCTCACACACACACACACAAACCCCCCCAGAGCTAGTGTTGCCAGGTTTAGAGATTTCCTGCTAAATTGGGCTTTTGTAAAAATTCAGTCACAGATAAAAGTCATAAAGTTGAAGGTTGCAATTTTTTAACCACTTTTACTTGATAAAAAAAAAAAAAAAAAATCCAGAGAAGAGAAGAGAAGAACATAGAGAAAGTTCAAAGAAAGCACATTGACTCTGGAGTGTACTATATGGCAACCCAAGGAGCCAACAGCACATCCTGCACATAGGGCTTGTACTGTCTACAGTCACAACATAGCATCACATATCCAACAGTCAGAAAACAGTCTGTCCTGTTGGCATATATACATACCAACTTGGTATGTAACATGTTAGCTAGTCCATCGGGCCGTACCATTCTTGTCGACGTGACACCTGAACAGACACAAACACAAACATTCATTAGGACTAAAGGATAAACAGATCAGATTTTGGTGGTCAAAGCCGCAGTCACCTCATAAAACACAGTTTTTGTGTTTTTTATTTCCTTAGGGTCTTGACATATCACAGTATGTCAGTCAAGACCACCTTAAGAAAAATTGGTTTAGAGCTGGCACTTGAATTCAAAGCTAAACTGATTGTGAAGCATTTTGACTACATTGCAAATTCAGTGTTTTTTTTTTTTTTATTTGGCTCACCTAGCTTTTTTAATTTTTCTTTTTTTTTGTGACATGCCACACATTGGATTGTTTTCAAATGCAGCTTAATTAGGAAAATTCTCCCCCTCAGATTGATGCTTGTTATGTGTGGTAGCAGAAAGCACAGAAAGCGGTCAGCGTCGGGTTAAATAAAGCAAATGCTTCCAAAAAAGAGAGAGCTTCTTAAAAACCTGTGTTCTGGAGGAAGTCATCAAAGAGCATCCTGGTTGTTGCTGCACAAATCTGTGTGCTGCATTTTAAAAGTTTGGACTGTTGTTAAGTTGTGATTTTTAATGATGTCAGGCACCCCTAGCTTCCTCCCACAGTCCAAAGACATGCATCTGAGGTTAGTTGTGACTCTAAATTGTTCATAATGTAGGCGTGAATGGTTCTTTGTTGCTATACGTCAGACCTGTGATAGGCTGACAACCTGTCCGGGATGTGTGTCAGCTGGGATTGGCTCCAGCTCCAAGCAGCAAGGATTGATTGATGGAAGCTTTTGTGCTTGTATGCAACTGAGTCGTATTCACTGTTGGTCTGGTGCTGTTTTCAGATTACTTTTTTTTTTGTCTGTGAGTGTGTGTGTGTGTGTGTGTGTGTGTGTGTGTGTGTGTGTGTGTGTGTGTGTGTGTGTGAGAGAGAAAGCCTTCCCAAAGCAAGTATTCAACTTTGTTTTAAAAGGAGAAATGAAACTATATCCTCTGTCTTTAGTACAGACACAGGTCTCAAATTCAGCAGCACCAAGCTGTTCAGTTGGTTAGTATTAGTCAGTACACAACTTAGAGCAAATAACAAGATACATGTTGACAGTTCCACAAACATTTCTTTTTTTAACAGCTGGACTACAAATTTCAAGCGCCGACAAAATTCAACAAATATACACCTAGATCTCACAGCTATTTGGGCCCCACATGCCATTTACAGCCTAAACTTTATGCTTCATCAAATAACTGTAATGCTGACATTATTTTTCCTTGACAAGTGCAGTTGTGGTTGTGTATGTGAGTTGCTAAATCAGGCCTTAAATACAAACCAAACTAACAGACATCAAACTGCCTTTGTGAAGTTCTGTCATTAAGGCTCTCAGCTTCAACCCCTGTCTGTATCAGTTTTCTGAGCGGTCGCCATCCTGTATGTGCCTTTAGGGTTCAAAGATCCAGCTGCTACTGTGAATTAATCTTCACGCACACCAAATCTCGGCATCTTTGGCTGAAGTCGAAGGGAAGTGAAATATCCCCACTACCAAGCATGTTAGCGAGAAAGCATGCGAAAACACCCCGTGCTGACGAGCTGTCATTGGCCATAGCTGCTGAATCCCACTCTGCATGTGCAGCTTTTCCCAGTCTCTCTCTCATTGCGTTGGTACAAACTGCCATCGTGTCAACACATCTTTCACAAAGACAAAAGACATTTTGTCATTGTGTTGATGCATTTGTCACCTGACTCTGACTGCTCAGGAAAACCATTTGCACCTTCATCAGATCATCAGCTCTCTCTCACTTCGATGTGGCCCGTAATTAAATTAGTGTTTTCAATCAAATCACTTTCTTCAAATATGTGTGAAAAAGCGAAACCAGTCGCATTCACACATGCACAGGCACGCGCATGCACGCACACACATACTGTACATCATCAAATATTTTACAACTGCTTCCCCACATTTTTTGCACTAGGTCTCATTTTTCAAAACTCACAAGCACACAAATCCATACACAAAATGTCAAGTGCAATATGTCTGCTACAAAATGAAACACGGCACTGAAAATGTCACAAGCAAATCTGGAAATCATGTATTTGCATCAAATGTGAAAGACTTCATCATAGTAAATGTTCCTGTCTTCCACAGGCATATATTTCCATTTCCATACAGTGACAGGAATCAGCTGAGAAAGTTTGGAAATCTTCACACAAAAAACCAATGCAATGTTGAAATGTAATATTATATTTCACAAAATGTTATTGTTGTAACTGTAGTGTAGTGTTGTGTGTATCCTAGTGTGTTCCAGAGTGTACTACATGGGGATTTGTACAAACACGTTAAAAACATATTTTTACATAACATAACATTGCCACTTCCAGTTTCTCTGTAACATGTGACCCTGTCCTGGATGACAGTGTGTGTGTGCAGTATAGTGCACACATGTTTTTTCTAGTTGGCTGTAGCCTATTGTAGCACAGTATGATTCAATCCATTCCTACAATGCAGTGCAGTGAATGGATGGCTGCAGTCGGACCAACAAATGTTACAATGCAGTAAGAAATGCTTTACAATAATGCTGAAGTAAAAATCAGACAACTGTTCTCATTTCTGAAGGTTTGAATTATGCAGCCATTGTAAAGTCACTCACGTTGGTTTGGACTCTCACTCCAGCCTTTCTTATCGTCCGTTAGGGTTTAATTCAAATATTAAATCATTTCTTTTATAAGTCTAAAAGTACTGGTGAGAAGGTTTGAAGTGACTTGCTGTATATCATCTCTTTTCATATCACGTTTACATTATGTCATGTGGCTTTCTTGTATTTCTTTTCCTGTTAAAATAAAAGGGTAAAGCACATTAATTTCTTGTAAACTAACCACAAGGACAGTGCATTGTTTCTGTTAGTATTTAACAGGATTAGTAGTGAAGTCCAAAGCTGTTTTAGATCCGGGATGGCGAGTAAATACCATTAAATACCAGGGAGAATGTAACCTACAGCGTTCTGGACATCAAGGACAATATCAAGTATCCCAAGTTCAGCAAACACCAAGAAGTGAAGGTTAAATTAGAATATAGCTGTGAAAATGGAAACCCTCAGGTATCAGTGCTCACACACTCATTTACACACAGGGCCTTGCTTCTGCCTATCTAGTTAGTCTGCCAAATGCTTTCCCAGGCAATTGTGGACTCCCATGTGTTGATCCTGAAATGCACGAATCCATCAACAGGGCTGCTGGAGAAGGACATTTCAAAACGTTCTTGAAATGACTCCTTTCTCATTTGACTAATGTTTCTATTAATTACTATATCTCACTGGGGTGACATTTAGATTTAAAAGGACAAACTGCACATTCAGGCAAGAGCAATAAGTTTATTAAAGATTTAAATTGAGGATATATAACACTGAATCATTCTTTTACAAAATCTGCCTCAAGCTTTTCTATCCTAAGGGGAGGGGTGTGAACATGTCATGAATAAAGTCCTGTTAAGCTGTAAAGCCTTTTATCTAAAAGTGCCTCTAGCTGAAGTTAAAAAAAAATAAAAAATCAAACTTCTCCCTGAGTGATGGCCCCAAAAGTGTCAGCTTTACAAGTTTGGTCATGGAGTGCTGACATATGGTAACAGTCATAATCATTTACAAGAATGTTTTTTTTTTGTTTGTTTGTTTGTTTTTTAGGGTAGACAGGCGTAATGGCTGTATTTCATTTAAATGTTTCAGTTCTTAGTCCCTGTGCTGCTGTGCTTGCTGGCTCGACGGCACAGCTTAAAGGGACACTTACACTGAACAAACCCATCATTAATGTTATTGGTTGCACCTGTGCTTTCAACATGTCCGCTGTGAAACAGGCTTATCGAGATAAATCAGGGGCCGTAGCTGCCACGATGAAGACAACCACAACGTGTAGCACTGGAATTTCGTTTTCTGGGCCGCCACGACCATCAGTGTGCTGCAGGGAACTCAAGCAGCAAAAGCAGCACGGCTGTGACGGCCGAGATCACATACAGAAACATCACGGACCATGGCATAATCGTTTACCATCTTGCAAGTATATACTGCCTGTGACTACTGCAGCAACCTTTGTACCCCGACGGTGATCCATCACTTCATGCGGCGTTTAATTGCTCCACTGGAAAGAATGCAGAAACCACAAACTGACCCCAGCCTTGACTCAGATCAGTAGCGCTGAGGGGAAAGAGAGCTTTATTTGGCGATGCAACACTTACTTGTCAGTAAAAAGTAGATTGTTTTATTCGTGTCAAGTTACATTAACAAGCTACAGAAGACTGCATCTCGCCTTCGAAACCGCGTAGCTAATTCTTTGTTGTTAATCTGAATGCAGTGGTTATTAAAGGTATAAAATACATGCAACATTGTGTTATTACATTTTTTTTATTGTGTGAAAACTGTGAATATGCCATATGTTCAGTGTTACAGTGACAGTGGTATCACATGCTATATATTACATTAAATACAATTATTGGGCAATTATCATTATCTCACATATGGTACAATTACGTCTATATCACGTTTAATGATGCACTGTTAAAGCAACATATGTCACTTTCAACAATTGTTGCAAGTTCAGACATGAATGCAGGTAAGATTGCTGCCATATGGGTCCATGCCAACATAGGAATCATTAATGACCTTCCTTACTGTTCAACTGGTGACACTCAAGAAGGGTAAATATGAGATTACACATATAGAAAACGCTTGGTGATCTCTCGTGAAAGCTGAACTCTTTGTTCACACGCCAACAGAAGACCCCCCTGCATACAAAGCAACAAAGCTGGCTCGCAGCTCTAGTGTTGTGAGCGTCATCATGTTTTCATTTATTCTTGGGCGAGATGATTTTTTTTTTGCCCTGGGAACTATGCATTGAGCTGGCATGTAGCACAACCTGTAAATTCTTGCATATGCAGCAATGATTGTTGTCAGACAGCCAATCACACATGACAGGGCAGTCAAAAGATGACATGAGGGGAGAAAACAGCCACTCACTGTCCTTGGCCCTGAATTCTCAAAACCTCTCTTGACTACACTGTGCAAGCAGTAGTGCCAACAATTGTTGCCTGTCTTTCTACATTTTCTCCTGCTGGAGATGACTGACAATACTCGCCCCCCCACTCTGCACTGTTCCAGCACATAATGATGTGACTGTTGTGTGTGGATGAGCAGAGAACATTGTTTGGTGTCTTGTTGTCACTTACACACAGATAAGCTAAACCAAGATTGGGGCAGTTCTTTGCCTCGTGGGTCCATCTAATATCGTGATTACACATTAAAAACATGATCTTCAGATCACTTCAAGCGCTCACATTTTGTTGTAAATGTATCAAAATACCAAACTACAATATAACAGTTGCTGTGTTATCTTACTCTTGTCCTTTCAGACCCTGTCATTTTTTAAATTTGCCTTTTTCCTTCTAGCCTGGTTGTCCTGCCTGCCTGTCACCGACCACTTGCCCTCACCTTTACTTCACCTATTGGCTGCTTGTGTCTGCTACACTTAAAGTTCCTCCTCAATTGTGTAAGGAGGTACTTACATTCACATCTTTGCATACTTCCTTATTAGAAATCTGAATTCTGCCTATTGCCCCGCCCACCATCACTGCTTGTGTGTAGGTTGAAAGACTCAACTCTCACTCTCTCTTGTTCTCTTCAGCACAATCAGAACATCTTCAACTTCAAGGTGGACACTGACTTCAGGGTCTGGCAGTCCAGTTGGGGCTGGACTTTGCACCGCTGCTTAAACCTGTTGATATCGCTTCTGCAGCATCACCCATCAAAAGCTCATCGGCATAGGAGCATGTCAGGTAACCACCAAAAAACCTTAACTTTCATGTCACCACAGTTACACATTTTGGCTCACACTTAACCTGCATGCTGAATTGGCCACTGGTGTCATTCTGTGTTAGAGTTCCCATTCCCATGTTGTCAGTCTGAAATCAGCCACATCACCTTCTTCCACTCGTCTTAACTTTGAGTTTTCCCACATATTCCCCAGAATATCTGTTTAACAAGACCTGATCCACCTCTTTGCCACCTCATCGTCCTTACAAAAGCACCATATATATTCTGCCTGGCACATCTCCACCCAAAGGGCATCTATTCCCTATCTGACTTAAAAACCAAGGCCATAGATAAGTATAGTAGTAAATCCAATGCATCAGGCATCATCCATCCCTCCTCTTCCCCTAGTGGGGTCAGATTCCACATCATGGAAAAGGATAAGCTTTTATATCCATGCATTGACTTCCATTTACTAGATGACAACAAAGACAGGTACCCCCTCCCACTCATTTTCACTGCATTTGAACTGTGACAAGGGGCCACTGTGTTCACTAAGCACCCAGTGGTCACAATGAATATTTTTTTATGCTTTTGTCAGAGATGTGCTCCATGACACAGTGAATAAAGTCTGTCTTTGTTTATCTGGACGACGTTCTGATCTTCTCCAAAACCAGGCAGGAGCCCACTCTGCATGTCCGCACTGTTCACCAGGGGCTGCTGGAGAACCAACTCTTTTTCAAAGCCTTGAAGTGTGCCTTCCATGTGCCCACTGTGCCCTTTTTGGGGTTTGTCATTATTCCTGCTATCTGCATCATGGGAGCAGTCACCAGGGGTAATCGAGCAGCAGGTAATAGCCTTGTACACTAATTACCCTGTTCCCAGCCTGCTGAATTAAAGACTATAGACTGTGGAGCTGTATCAGAGAGAAAAGTCACAAATTATCAAACAAATTAAGTTAATAGTACCCTATATGAGAGCTGTGGTGATTCTATAGCACTTATTAGGTGTCTATGTTTGATAAAGCTGTATCGTTATTGACACTACACAATGTCAAACCCCACAAAATTGTGGGTTTTGACAATTAGTTTCAATGTCCCCGATGTTTACATCTGCAACTAATAAAAAGTGTAAGAGGTAAATATTAATAATCAGTAGTCATTTTTACAGTACATACTTTCTCTATTCCAGTGTTCACAATGAAACAAACTCATAGCAAGAAAAAATATAAGTGTCACACGATAAGTAATTTTTTGCATAATGAAGATTTGTTATTCTAGGCAGCTTTATTTATGAAGGTTTGACAGGCGGGGCAGCTGGAATGAGCTGGAACAAAATGAGAGGAAACCAGAGGAGGACATGAATTGGGGGGATGATATAAGCAGTGAGCTTGAAGGTGTGGTGGCAGTGGACTTGATGAAGGCAGCTGCCAGACTGAGAGACAGATACACAAAAATATAAAGAGAGAGAAGAGAAACTGCAAAGAGGGAGGAGGGAGAACACTTTAAATCCATCTGCTGTCTGCCAACTTGTCATATCTAACCAGCCAACCAGTACCATAGGTGGCTTACGGAGGAGTGTTACGTTTTAGCATTCACCAGGCAGCATACTTAACCATTACCCAGCACACACACATGCACACACATAGACAAACACACACGCACACAATTTAATCAGTATGTAACAACTTAAAAGCATTAATTTAATTAACTTTGCAATATGCTCTGATGCAAATTGCACCAGATGGAAAGTCCTTTCCTGGCATAATCATTCATTAGAAAAACATCTTTAAAAATCTGCAGGACAAAATGAAAAGATTTGCATCATATTTTAAAACTGGCATGGCATAAATGTCTTGAAAGAACCATTGTCTTTGCAACAAATTATTCCATCCAGTTGCCCTTAAACACCCTTCATTATACACAGATTTAAAGAGCATTAATCTCTCAAAATTGGCCTCAGGTCTTTACTAAACCTTATAAATATCCGCAATAGTTATATACAGCAGTCTAGTTGCTTATATATCAAGTAACTTGTTATTTATTCTACTTAGAGTGAATGCGCGTGACCATGGTGGTAAACCATTTATCAACAACCCCATTTCACTGTAATCCAATGTTTTAGTGAAAGGTAGAAGTATCAGTAATACCAATCATGCCTTCAATTTAAACAGGAGAGTACTCTAGAAAATTTAGGAGGTGGGATCCCTGAAGTCTGGTAGTTCAGACACACTTCATTTGGAGCCCCAGAAAACAAGACCATGGTGCAGTCTGGCTGCATGGATGTACCTGGGCTTGGTTGTGGATTGTGTCCACAAGCAAGAGAAAGATTGGACACCTCTCTCATCCATTCACTGAAAATGCTAAACTAAGTGTGCCACTGTGTTTCTGAGGATGTATGTGGACATAAAGGTAACCCTCATAGCCCCATGCCCCTTAGAAAACAACTGTCTTGTGGCAACAGTTGCTAGGAACATGTCAAGACCATACGGCAGCGCAGCATATGAGGGCGTTAGCTGTCCAGTCATGTGGTAGGGCATTTGAATCCCATTCTTTGAGAAAAAAAACATTTTAAATTAGGTAGTCAAAGCCACAGCAAGGGGGATGATAGCCTAATGCCTCCAGTGCTGGGAGGTGTCAGGGGTCCTCACCCTTGTGGCTCTTGGGGACTAGTTAAGATGTAGATACAGTGAGGGCAAGTTAAAACAAGTCTCATAGTTGGAGTTGTCATTGTAGAATGGGGTGGGCAAGCAAGTTGGGAATACCACAATTAACTCCATGCTTGCCATTAATTAAAGGCTGGCCTATATTTTTTTAACATCTAATGAAATAGGCCCCATTCAAACTGTCACTAAATTGAAACAAGGGAACCGATTTCAGGGCAACAATTAAGTTTCTAAATTCTGGCAGATTTGATTAATTGAACGATACATGGGGGGAAAAAAACAAGTAATGACAAAGTGAACATAGCGAACAATATATCAAATGCAGACTCGGGTACAAAAGCTGAGTCGAATAGATTTAAAATCACAAATCAAACAAAAATTAAGTTTGTTCAGTACTACTGGCAAAACATAAAGACGCCAAAGAGGGTTGTTGACTCAGCTTTATTTCTTAACGTCTGTTCACAGAACTTGACATTTGGAACATCAGATTCATGGGTTCAGTTAGAGCAAGTTCGATATGAAGAGAAATACTGGCCATCTGTGAGGGTGAAGAGGAGCATGTCCTCTAAAGTGTTCTGAGCTTCAGCTGTATGGTAAAGAGAGGAGGTAGTAGGGTGATGTGAGCAGCAGAACCTTGTTGCCCTGACCAACTGGCCAACACAGCTTGAATCCTGGCTTGTCGAGACCATGGACCTTCTTCATTTGACCTTTAAACTATTGGCCTCTGAAATGAACATCCATTTTGTGAGAGATCTAAAACAAAAAATTACAAATACGCCATAGACTTTAACATTTTATCAGCAAAGAAAACCATGTTGTGTACATAGAAATAAAGTGGATACGCAGATGGAGGTCAACATCCCACTATGCAGCGTCTTTACATATTCAAAGACAGTGTTTGGAAACTGCTCTCTGGTACCTACAGTTTTCACCTTTTTTATTTGAACTGATTCAATAATATACTTGGGTTCTGAATACAACATGCCATATTATTGCTGCTCTATTACAAATAACAGCCAGTTAACACTAATGATACCTTAGATCTGTTAAACACAGTATACAAGGACCAGGCAGCAAGAATGTGATTTGCCCGCTTAAGGTAAAAGGATGTTACGGTTGAAAACAGTAGAATGCAAAGATAGTCAAAGCTTATTTCTGAATACTCACTATACAAACATCAACACTTTATGCAGATGACACAGTTGTGTGACTGACTATACATTGATTTACTACCACTGATGAAGATAAATATTTTTTAACTATAACAGAGAGAAAACAAAGAACCATAACATAAAGATCCAAGAAGTAAAGTAATAAAGTGAATGTCTGTTTATGTTTAGGTTGTGGCATGCAAAAGGTCACACACTGTTACTATTATATGATATGTGGCAAAGCAAGACAATTATATAAAAGACTGAACCTGTGACATACACCTGCTGGTGATAATAATGTAACCCATACTGAAACAATAAAAGAGGGAAAAAAGCAATTTGCCCTCACTAGAGATGACCCACCCTCACATAACAGATTGTAACTTTAAATAAAAGAATAAAATGGAGTGGAAAAAGAGACATGGCGAGAAAGCAGGGGGGCACAGTGATAATAGGCTGCATTAGCCACATCTGCTGGGAATAGGCCTGCAGTGAGGCTACTTGCTCAGTCAAGTGTAATCTTCAGTGGCCTGGCCCCGGTGACAGCCAGCATTGTGAGTGGTTTGGGTGCGGCCAGTGGGGCCTTACACAAAGCAATGAGTTTCACTATGGCAGGTAGGGGATACAAATAACACATATACAGCATAAACACAGGGGGAGGGCATCAGACCATGTAGGAGCCCAGCATGACAGGTAGATCAGCACTGATATAGAGAGAAAACTAGATGTTGGGAAGGGGATGGTGGGGAAATTGGCTGGAGGGCGTGAAGGGATGAGAGAGAGAGAAGATAGAAACTAGGCAGGTAAATAGAACAGAGCTGTAGATGTGGCGATGCAATGGGAGGAAAAGGGTGGATGGAATGATAAAGAGGATATATATGGAATAAAGAGGTAGAACTGAAGGGATAAAATAAGATACAAGGACAAAGAGGGGATGTAAAAGGAATAGATAACAACAGAGAGCAGCTGAGAAATGATTACACACTGTCATGGGGAATGCATAGTGTTACCTGGTAGACAAGTACCAAACAATGCACTTGTAAATAGGCAAACCACATACTTGTCTTTATGACAAGTGGTGCCTCTGTTGAACTTTTATTCACTTTAAGTGCCAGAAATGTATTTTATTCCACTCAGCAACAAGAAACGAGAATAAGAGTGTCTTCTCCACATTATAAAGAATCACTGGTTTAATCATTTCAAAGTCTATAGCTGGAGCCAGCAATAAGGTTCAACCAGTGTTTATTGGAGACGGGCAACTTATTTTAGGGGCTTGGTGGAGATGAAGGCTAAGCAAATTATTCCTATATCAATCACGTGACTTCACTGAAGAGATGAAAAAGTGACCAACAAAAACACATCCCTGTGGAGTGATGAGGAAACTCTAAGGTTCCTCAAATAAAGACATTCATTTTGACGCACACGGTTACAGCAACTAATGTTAATACTAATTTGGCAAAAAAAAAACAAAAAAAAAAAACTGGTTCTCCACATGATAATAATTACCTGCTTCATTTATGGTACTCCCCCCCACCCCGCCCATACGTATGCATACATACACACACACACACACACAAACCTTTAAACATAAGTCCACTCAGTATTACAATTAAATCATATCACACGTATGCCAAACATTCGTCCATGCCCCTATTGCCAACCCTGAATCTGCTTTAGTTAATGGCAGTCATGGCTGAATCCACTTGACCAGTTGGCTTCACTGTTGTATCATCTGTCCTTAAGGTTGTGATTGGGCTGTTTACGAGTTGGAGAAACGACTGCACCCCCCTTTTTTACCTCCCTCCATCTTTATGGCCCTATTGGTGCCTGACCTTTAAGAAAGTGTCTGCTGAAACGAAAGAGGGAGAGAAATAGAGGGAGACTCAGGAGATGTGCGTACCCCCTGGGGAGATGGACAGACCCATAGACATGGGAAGTGGTGGCACTTGAAAGCAAATGGGAATCGGGATGGAAATAGAGGCACATCAGCAACTGTTGGCTGCAGGGTAGAGAGAAGTTGTTTGGTGTGCACCACTGAGGTGGAAATGTGTGGATGGCCTGGCATGGTGGGTGGGCAATAGCTTTTTTTAAAGTAAAAAATGAGAAGGATTTTATGGGTATGGAGATTTTTCTTCAATTCTTTGACAGCAATGTATTTTTTTCATTTCATTAGAAGCATGGCGTGATCAGGAAATGGAATAGCTTGAGGTAATTAGCTTTGAAAGAGGTATAGGCTATATATAAGCTTTTTTTTATTTGCATACATTATATGTTTTTCTATATAACAGCACATCTTCATTTTGGACATAATTGTCCTTATCCTTTCCTTGCAAGCATCTTGAATGTTGTAAGTTCTCAAATAGCTTGATGGATGTGGTACCTGTAATGTTTAATTTAATTAGAATTTAATTAATTTAAATGTCACTGGATGTTTGCGTGATTGTCATGTTTTTAAAATTCTTATTATATATGCTGCCGTGAAATGTCTTTCTCATATCAAATAATTGTTACAATACAGTTGAAATGAAAGTTTAAAATGTGACTTCATTCAATGGGGTGGTGTAATAGTCAAATATGTCGGTAACAGCCCACCAGATATATTAAAGAAGTAGCAAACAGTGCACATCATTTGGGAATTAGGTAATGTGTTCTCTCAGGCTTGTGCAGCAGTTCTAAGCCTTAACTGGAGAAGATATGGTTGTAAACATCTGATTAACACTGCTTGGCCCCCCACACAAACAACGCTGCAGATATATTCACAAACACAAGCGCATCACGTGAGCAAGAACTAGTCCTTTACAAAGACCGGTGTGCACAAACAGCAACAATTGTACGAGGTAATAGAGTGTGCAAGGTGACAGCTGAAAAAGCACTCTAAACACACACATGGCTAGATATCCAGCAGAGAGGTGTGTACATCCAAAGCAGCAAGAGACACACGCATTAATAGAAACATACATTCTCAGTTTTTCGCATTGTCATCCAGTTTAGTGAAATATGTATCTCTGCCTGTCACCGTAGCATACGCTCTTACAAGTACATAATGTCTAAAGGTGACAGCAGTGGGGTTTGAGTAGATGAGACTTTTTTTTCTCCTTGTTTAGGAAATCAGAAGTTGTCATTATTAAATTCTAATTTCAGCACCGTCTATTTCCATCAGCAACATTACCCTTCGTCTCCAAAAGGGTTATTGATTTGGGTCCTAATCTACAAATAAATATATTGTCTGAGTTTATTTTTTCTGTGCTGTCAGCAATGTTAAAAGGACACAGCTCATCTGGCTGATGGATGGGAGCAAATGTAGCCCAGGGCCTAAGGGTGGACTGTAAGAGAAATGTACCTTATAACACACACTCACACACACACACGCACACACACAAACATACACACATAAACATCCCCTCCAGATGGGTCCCCCCTTGTGAGCAGTGTGTAGGATCCAATTATGTCTGTGTGTGTGCTTGTGTGTGAGAGAGAGGTTGAGTGAGTGATTTTGGGGGGGGGGGGGTAGAACAATGTGAATCCGATCACTTTGGAGTAGTGCCTTTTTTTTTGCTGTTGCTTTGGCCTAATTTTCACTATTAATGTAAAACAAAACAAAATACAAAAACTCTTCATTTAAAACTTTGACACAAATCACATTTATATGTTTATTCAAAGGTTTATTTCTGGACATGCAGATCCCAAATCACTTGTCACACAGCATCACATTGAGGGCTACATGGTCTGCATGTGCAAAACGGTATAGGGAAGCAAAGGTGAGTGTAGGTTGAGTAGCATATTGTGTTCAGTGTGGGTCAAGGCTGTGGGTTATTGTTGCCATAAAATAGCCTTAATGTACAGGACAGTCTTGGCATGCAACATTACAGCTATTTTATATTGTAAATGTATGTTGTTTGATGTTTGCAGGTCTTGCATGTAAACAACAGCTTTGTAGTGAGGTAGATGAAAGAGAGAATGAGATGGTTGGTGCTGTAAATTAATGCCATAAAGCACAATCGTTGAATATGTCACCTCCTTTATCTGCAGAGCTTTTAGTGTCTTTCTCACATTATAAAGGACACTGCTGCATTCATGTTGCCTTGCTAATGCTGGCTGTGGGCTTGCAGTGTTTTGATGTGAACCATTTTAGCTTCTAAAGTGAAAGCTTGTAGTTCTAAGGACGGCAATATCTTTGGTCTTTGGGTGTACAGAAGCAGCGTGACCACAGAATCAGGCCAGTTGCGGGACTTTTACATTTGGCTTTGTGTTTGAGAATGCAGAGATGATTAAAATCAAACAAGAAACCAATTATTTTGAAAAATATAGAGAATTTGAGTTCAAAATGAACAAAGATTTATTATTAATAACTCATAATTGTCTGCAAGAACTGCTTCATTAAATGATAAAGAACATTTGCAGTGACCACGTTGAGTCCTTTTCACAGCCCCCTCTTCTGGTCACCAGATACCCATGAAGCACAAAGAGGTCAAAGAGGAACAGAAGTCCCTGTGGGAGCTCTCTTGCCCTTCAACCTTTAGGTGCTCATCCCTGATGTTCATTCCCCAGAGGTGTCAGATGAAGACAAACCAAAAGGTGCTGCATTGCTGTATGCGAAGGCGAGAAAGGAAAGTGCAGGAAGAGAGGGACAAGAAACTTGAGAAGGTGAAAGAGGACAGAAAGTGCTTTGAATGAGTGTGATAAAAGAGAGAGTCAAGGAGAAGAAGAGGGAGGGTGAGAAGGGAGGAAAGTGGAAAGTGTGTCTTGAAACAGGGTGTGTGGGGTTAACTGGGTAGAGGTGGGAAGGAGAAGTAGTGCTTGAAAAAAAAGAATACAGTGAAGAGTACAGTGAAGATGAGGCTGCATTAGCAGCAAGTCTTAGGCCAATTACCCTGGTGCTGCTCCTCCTCTCTTCTATCTCTCCTCTGCTTTCCTCCTCTCTGTGTCCTCTCACTTTCCTCTTCTCTCCCTCTCTCTCACCTTCTCTATCTCTGCTCCAACTATCCATGTGCTGTCAGCAGCAACAGATCCCTAAATGATACCGGTCTGCACTGGCAGGCTTTATCTTCCTGTGCTACAAAAGCAAAGAAGGATCTGGGAAAAGATAAGATAGGACCAACCAACAGTGACAACAGCAAACACATAATGGCGAGGCATGCGCTTGGCACAGTGCTTCACTGCCATCTAGTGGCAGGTAGCTCAGCAGGTGCAGCGTCATTGGAGGATGCTGATCATAAGTCACAGGTGGTCGCAGGTCATTAATGTGATCAACAAGCTTATCTAAGAAGATGTTTCATGGCCAAGCACAATAGAAAAAACTTCAGCTTCTAAAACATGTCGAGCACTTGTGAACTGCAGGGGTTGTCATACATTTTTGCACATTGTGGAGTGAGGCTCTATGTCTTTAACCATACCTAAGGATTGAATGATATGATCTCTTTCTGGCCAACTGGCGGCTGAACAACACATTACACAATGTAATACAATACCTTAAGCAAATGGATGTCATCCTGATACTTGTACCAAAGACAATGTGTCACAGACACATTGTACCAGAGTTTGAATTGTGAACACACGTAGTTGCTTTGATATGCAGAATAAGTTGAGATAAAGAGGAGATTCTAAATTCCAAAATACTAAGAATTTTTGTGCTATACTGTAGCATTGGGTCCATTTTAAAATAAATTTTTTTAAAAATGGCTTGAAATAAATCATTGTTTTATGTGGTGGCCCGACCACGCTTTTCAAGAAAGGCTGCACAAAATGAGGCTGCACAGTGATCAAGTATCAATTTACTGATATTATGGATAAAATCAGTAAATTAAATACATTTTCTGCATCCTGTATAATCAAACTGGTAGTAGATTCAGGATTCAACTACATCTAAGCAGAGGATCAAACCTGCTAATAAGGCCAAGTTGACAACACTATTTTGTGGATTAAACCGTTGACTGAGGGATGAATGAATATTATACATATATTTATACCAGTCAGTTAATTGATTAATGCAAACTGTGACTGTAACTATTCTGCAACCAGATAAAAATGCTTTATGTTCTCTGTCAACCTGTGCTCAGCCAGGCTGATTTGCTGCATGCTGCATGGCAACAACAGGACCATGCCATGGTTACTGTGTCAGGTTGTCATCTGTCTGAAAGGATGTTCAGCTTATACAAGGGTATAATTAGTAGGCTCATTTACATTCTCCAAGACTAATACTAATAATAAAGTTTATAAAAGAACATATGGGAAATTAAGTTGGTAGATACAGTGGACACACTTTTTAGTTGTTACCTTTTAATTAGGAGATGCTTTGATACGTCTTATACATGGGGCTAATCTCAAAGGATGTTGTGGTCAGTGACTCTGTTTGCATGCATACTCATGCATATGTCCAACAGTCAGTCCACTGTAGTGTGTGTGTGTGTGTGTGTGTGTGTGTGTGTGTGTGTGTGTGTGTGTGNNNNGTGTGTGTGTGTGTGTGTGTGTGTGTGTGTGTGTGTGTGTGTGTGTGTGTGGGAGCAGGGGTTATTAAAAGGTACAAAGAGATGAAAACAGATAAAAATAAAATCGCAGGACCACTGCAGAAATAATGGGACATCTGGTCCAGACATCTGGAGCCAGAGGACTTTTAGGAGCTTCCCAGCATCCTCTCACCTTGCGGGTAAATTAGCAAAGTGAGAAAATATGGCAGGGGTAAACGATGCTGACAATCACACAGAGGGAGGACAGTCGAGACAGGTTACTGGGGAATTCATCATTTGGAGGTTCTTTTTTGTTTCACATGAACAAAGGCTAATAAAGGAGAGAGAATGTGGGAGCTGAGGTTCGTGTGTGTGTGTGTTTAAGAGAGAGAGGTGTGTTTGAAAGCTAATGAAGGTAGTAACCCACTCATTACTCTTGAGAAGAATTGATCAGTTTCCTACATTGACCTAATTAAAACAAATCTGTTGCTAAATGAGGATTGCAATGCAGTAAGGCTTTTCTTCATTAATATGGATAACTGTATTGAAATCAGTAATCACATTGATCAGTTCATTCTGTAGTCTATGATGACCACAGAGATTTAACAGGTTTTATATATAGGTCAGGAAGATTTATCCTTGCAAACCCAAGCTTGAGACAGACAATATTTATTAAAGGTAGGATGTACAATAGATGATTGACAGTTCTCTCCGTCACTCAGACATCAGTATAAATCTTTTCTATATTTGATGGACAGAATGTGCCATTCAGTAGACTGTCATGGGCCTTTACCAATGATTTTTAAAAGAAAAAAAGTATTGGAAGCTATTGCTGAAATGTCAAACTTGTGATAGATTTGCTTACAAAATTAGTTTGGGCATAAATTTGAGAAAGCGGTCTTGCAGTATCTGGAGCATGGTCCATTTTATAGCTGTGACACATAGTTTGAAACAGTTGTTACTTGAGTTTGCAGAGTCAAGAGAGGAAGTGAGTCACGTCATCAATTAAACACATCCGATACTTTGCTTTTCTGGGCTTAAAATTTGCAGTGAACCCTGAGCTTGTCTTCTTGTGAGAATGAGAGAGAGAGAGAGAGAGAGGGAGGGAGTCAGACATGGTGTCAGATGTGATATTGATGACAAGCCAGTGTGCTTGTCTCTTGTTTCCCCTTGGCTTAATGTAAGGTCACAGTGGAAAGGTGGGACAACAAATGCCACCAAGTCACTTTGACAGCTTGACCCCTGGGAGAGAAAATACCCTTTTCATCAGATGCCCATCCTGCCAAGTGCCCCATTCCCTCACAACCTCCTATCCACTTCCTGTCTGTCTTCTGTCCTCTCATCATGTCCAATTCATCTTTACTTAACCTTTGCTTTTCTCTGCACCATCTCTCAGACCACCAACTGTTTTGTCCTCTTTGTTCTCTGTCCCATTTTCCTTGCTACACATACACACACAGACACACACATATAAAGACACACAAGTAGGGGTGTAAGGATAAGTTTTTACAACGATATGATACGTATCATTTTCTGTGGTTCCGATACCATTCAAGAACAATATTTGCCTCCTCTAGAATGATACGATACGATTCAATAACTTGAAATGTATTTTTTTCCTGAAGAATTCCACCAGTGTGTCTGTAAAATAAATACCTGGATACTGGACAGTGCAGGTGAAGATTCCTAGTTTCCAAGTATTTTTTGTACATCTCTTTTTTTGCAAGTGTCTCTTTGTCACTGCTGGTGCTGCCAATTACGTCACACACAGGGAGAGTGAATCAGAGTAACCATTAACATTTCTTTACTATTAAAAGTGATAAAAAAATACATCTATATTATGTGTGTCCTGGTTAAATACAATGCATAAATTCTTAGTATTGACTATTTACCTTGCTAATCAATTTTAGGTCAATATGCTGTACATCTCCGTGAAGGACAACTTGCTGAGTACCTATCAATGTAGTTGGATCGTAGGAATGTCAATCGATGCATCAATGTAGTCGATGAATCTTTGCACCCCTATACACAAACAAACACAGAGTTTTCTCTTTCCTGGCAGTTTCCTTAGGTTGTGGATCTAATGCCACAAATGGGTAATAAAGATGCCATCAAAAGGACACCAGAGGATCCACATTCTGCCTTCGCTCCATTCTGCTCATAATTCTCCAGAGGGCAGAAGGACATACATCACCTGGAGAGCCTTCTGGCATAGAATTATGTTGTTTAGTGCAGGCTGTTGCCATGATGGGCCAAATGCACAGCACACACAGAAAGAAGAAGTGCACAGAACAAATGCAAAGCTTACTGTGCAAATACAGCTGCCTGTATACCACAGCACAAATATTAGCCATTAAGTGCAGACCATTAAGCCACCTAACATAAAGCAAAATTTATCTTGGAAGGCCCTAATCAGCATGCTAACCACAGAGGAGAGGAAAGAAAAGAAGCAGGCAGAGGACAGGAAGCACATACTGTGTTTATTCCCCCTCCAACCCCTCCTCAGACAGTCAGATAGGCTCTGCCACAATGTCTCGTCAGATATGACCTTGAGCGAGTCCATTGTCTCAGAGGATCTTCACTCACACTGTCACATCAGACTACTTCAGCGTTCTCAATGAAAAACAACCCAACAACAGCATCACAATGATGGATCACTGCACATCATTTGCATTAGCAAACAGCTGGGGCAGGTTTGTCATTTCCAATTATTGGAGCTGCACTGTACAATGCCTTCAGATGTCTTCCTGGTGAAATCTTTATAATTCAGAGTGTATAGTTCTTAAGTTTGGTTTTACTGGAAGTCACTTTATACAACATTCAGGGAAACAAACAGGGGGAAAAAAATTCATTGAGACAATCCTAAGATCGGAATTTGGCAATGCCTATACATGTATTATTAAATGGCAGCTTACTGGCTTTTGCGTCAATTTATTTTGTGGAGGGACAGAGAGCCCTGATGTTAAACGACATACATGAGCTGCACATGTGTTCTTATGGAAATTGAGAGAGAATTGCAGTGATGACCTTCTGCACACTGATGTGCCAGGTCTTGTCGCCCATGTTGTTTTTAAATTGATGACTTTAGTGCCGTGCCTTCAGGAATGATCTCACCTCTATGAGTGCATTGTGGGCACGGAGGGGTGGGGCTCTGCTCCAGCTAAGTGGCACACAGTTAGTTCTCATCTGCGCCAATTTGGTGACTCACTCACAGTGAGTCACTTGACTGCACCTCTGAAAAGCAGAGGCTAAGAAGAGGTGTGAACAACCTACCCATTCAAATTATGAGGATCAGATTCGAATTGTTTTTGAAGTTCTTCACAGTTGTACAGCTGTATCCTTATATGTAGTGGATGAGGCATCACAAGAGTTTCTGGATCCAAATCATGGCACAGCACAGCACAACTACTGGGCTCTTATGTGGATCCTTGGCTTCTTCTGGTGCAGTCACAAGAAAAGACCTTGAGGTCATGTGTGAGTTGTTACATTAATAGAAGTGCCAACATGTTAGACTGCTTGGTAAGATATCAAACCCCTGGCTTGTCTCTACAGTAACACCCCTCCGTCAGGGGGTGAATATGTGATGTGTTTGAGAAACGCCTAGGCACAGATGTTATGACAGTATTTTCTGTTGCCTTCAATTTGAACTTTGGGTCTCCAGTGACCAAAATGACTGTGGTGAATGGTAACCTCCAATCCAAGTTCTTGAGCATCAGTTTAGACACCCATGCAAGGGCATGCTGGATGGTAAAGACACCTAAATGCTGTTTTTCCACCTTTGAAAATCTGGAATAGCATTTATGCAGTTTCCCCTCCAGGTGTGTATGCATAGTTTACATGGGTTAGTACACTCTTTCAAAACTTAATCTCTTGTGATCTTTCATTTTATCCCTCTTTTGATATTTTCACATGAGCACAGAGCAGCCATTAACCCACCATCCTCTCATGCTAGGTGGAGATCAAAAGCAATAAACCTATCTCTGCACCAAAGCCGGCATAAGTAGACTGGTTCCACGCGTCAAATGAGACTTTCACAAATTAGTTGGATATAAAATATCTGAATTTAAACATAAGCATTTTGCTTGAGTTAGCGTTATACAAAAAGAACATCCACATACAAGCGTCAGCACACAGGGATACAAGCCAAACACTTGCAGCAGGCTTAAATTCAGACTTTCATTAGATGTACAATATGATTAAAAGGTATAAGAGCTCATTCACCTTGTGTGTTTGTTTGACTGGGATTCAATCTGTCACATCAATGCTCCTGCTCAGAGGTCATGTGAGGTATCACCACACTATGTACTATGATTAACTCAAAAGACTAGAGACAGGAAGACATTAATGTTTGATGCTTTTAATTAAACAAATGCATTTAGTTGACTAATTAAGTCCAAACCATGCATGCCACACAGGACTCCGGTGATTTGCAGCCAAGAGATATGTGTTCTCACTGGGAAAATGAGAACATAGAGTGAAGAAGCGCCAGCTTGCTGACTTATGTGGAGTCACACTTTGTGTTAATTTTCACAAATCTCATGAATATTGTGCTCAAGCTTATGTCTACATCATCTAATGTGTGATGCATACAGTGTAAGCCATTAATATACACACCTTTCACAAGGTTGGGGTTACACTATTCATTCTGAAATTGAAATTTCTTTTCAGTGTTCACCGACCTCCAGCCTTTGCCAGGAAAGCTGTTATTTCATCTTATTTGTCTCCATCACTGAGGCCCAGGGGATCTGACATTCAAACTATTTTGCATTAATCATGAACAGTAGCAGACTTTTTCATTTTAATTAGATTAACTAGAACAGATACATTTATTGTTATGCTGAAAGTGTTAAGAGAAGTGCAACAAATACAAAGCAAATTGCTTATTCATCCTCAGCTGTGTTTGTTTGTTCAGTGTCACCATCAGGGTTTGTACCTTTCAGGGACGTCTCTCCAACGAATGCCACTATTCTGTCTAACTCCTTAAAAGACACACAAGTGGTACCGTACCCAGTGCCTATTTTCAACACTGCAATTTCTCACGTTTGGTGAACATTTTCTTTCACCTCTGGCATGTTTTTTTTTTTTTTTTTTACATAAGTTGAGCCTCACTTAGTATCACTACAGCCTGACTCTTCATTTCTCAGCTACAGGGAAACACAACAAGCACATCATTTAGGACACAATGTATTTCTTTCTACCACATTTGGAGCTTTCTGTGTTTTTTTTTTTTGACATGACTGATTGTAACAAACGACTGGATTGAAGGTCGATGGGGCTTAACATTATGTACAGGTGTGCAGGGTAGTGGGGGTGGGGGCATTATCAATAAATTGCCCACAAGCTCTTAGGGGAGCTAATTTGTGGATTCACGTTCCATATAGATTTTTGAATACATGTTTTTTAAGCAAAAATATACACTCGGGGGCCAATTTATTAAGTACGCCACACCTCTCTAATACAAGGCAGGACCCACACTTTGCACTCAGAACTGCCTGAATTTGCCTGAATCTTGAGCATGAACTTGTCAGCTGCATATTCATGTGCAAATCTTTCATTCCTAAAGGTGGTCTATTGAGACCTGGTGATTGTGATGGTCACTGAAGTGCACTGAACTCGCAGTGGAATTAGCTTGAGACGGCACGTGCTTTGTGATTGTTTAGCTTGCTGGAACTAGCCATGAAAAGATTAGGTTATGAGGGGAGGCACATGGTCATAAAAAATAGTCAAGGAGTCCGTGGCATTTAGACATGCTCAATTGGTATTAAATGGTCTGATATTCCCCACATCACTACATCACTGCTACCAGCCTGAACCGTTGACATAAGAGTGGATCGCATGTATTCATGTTTACACCAAATATTGACCTGACCAACTGCATGTCACGGGTGATATTTTTCTTATCTTCAACAGTCCTCTGTCAAGTGTAACCTCAGGTTCCTGTTCTAAGCCGACAGGAAAGGAACCCAGTCTGAGCTTGTGCTGCTGTAGCCCGTCCACTTCAATGTTGCACGTTCAGAGATACTCCTTTGCATCATATAGTTATCTGAACTACTGTTGTCTTCCTGTCAGCTTGAGCTAGTCTGCCCACTTTCCTCTGACCTCTGTCATTAACAAGGTGTTCTCGCCCCTAGAACTGCTGCTCGCTGGCTGTTGTTTTTCACACCATTCTCTACAAACTCTGCACGCTGTTGTGCACGAAAACCCCAGGAAATCAGCAGTTTCAGAAACACTCAAACCATCTTGCACCAGCAATCATGTCACAGTCAAAACTGCTTACAGCACAGTTCTTCCCCATTCTGGTTTTTGATGTGAATAACAACTGACCGCGGCTGCTTGTTTTTATGCAGCCGGTTGCTGCCATGTGGTTGGCTGATTGTGTGAAAGAGCAGACACACGTGTTCTTAATAGTGGCCACTGCATGTTTTGCATTTTGAGATTTCATCCCCTTGTGCGACTCTAGAGGCAACATCTCTAACTGCAGCATGTTCATCAGGTGGCACCACATGTATTCTAACTTTTATAATACGCACATAAATCAGTTAAATCAACCATCAATGATAAAATGACTTTTTTTAATTACAATTTTTTTTTTCAAATCACTGCTGTGCATGTCACAATTACAGCTGTTATTTCCCTTTCTTAATGCACATTAAGGTCAGAAAGCCATGTTAAGTTAAGTTAAGGTTATGTATAGTGTATATGCACATATTACCCATATGAGTAGAATTCTATTAACAAACCACCATTGTTGGTGGCAAAGGCTATAACTGAGCTGTTCCCAGTGGATGTTTGCTGTTAAGGTGAAATGGAAATTTCCCACTTGTCTGAGAAAATAGTTCCCCTGATATAGAGGGCTGACAATGACCTCGTGCCTTCTTCTGCTTCTTTTGATTTGGAGGTTCTCCAACGATTCACTATAAAGTGAACTGTTTTTATCTCCTTTTCTTTAAAGTGCTAGTTTTTCCATGAATCTTAGATTCACAAAGAATAGGTTACTACCTGATCTATACGTATACGTATCTTTTTGTCCGCCTCATCTTGCATGACTTGCAGCACTGAACTTTAATAACTATTTCAACACAACAGTTCCCTTCCTGCTTCCTTTAGCTGTTCCCCAGGTCCTTCTTATTTACTATTGACCTACTCAGTAATCCAGCTGGTCACTGGGGAAATTAAAGCAATTAATGGACACAAATTAATTTTTGATATGAAAATAGTCATTGAGGCTAAATCACTTAAATTTATAGTGTATGCGTTTTTTTTTGTTTTTTTTTTTTAATCTGAGGCATAATTGTGTTAGGTATCTTACACCATTGACCTAATGGCAGAAAACACTTGATAAAGATTTTATGAACATTTATAGAACTACATCTGAATATTGCAATTTATATGTTGTGGTTAAACATTACGACAGCAGCTGGAACTGCTGCGAGACATTAAAATGACTGTGTCAGCAGCTGAAAGTAATGGCTGTCACATTATCTGTCTTTACGAGCAGGTTTTCTCACATCTCTTCACAGCAACAGCAAAACATAAGAAAACAAAAACACAGCATAGAAAGTGAAGTGTTGCTTACGATTAACTGCATAACAAAAAGTGATTTTCTTTACTACTGATTGAGCAGAAATTGACTTAGGTTTTGAGGTAAGGAAGCATACGGAAGTTGCCATATGATTATTTTCCATCAGTAAATTGCACCCTCCTGGAAACTCTATATCTTAATTGTTGTACTCAAAAACCTCTGATTGAGGCTTTGAAATAGTCACACTGTTAGCAGACAGAAACAAGAACCTGTGGTGGGCCAATCGATAGAAACTTCATTACTTGGAAGCCCAGCTAGTAATCTCCTCGGCTGCAGCTGTGAGAGGCATACATTCTACCACAGCACCTGTTCTCAATGATATATCCAGCCTGCACCTGCAGAGGCACAAAGGCACACTCACACCACACCAAGGTTTATCACTCTCCTACTATCATACCATCGCTCCCTCTCTCTCTCTTTCTATCCCTCTCTCTCTCTCTCTCTCTCTGTCTGCCTCTCTGTCTCGTTGTCTGCCTGTCTGTCTGTCCATCAACTACGAGCCCACAAGGTTTTGATGTTATTTTACACTCTCTGCCTGTTTCTGTCTCGCCTCTCCAGATGAGCTTTCTCACATTTAGGCCAGGATGCATCTTTTAGCAGCTGACAAGAACAGAAGGAGAGAAAACTGACAGGAGAAAACAGTGGGGGAGAGGAGCAGCAGGGGTGTGAGGAGTTGGGGGGAGGTGAAGGGGGGGAGGGCAGTTGAGTACTTCTTTTTTTTTTTTTTTTTTTTTTCAGTTAATGGAAATAGACCTTTGGGGTTTAGGAACTGTGTAGTATAATATTATGTTAGGACAACTCCATTTTACACCAAAATTGGTTCCATGATTGCAAGCCACAAAGACATTTTAAGCATTTTTCCCTTTGTAGTGTTCACAGGTTCCTCCATGAGAAAATTGAGTCTCCATGGGAAAAAAATGACAAATCATCTACGTATCAGAAATGAGTATTCGCACAAGTTTTCAGCCCTGGACTCAACTCTCACATTGTACAAATCTAATTCAGCTGTAGGACAAGGGCCAGGGAAAATATAGTTTTTTTTAGTCCCAAACTGCATTTTACGCCCAAGTATAAAGAGGCCAGAAAAGCTTTATGGATTTGAACCAGTGATATGAACGGATACTGCATTATATTGTGCTGTAGTATATGAGTAAATGCGTTACCTTTTTTTTAAAAAAAAATTATATCAATTTAACCAGTAGGTGGCAGCGACAGAGCAAGAACGATCATGGCTGACTTAATACATCTTGCACCAAGAAAACTTCATTATATCGTTACAGAGAAAGAAAATAGTTAGTCCCAGTTATTTACACTCCATCGCATTTTGCAAAAAGCAGAACTAATAATCTTCCCTGCTATTGCTTGGTGATAGCTACTCATACAACAGGGAATACTGAGGTCTGTCCCCTTGAGCGTGAGGGATTGCAGCTGCAGTGTGGCTGATGCACACGCAAGTGCATTGAGCTGGAAAATCTTGTTCCACAAATGATAGCTAGATAGATAGATAGATAGATAGATAGATAGATAGATAGATAGATAGATAGATAGATAGATAGATAGATAGATAGATAGATAGATAGATAGATAGATAGGTAATTGTCTTATACCCTCTCATATGCATCCACCATGGCAATAAACCTCAATAGTGGGATTTTGTCAAGAGAAAATATCTATATGCTAATACCGCCCATTATGCAACCACATATTGCAAAGTAAAGCGGCACCATGAGGCTGGTCTCCCAAGGCCCACTCTCAACTCTGACTGACATAAACTATGAGGACTGAGTGGATTTCTGCCCTGTTGAATATGGCTTACAGAACACCACTTTGTGCAGCACTCTATTAAACTGAAATCTTTGTTCAATTTGCAACAATTATTGTTTTGTGATAAACATGGGAAATGCCGGTTTGATTAATTAGATGTTATAAAACAAGTATTTCTGACAGCAGCAGTATTGATTTGCCAAGAGGCAATTATACAGACATTTCATTATAGCTAACAACACACAGCTGTGATGCATATTTCTGTGAACTCTATAATGCTATAGAAGCAGCAACAATACCAGCTGGCTCAGCAACTAACTACGTTTAATAGCTTCTGGTTTTTGACATTTTCAAAATTACAGTAATTAGAGAGAGTGCAAGAGTGCAACATCTTTTTTTTTGTTTTTTGGTTGTTGTTTTTTTTTTTTGACCATTTGGTTCATTTGTATTGCATGAATGTCACATATAATGTTTCACACATCAGAGTCGTGAAGTTTCAGAAATAGTTCAACTCTCTGAAGCATTTACACAATTATACTTATGGGCCCAAAGTGAGAGCAGAACAATGTGAGATTTATTATACAGCCTAACATATGGCCCTAAAGGAAAAGTCACTGATTAATGTTTTCTTTGTGTGTGTTTCTTAATTGTTTTTAGTCAGTATATCTGCTGAGATAAATGCAAGATGTTATTTTTGGCACACAGCACCTGACACAAATTGGCAAATTAAAACATGTATGTACCAAATAATAATAATAATAGTAATAATAATAATAATAATAACAAGAAAAACTGGTATTTACACAATGAGCAAATTATCCTTGTAGCTGATTGTTTCGAATCTACACAGACATTTTTCAAGTTACTGTATCTCCTGACACAATTTTGTGCCATCGTATTCAACTCTGCAGCCATGAAGCTGTCTTTTACTATCAAGATAGCTTAACGGACCTTTGATTAAAAGAAAAGACCAAGGTTAACAGGACATCTGTCAGAAAATCTGGGCAGATTACGCAGCTTCATCTCACACACAGACTCAGAGCAAATGATGTAATTGAGACCAAAGTAATACTGCCTCTTGGCCTTATTCAACCTGGGCTAGTGTTTTTGTGTTTTTTGCTTTTTTTGTTATTTTTTGGACTGGTCACCAGATTCACACTTAACTTTTGGATTTTTTTTCAAGAATAAATGGAGAGAGACTGGAAATTTAAAGTAAACAAATTAGCAAAGATCACAATCTAGATTTGACACCATTGCGTCGCTCTCTTAATCTAATCAAGTCAAGTGAAA
Source organism: Rachycentron canadum (assembly GCA_038496675.1). Classification (NCBI taxonomy): domain Eukaryota; kingdom Metazoa; phylum Chordata; class Actinopteri; order Carangiformes; family Rachycentridae; genus Rachycentron; species Rachycentron canadum. The sequence continues at coordinate 15,300,899 of CM076648.1, forward strand.
CCAAGTCAAACTGGGCTTGAGTGTTTTTAAAATATATCATTTACAAATACTAATTACATGTTGTGATTGGTGTTTGAAATTGATAGATTCCACATTTTATTGATTTTCTTGTTTTTCTTTTGTTCTTGGCATTAAAAAACTGTCTTTATTTATACTTGTCCATGAGAACAACACAAATTAAAGTGAATAACACAATAATGATAATGATAACAACCACAAATGGTGGTTGCATTACATCTGGACATGTCTTTGGTCCACAATTTCAAGATAATTGAATAATTTCTACATGACCTTCCAATGCATAGGCAACAAGTAGAGTGTTTGTTTTGTTACACATGTCATATCTACCTCATATTGCAAATCATACATTTAATGTTGCAAATTTGGTGAAATGGTGCCTCTGATCATAAAAGAAAAACTTGTGCATGTGCGAGGCAACATTTTAAAAATGTCAGATGTTGCAAGCTATTGTTGGCTTTATATTATTTACACTGTAGCAGTTGCATTACAAAGAGCTGTGACACAAAGGCCAGTAATGCTTTGTGTCAGTGAACCCGATGCCTGCTGGTCTCCATAAGTCACCTGTCACCTGTGACTCTCAAGTCGTCTCAGTATCATAGGCTTAGGGAAAGATAACATCTTGAGTACAAAATAATTACCTTCTTAAATGTTATAAGTGTATTGCAAAATGAACAAATCATCTAGGTTACCAGACAAATAAGATTCACACAAAAATATTTCCATTGGCTACTTTTTTTTCCCAACAAAACATGAGCACATTAAGCAAATGAATTGACCTTACAAGCCTCAAATTTATAATTGGGTCTCTGCTGTGCCAACTAATATAACTGCTCCAGACTCCTGACTCAGTGATGATCAAAAGAAACACCTCAGACCCTCTGTGCTCTGTGGCAGCTCTCAAATGACTCTCATTTCCCTGATCTGCTGCTTTCCTATGCTCTAAAGCCTCCCGGCCTAGTGAGCCCACAGTCTGTGTTTACAGAAATTTTTCTGAGCTTAGTGCATTGCCTGACAAATTCTGGATGCTGGTATCAACATGGAATTGTTGATGATCCATATCAATATACTGTCTAGCTATGACACTGAAATATATATATATTATTGTCTATTTCTGTAATCTCGCCAAATAAGAGGGGAAATGCAAGATTTGAGTTTTTAGGTTTGGGCTGCAGGGTCGTCCATGCCTCTAGACCTGTATGATGAGGCATGACAGCAAAGGCCTAATGCAATATGAGACAACATGAGTGTGTGTGACTCCCTCAATCCACCAGGGAACTTCAATCACTCAATTTCTCTGAGCAGTATGCTTTCAATCCCAGCAAACAGCTGGCCCAGCATTTAGAACACATGGGGATTAGGGGGTTGATTTAGTTAAAGGCTCAATCCAGAATCAGACCATAGCACCACTTATGATGGCAAGATCACCTCTCTCTGCTGTCTTTGTTTATGATTTTTCCATGGTTTTTGTCCTGATTTCATTAAGTGAGACAGAAATCTATCTATCTATCTATCTATCTATCTATCTATCTATCTATCTATCTATCTATCTATCTATCACCATCATCATACATCATCTTTTCTGTGTTTAACCAGAAATTGGATTAATCTAATCTCTGGGCTGTGGTTATTTTACACACATTGTTTATTCTGCCATGTCATTATAAGTCCAGTCCAGTGCTTTCTCTCTACCGCATGAATAGAAGGTATGCTGCTTGTAACAACCTGGGTGTGTATGAAAAAGTGCAGGTGTGTGTCGAAGTGTTTTGATAGAATGAATGAAAAAGAAATCTGTGAACACAAGTTCCCAGTGCTGATGGGCTCCTATTGGTTAGCACGAGGGGCTGATTTGCATACGGTGGGAGTGTCCTGAGCCAGCACTGGGATGAATGACTTGTTCAAGTCAGATAGCAATAAGGCATAGCACTCAGCAGAGGTCTGCGCTGCTCAACACTCAAAATGCCTGGGTTACTCTTGTGGCCACTGTTACTGCTTTAAGTGGAAAGTGCTGGACTAGGACATAAACATGTTCAACAGCAGACACCACAGCCTTAGCAAAAGAGGAGGAATATGGGTAAGTTTTATGATAATTGCCTTTACAGACAAACTTACGATTACCTTATATGATATAGTGAATACAATTTGAGCAAAGAAGGCACATGACTAGCTCTTCTCTATACTATAGCTTTCTGTTTTTATTCTCATATGACTTCAATGTGCAAATAAACTCCAAACAAATCTAATTTCATTGATTGGCTGAATGGGAATTACAGTAAATGTAATGATTACAGTTCAAATTATAGTTACCAGTATGCAAAAAAGTGCTGCATTCGCTATTATAACTAAATAATATTGTTCAGTGTTCATAATCAAACCATTCATAAATCACTCTGAATCTCTCTCATTAAACTGTATTATCTTTAATCATTTTGTATTACAGGGTTTGTGCATCCTCTTGCTTTACACCAGCCCTCTCTCCTGTTTTGCAAATTTCAGCCAAGCAAAAGAGCTCATCTATAAGATAAAGGAGGGATTACCCAGAGGGACCTTCATAGGGGCCATTGGAGTAGACTTAAATTTGGATTTCACTGTTGAGCCCCCCTTTTTATTCAGTCTGCCGCAAAAGAAGGTCAGTGAACAGTATGTGAACCTAAATAATACCACTGGGGAGCTTTACACATCTGCTACAGAGATTGACAGGGAGACCCTCTGTCCTGATAACACAGAGCGACAGGGATGTGTCCTCTCACTGGATGTGTTTGTGTTGCCTCAGCAGTATTTTCAGCTTATAAAAGTTAAGATCTTAATTGAGGACGTGAATGACAACAAGCCAAAGTTTCCCGTGGATGAGATCTGTCTGTATGTCCCAGAAAACACACCCGTCAATGCTCGCTATGCAGTGGAGCAGTCTGCAGTTGACCCGGACCTGGGTCCTCACGGAGTGCAGACCTACTGGCTGGTTAATGACTTTGGCATGTTCACACTGGATGTTGAGGAGAATGAGGGAGGTGAACTGACACCCTTTCTCATTGTGACAGAGGCCTTGGACAGAGAGACACAGGCTGAATACATAACAGATATCATCGCAGAGGATGGAGGGACCCCTTCTCTGCTCGGCACAGCTACTTTAAAAATTGTCATCACAGATGTGAACGATAACTGCCCCCAATTCATGGAGTCACAAATTAATGTCACTTTGCATGGGAATACCACCAAAGGGGCACATTTGGCACGTTTGCGTGCTTTTGACCCTGACCTTGGTGCTAATGCTCAGATCAGCTACGCTTACAGTGAACGTGTGCCAAGGGACACCAGGAGCTTGTTCCATTTGGACAGAGTCACAGGGGTGATCAAGCTAGCAGGGAAAATAAACACTGCCACAGCCACATTTTACAAACTCACCATTCTGGCTAATGGACCTGGTTGTATTCCTGCTGTTGCCACTGTTTCTGTTCATATCATCAAAGTTGTCACTGGACCCCCTGCTGTCATACCACGGTACATAGCACCAGAAAAGGATGGGGTGGTCACAATAAAGGAGTCTGAGCCACCGTTTTCTCCGATTGCTTTTTTCACTGTTAAAAACATTGATATTAACCAAAGGGTGGACTGCTATCTGGAAGGGGATGGTCCCTTCAGGCTTGGCCCCTATCAGCTGTTTAAGAATGAGTACCTGCTGGAGACTACAGAGCCCTTGGACTATGAAAAGATACAGGAATATGAACTCATTGTGATTGCTAAAAATACTCAAGGACTTGTCATCAAGACCTTCCTCAAGGTGCAGGTGTTGGACGAGAACGATAACGCACCGGTGTTTCAGCAGTCTGTGGTGGAAATATCTGTTGAGGAAAACAATCCACCAAACACCTTTCTAACACAGCTCCAAACCTCAGACCAGGACAGCGAAAGCCGAGGGGAAGTCATCTACCTCCTTGGAGGTGACGCCCCCGGGATCTTTGTCGTGGATCGTGTGACCGGTGTTCTGACTGTGGCCACATCACTGGACCGTGAGGAGAAAGAGACGTACCGGTTCATAGTGAGAGCAGTGGATCAGGGGACACCCAGGAGGGAGTCAATTGCAACGGTGGTGGTGAGCGTCCAAGACCGCAACGACAACAGTCCACGCTTCATCAACAAGGACTTTACTTTCTTTGTGCCAGAGAATTTCCCAGGGTATGGTGAGATTGGGGTCCTGTCTGTGACGGATGCTGATGCTGGGGAAAATGGCTGGGTGGCCCTTTCCATTCTCAACGGCAGCGACATCTTCATGATAGACACAGGGCGAGGGGCGCTAAGGGCCAAGACATCTCTGGACCGTGAGCAACAAGGAACATACCAATTGTGGATTGAGGCTGTCGATGGTGGGGAACCTGCGCTTTCCTGTGTCACCATGGTAACCGTGCTGTTGTTGGATGTAAATGACAACCCACCTATTGTCCTCTTCCCTCAGTCCAATCAGTCCTACATGCTAGTGCTACCCAGTACGTTACCAGGAACATCAATCACAGAGGTGTACGCTGTGGATAAAGATACAGGCATGAATGCTGTGATCGCCTATAGCATAATTAAGAGGAAAGGTGGTGAGCCTGGGTCATTTGCCATAGACCCAGAAACAGGAAATATCACATTAAAGAGGGAACTCAGCAACCGGGGCCTCTACAGCCTTCTGGTGAAGGTCAGTGATCATGGTCAGCCTGAACCACTGTACTCAACAGTCATGGTTAACTTCTTTGTCAATGAAACAGTGAGCAATGAGAGTTACATCCAGAGTCTGCTGACCAGAGAAGCTGACATAGAGATAGAGGAGAGGCCCTGGTACACTGGCCAGATGACAGATGGGCCGGAGAGGTATGAGCTGTTCCCCTGTCAGACTGTCCTCATTGCTCTCTCAGTGACATGTCTGGGGCTTTTTTTCACGGTTGTTACACTGACATCTTACATATGCTATAAGAGGTTTAAAAAGCACAGAAAGAAAAGATCAGAGGTGGAAATACCTTTAAAAAGGAAGGATGACTCCATGCAGGTTGTGAACCGAAAGATCAGGCAGGTCTCAAACATCTAATATTCAGTCCACACATCCAAAAACCACCACTGTTTACATGAATGTTTACAAAGCTCACTGTAAGAAGTGTAGTTCTTACATGGGGTTGCTCATTTTTCTTTTGTCATATGAATGTTACCTCTGCAAATATTGTGATTTGACTTAGATGCCATGAGCGTCTGCTGTTAAAAAGGGCACATAGTAGCGTTCTCTCTTCCACTTATTATCATCTCTATGAACCATGGCAAAAAAGTGTCAGAAAACCAAAGTAATTAATAATTAGTATTGGCTTTATAACAAATTCAAGAGAGCAACTCATTGAAGATTACTCAGTCCAAGGTCCTATGTAAATATTGTATAAAATATTAGAACTTTATATAAAAATTTTGACATGAAAGGGACAGACAAATCAAGACACAGCAAATGTCTTTCTTCATCTCTTTACACTGCCTGTCACGATTATTACTCATCATTACTCTTCATTATTCATGAAGAAGTGACTACTTTGGAGAGTATTATACACACATTCGGGTATCATTCTGTTGACATAGATCAAATTCTAATGACAAGACAATTCATTACAAAACATGACAATGAAAATAGTCAGATTGAACTAACAAAAAAAAACAACCATTTCCCACTCACTAGTTTTTCTCACAATCCTCTTCAACATGGTTTTTAAAGGGTGAGATGGATTCCCTGATATACACAATAATACTGAATACAATACAATAAGAGGAAGTTGAAACTCTGGAAAAACTAGTAAGTGGACCTTGAGTCAAGATTCTACTTGTCAAAATTATATGACGTCATGTGTCATCTGAGAGCCATGATTGGTAACCAACTGCTCTACTTGCTGTGAACGCTCACTCATCGTGTACTGTACATAAAATCCTCAAATTCCATCCCAGTACGACAAAGAATCACATATTTTCATCACACCAAATATTTTGAACTGTTTCTTCAGTGTCATACATCTGCTTTAAGTTGCATACATCACCCTCCTCTATACAATCATGCAATTTTCAATGTGTCTGTGAAAACATCCTAAGTATTTGTGAAAGAAAATCAAAGCAACTATTAAAGATATTTTATTTTTATAATACTTTGGATTTTTTCTGTATTTATATCACCCACATGAACCAACATATTTACAAATCTGTTTGTACAAGAGCTCTATGTAATATTTAGTCAGGTTTGAAGACAAGTACAATCTATTCTACCTGTATTCTTTTCTCTTAACAGATCTGATGCTGCTTAAATTGTATTTATATGGCTTCTGCTGGGAGACAGAGCAAGAAAACAGGCCTATACTTTTGATTAGAATGAACTGACAATCCAAAAATTAAGATTTTTTTCCATTTGTGATTCAAACTTTGCTATTCTGTATGTGAATATATTTATATAAAGTCTTCATTGAATCAGGAATAAATATGATGTAGAAATGACCCACTCTGTACCTCAGATGAGGATAAACAGGTGAAGATCAAAAGCAGCTTGCGATGTTGTCATCACCTGCTAGTGAGGTAACACCCAGAGTCCCGTTTGGAAAGAAAAAAAACTGTGCTGACTTGTAGCTCAAATCATTTTGGTCTAAGAAACATTTCTCACCTTTGTTGAGAGGTACTTGTTATCACTGTACTCCTGTAACCAATAACATGCTTTTTCTTCTACCACATGAACCCGTGGTGCCTTTTGCTATACAAAACTGCTGTGTCTTTTTCCTATGCCTTTTTGTATGTTTGCTACAAAAAGTTGTGTAGACAGAACAGCTTGAAGACTCTTTGTGTTGCTGATAACTATGCACTCTGCCAAGTGAGGAACTCCTTCGTATTATGTGTCCCTTAAAACCTGTTTGGCTTTGGCTCTTACAAAACAAGAAACATGCAACCAAACCAGTGCTGAGGACCTTTTCACACATGCAGCTTCTCAAGTTATAATCGGTATCTCAGGATGGACGCACGTCATGTAAGCACAGCAGCACATCAGGAGCTAGAAACAGCTCAGTGTAATCCACAGTAATCATCTCTGGCAAAACTGTTTACGCAGCTTGGCTGAAAGATGATAATCATTCATGTATATGCACACAGTAATGCCTCTCAAGACAGGTAATGATATAGGTTTTGTAATGACATCAAAATAATTCAAGATATAAAGGCAATGCACCTTATTCAGCCTTATGTGATGAAACAAGTATAACTGGTGTGTGTTGTTAATTCACAAACAGGACAGATTTCTTGGAAAAACAGTTGGACTTGCAATATGGTTAACATCTTGAATAGGGTGAAAAGTTGTCTGTCAGGCTGTTTGAGATTAAGAGAACAAACCATGTAAGCATGTTCATACCTATGTGTACGATGTACGTATGTGTGTATGTGTGTGTGTGTATGTGTGTGGTAGAGAAAGAGTGAGAGAACTGCCTTCACTAAGGGCTGTGAGCAGAAAGAAGTTCACTAAGTCCCAGCAGCCCCCTGTATGGCAAGGTGACTAAATTCATGTGAAAGAAATATTTAAGGTGAAAGTATTGGTTGATTTCAGCTTTTTTTCAATTTCAAAATAAGCATTTGAGACATTGTTGACAAAATGGCTCTGAAGGTTTGTCCTCATGTTGCTGAATTTAGTTATAATCATTTCAGATTAAGTTTTATCTGAAGATCAAGGCATATTTGTGGATACTCTTGCGATGCCTTCCCTGCTCAGGAAAGTATCCAGAAAACTCAAAGAAAAAAATATATGGCTTTATATTGCATTCTGTACTTTTTTGCTTCTGTGGGAACAGATTCAAAAGCTGAACACTTGGCAAGCCAGGTGCTGCTGTATGTCATGATCAAACCTCCCCATTTATCAAGGAGAATCAATACTGCATCAATACCTTGGTTGTGCAATCCATTTCTGCATATAATAAATAAGGCAGCTGCAGAAGCAACACTTGTTTGCAGCCAAGTGACAGAATTTAAGATGGTGTCTGTACAATTTTACATTTTTTCATTATGAGCAAATGATTACAGCATATGATTAATTGCATAAATAACAATGGAGATTTTATTCCACTGTATCAGCTTTTCTTTTACACCCAGTTTGACTCTCTCAGTTAGTCATTTTCCCTCAGCTTGTTGAAACAGGAAACACAGAACAGTCATACAAGCCCTTTAGGCCTATTATGGCCTTGAAAACAGCTGTTGTAATGATAGAGTATGCTCCTGTGTGCAACAACAAACAATTGTTCTAGTTAATAAATGGTAACTGGTAAGCTTGACCATGACTTCACATTTCTTCTGCATAGGGTGCAGATATTTTCACACAAAATAACATGCTATTCCTGTTTTATCAATAATTTGGGTCCTTTCTCTGCATTTTGTTGTTTACAAATTTAGGAAGTCACAATTATAATACAACTTATTGTTTTTATCTATGTGTATTTTAATACACAAACTAAACAACAGGAATACCTTCCGTAACTACACATCTGTTATATGCAGTGTTCTCCAGTTTGTGTGGTCTAAGGCAACAACATTAACTACATGCTAACATGCTGATTTTTTACAGTTACTGTATGTTGACCTTAGCTGTGTCCCAATTGATGGGCTACATCTTGCTAGCCCCTTAAGGATTCAGCCAGTGAAATGGACTCATATTTCAGTTTAATATGTTAGCATCATAACATTTACTAAGTAAAGCTAAAGACAAAAGTAAAGCTGAGGATTATGGGAACATCATTTGTTTTTTAAGTATTTGTTTTTCAGGCTTAAGTATTGAACAAATTAAAATTTTGACCATATGATGGCCCTAGAAAAAAAAGCAGGGGATCACCAAAGTAATTACAATTTGCACTGAGGAGAGCGTGAAAGCTTAGTGCCACACATTTCATGTCAATGCATCCAATAGTTCAGAAATTTCACTTAAAACCACAATGCTAATTGCTAATGTCTCATGGTGGCATTAGTTAGGGTTAGTCATTGGTCATTACTTTATAATATCTGAAAACCATTAATTAATTAGCTAATTTTGTGCCAAGGCATCAAGCAGATGCTGGAATACTTTACTTTTTCTTTTAAGCGAAAACTGCTGTTGTTCACCAACTGATCACCAAAGTGGTGACAATTCATCTTGAATCTTAAGTCATCAAATAGTTGTGATATTTCAGACTGCTCAAATGTGGTGGACAACATATAATGATAATTTGAATCCAAATGACTTTGTTTTATTTCTTAGTCTATCTCTGTCCACATGTTAGGGGCTGATGCTGTAAAACTCTAGACAGCTGAAATACAGAAATCTGCTACTTGTGTTGTCTGCTCTTGCAATTTGTTCTGCAGTCACTAAGTCAAGATCCTACTGTACAGAATCAAATAGCAATTTGATCTCTACATCCTTTTATCCAACATAATCCTCTACATGAACTCTGACCTCAGCATTAATTGTTTTTAACCTTCAAGAGTGTCATTTACATACCTCTAAGGTTTACATACAGCAGATAGAAACAGTTGGGAAGAGGTCACCCAGAGTGAGACAGTCTACAGCTTTTCTACATGACTGATCACCTCCTGTTGCAGTAATTCTGCTGACAACCAGCCCAGCATCTTCAGACAAAGACACAATATTCAGTGGAAGGGTGACTTAGCTTAAATCAGGTTTTTCACCTCTTCATGAACCCAGGGATTAGTGTTAGATACTTCATACCACACGTAGGTTATTAAAAAGACATCATTCTCAAGCAGAGGCGGTGTTAAAACTATAAGACGTCATACATGGTGGGTCATCATGCATTTCCTGGCAACCCCCCCTCTCTTTCAATTCAACTGACATGAATGCCATGTGACTAATGCTGATGATAATACAATTAAAAAATGCAAGTCAATAAGAAATTAAAATGAATAGATACAATGTGTGTGTGGGTGTATGTGTGTGTGTGTTCCATATGGATTATCTTGCATATGTCAAGGTTTGAGATGCTTTGTCATAGTAAGTGTTGTTTTAATTACGTGTCCTTCAAATTGTCACATACATGCAGTCACTGTGCAGCTAAATGTGCTGCATGTTCTTCTCCTAACAGAATGTGTTGCTTTTCACTGTCATGTGGCTCTTTTTTTCCAGGTTTTCCACACATATACATTTTTATATTTATCATGTCTTAAGAGGAAGTACATCTTCATACCTCATACCTCATCTGTCATGCAGTAACCAGTGATTCTCTCTCTCTCTCTATCTCTCTCTCTCTCTAGGAAAGCAAGAAAGTCTATCTGAAATTACATTAAATTCTTAATGGTGTAGACAGCAAGTAATTACCATCAGCTACAGCCTGATCCCATTTCCAGATTGGCTTTATTGTAATGCCCCTGCCTTGAAATCAAACAAATAAAGACACAATGAGAGACCCAGGTTGGGTTACACAGGTCTGCTGAATAGGAGAGGCTGCATTTCCTAAGTTATGACATCAAATACAACCCCCCTCCCCCTCCCCACCCCCACTTCCCACCACCTCCTGACACACATGAACACACACACACACACACACACACACACACACACACACACACACACACACACACACACTTTGTTCACCATTTTCAATAATGCATCTCCATATTTTCCCGCTGAAAATCACTGCCTTTGATCTAAAACATCTTTCATTTGCTGTGATGCAACAAAATATAATACAATCACACTCTTTTGATCCTGCTGTGGATTACGTTACTAATTTCCTTTATTCCTCTGTCCCCATTCTTCTCTCAGTTTTATCCAGTTTTATCCCAGCAAAACACAGAGGGGCTTCCAGAGAATTAGCTGCAGCAATGTATTTCCAAGCAACAAATATTTTCCCACAACTGCGAACACAGTAATACCATCCTGTCGTGCCACTGTATTTATCTCTCACCACAACCCTAAGGCAGTTCATTTGGACAAAGTTGTTCATGTTCCCATGGCAAAAATAGTTTGCTCTGTTTGACATTAATGTAAATATATATACTTAATATAAAATATAAAGATTTTGTAATGACCTTTCTACTGTGTCACCAAATTATGTTGTTATTATGGTTCCAACTGGAAAATATATTCTTTGCTATAACAACACAAGCCAACTCTTCTGCCTTTAATAAATAAGTTTTCATATGTTTATCATTTTGTGAGACACAACCCAGACCGTATTAATGTACTACTAGCCTGTGTGCAGAGACCGCTCCATCACTAAACATCAGTTTCCTGGTAAACCGCCGATTCATTCAAAGGCTATAATCATTAAATGTCTTGAGGGAGTCTGTTCTGACAGTGACAGTAAGCATGAGCCACTTGTATTCAATGTGGCAATGGTCAACATTTTCTTTCATCCATATTATTCCAGGCTCACTCACATGTTGTTATTCAGAGCTGCTGGAAAATATGCATTTTGTCTATTTTTGTTTTTTGGACACTTTCATGTACTTTTTTAAAAGCAAGACAGGCATTAAGTATTTAGATCATTTATAGTATATCCAAAGCTTTTCTTCAAATCTACTGGGACCATTTCAGATTTCATTAATATCATGCATGTAATTACCAGTAACCAGCCTTGAACGCACCGCAGTTCCTATAGCTTTTCATTTTCTGTAATATCCTAATTTCAACCTGTAAGCAAAGTCATCAACAACTGTTGAACTCTTGCTTGTTTTGAACAGCGCTGAAAAGTTTTTTCACAGACGTACAATCATGCAAATATGGAACGCTGCTCTTCCCTAGGCGACACCTTGGGGGCACAATTGAAGGGTCATTGGGCTAATTAGCAAGTCAGAGTTGAAAATGGCAATTTGTTGACCTTTGTGCTGTGCCGAACAATAGAAGGACTACTCCAGGCCAAACCTGTTTTGGCTGCATTTTCCACTGTAAAAGTTCCAAGCTCTTTTATCAGGGGGAAAATGAAAATGCAGCACATTTTTTTTACCAGGACTCAAAACAACATCAACAATTTCAGCCAACGGCACACGCTGCACCCATGTTGTTGTTGTTGATGATGGTGGGCCTTCTCAGCAGCAGGTAAGTTTTTTCAAATAGATTTTTTAAATTTAGCAATGATACTATGTAACATGCATACATTTTACCACTGGAGCTTTGGACAGTTTGTTGTCATCACTTGACTAAAAACATCACTCTATCTGTTTAGGCTTAGACCACTCAATGACCTTGTGTTGTTTTATGCTGAATCAGATTGGCACAAGTGACAACCAGAATGCTTTTATTCATCAGGTGTACTGATGCAGTTAACATCAAGCATGTATGAGTCACTTTTAGGGGTTGGCAAAGCTGCTATGTAACAATTTCTGTTTATGTTATTAAAGATCATTGAACAATTTGTTTCTGGCTTTGAAATGTATTTATTTTTAGTTTGTTTTTTTGCTCAGAGTTGGAGTTTTGTCCCGTATTTCTTACAATGGAGCCATGTTAGGTATGGTATTAATTCACAGCCAGTAGGGAGAGTAATGATAACAACCACCAGTCTCTCTCAACATGCACAAAAATTGGACCTGTCATGAGGTTTTCAGGAATTAATGTCATGTCATATTGCCAGAATATTATAAACCTGCATTTAGCCTAGAAGACTATGTTTGGTATAAGGTTTAAATCCTGTGTCTGTTGAAATGTAATAATTTTATTAGTTCCTTCCTGCGTTCTTTTAGTGGTTCCTCAGCCCAAAAGCTCAGCTTTATCCCAGAAGGGTTTGACATTTGTACAACAAACATCAGCCTCTATTATTAGCCCTCAGACTGAATGTGACAAAGCCCAAATGCAGCACTCATTTTTTAAAATTACATCTATTAAAGTGTATACATGCATTAGTTAACAATGCTAACTAAGTAAGCTAACATGCCCCTAGCAGCCCATCATTGTAACAATGATGCTTGCTTCCAAAATGATGCATTTATGTCTGCTTGTAGACACTTGTGCTAAATTGGAGCAGCAAATAGAGAATTTTTAATGAAATAATATTCTCTGCTAAGTTGACTAGAAAGCCTTCTGGAATATCAGTACTTGTGTTTTCAAAGACTGCTCAGGTTTATAGATGACTTTTTTCACTCTTAGGCCTTGTCAGACATCACTGAAAGTTGCGCTCACTGAAGGTTTCGCAGGCTTGTGATGTTTTCCAGTTAACTAACATATTCAGCAATACATGAAAGACTTCATGTTGCCAATAACCAGTACTTGTCGAGCTCATCAAATGCCTTTTATGAGGAGGTGGGGAGGCAAAAGTGATCAAAATTTCAATTCTTATATTTTAACATAATTTGGCTAATTGTTATGTTTTCCATATGTGTTGTAGATACTCAGACTTACATAAAACAAGCGGCAGCTCTGTTGTGTTCAGAAGATCCTGTGTGATTATCAACATAACTATTTACTGAGTGACTCATCATGTACTCCTCCCTGACTGTAAAGATGGGAAGCTGTGTCTGTTGATGGATTTAGTTATTATGTATGCAGTGTTAATCTTTAAGTCAGTCACCAGCTTTAAGAAACTTGATATGATTGATATAATATATATGATATTCAGTTTTGTAGAAATTATATGTAATGTCTGCATGTTTAGGTATTTGAAAATTCTTTTCAGATTGTATTTCTATTCCTGTATCATAATTTTGAACATTTCTGCTATATTTCATGTCATTTTGTAAAGGTCACATGATTCACACATGAAATATAAGAAGAGGGAAAAAAAGTTTTTAAGGAGACTATGCCCTTCTCCATTCAAAAATTCATTCTTAGTCTTCTAGAAAATAAGTATAAAAGGAATTGCCCTATATGGCCTGACTGCTTGGCTGTGTTTGCCATAGCATCAGACTGAGTTAATGGAGTGCCAGACGAGTGCTCCTTGTTAATACCAGCCACTCATGCATTTCAGGAAGCCGTTTCTTCTTTCAAGGGGAACTAAGTCTGTTAACCTAATTTGGTGAAGAAGATGTGCAACGGTTTTTCAGGGGAGAATAAATGTGTATCATCATCTCTCTCATTTGCCTGCTTTGATTGATGCTGATCACTGATCTGCTACATTGTATTTGAAAAGACGCACCATGTTTGATTATTGTGTTTGATTTGTGATTGCAGGGAGAATTCTGCAATCACACAAACACATACATTCAGATATACACTGCTGGTGAATCAACTCCACATGCTTAAAGTCTCATACTAATTTCCTTATGCTAATTTCATTAACGGCAATAAGAGTCGCTGATATGACAACATTTACCTGAGAGAAAAGGGCTAACACACACTACAGTCTGAACAGCAGCAATAGAGAAATGGGACACATCCCTCTGCACTCTGATAGTGGTTCCTTGCTGAGGAAAATGAGGGGAAAGCACACAACAATACACACAGACAGACAGAAAGACCAGCAGAGAGGCAAGGTGAACATGTGGGCAGAGAGATAAGTGCTTACGTGGCTTATTTGGACTCAGGTTTTCCTTTTGGTAGACAGTGCTCATTTGCCATATGGCAACAGTTCAGCCAATTCTATGGTCCCTCATGAAACTTTAAGTGCTGTACATGAGGGTTTGTTTCATCTTTGTTGCTCGTTTAAACACAACTGTTTTGGGTATGGTTTTTTGGGGGGTTTTTTTGGTTACTCATCAAATCCCTGACTTTCGAGTGTCTGCACGGACTCTTATGGGCTCTCTTTGATTCAGTGCATGCATGCACAAAACTGGGGCAAATACTGTTTGGAATCCCAGGGCTGGCAACTAAAGTGCAGGAAAGAGTGCAGGAAATTGAACCAGTAATAATGGTGTACTAACTGCGCATTGATATCACATGCTTGTATGTCAAACCATAGCACCATTTGCAGCATTGCCACCATAAGAGGTATCAAATAAAACTATCAATACTGTTGTTTCTCCGTGAGCTCTTTCCAAATAACATTATCTCCAACCATATATATGCAGTCATCATTTATATAAAATACAATATCTTCATATATTCTGAAAAGCGCTGTGTAAAAGCGAGCGTACTTAATGCATATACTGTTTACATACAAGTAGCGAGTGGCTGCTGTGACCTTATACTAGAAGTTTACATTCACTGTTAAACATATGATAATCATTATGGTTTCACAGGAACAAGATCCTTTTGTTCTCCATGCTCTATTTCAGGTTTGACCAGTTAAACTGCAAACAGGCTCAAAATTACAGTTACCTGCATCAGGTAACATGAAACAAGGATGCCAAGAAAAATGTCACTGAACATCCTTGTACAGCATACTGCTATGAACCACTACGTCCTTGTGTGAGCCATAATCTATAAGATAAGATAAGACTTAGCCAACTCTTCTGATTTAATGCATTATTGTTTGTTTTTGTTGGATATACAGATGTTCCCCTTTCTCTCTACAAATCTCTTACACAAGGTTAACAGTAACCTATAATGAAATCTGATGGTAAAGAAACTGGTTGGCTCAGCGATAAAAAACTAGCATAATATAAATTCTGCCTCCAGGTGTGTGTTTTTGTCAGGAGTGGGTGGTGGTGATTGTCGCTTGACCAGAGCTAGCAGCGTTTCTTCTGGACTGGTAAACAGCTGCTAATGCTAACGTTGGCTAAGTAGCAATAGCAAAGTTTACAAATAGCTCAAGAACCTCAATTTTATGCATCATGGCAACTTGACTTGACATTAAATTAAAAAGAAAAAAGTTTTAAAATTATTCTGGGACTCTTCTCCAGTAGCTTAGCATCTTTCACTGTTAAAAAAAAAAAAAAGTTGTTATTGAAGTTAGAACAGAGTAAGCAGAGAGTTAGCTCAACATAACATTCATTCGTGTTGCAGATTATCTGTTAAAAGACCACACATATCAGCCCTTAGTTGTCATTTTTTGCCGTATGCGAGTGGCACTGTACTCATTTCCACCTTGTATCTCAGTGTTGGCAATTTCACACATCTCTGATTAGGAAAGAGTGCCAGGTTGCAGAAGTATAAAAGTTTTGCTTTTGTCTGTTTGAACAAGATACTAGCGAGTCCATTCACTCCTGCTAAAGAATGTGTGTTAATAGCTTATAAACTTTTAAAGACACACCAGTAAATACTGATATAATCAATATTTTGTATGGCAAGGTGTTTATCAGTTATCTTGAGTCACCAGATATTTCATTTTAGCGCTCAAGAACATTTATGCCTCACACCCTACGGCCAAAAAAACAGTTGGCAAACTTATTTAGCATTCAGAGCTGTATCTGACCGTTATCAACAATGTGTGATTGTTCACCCTAATAAATACTTTTAATAGTGTTGTTCTCTATTTTTGTGTTAACCCTCCTTTACAACATGTTCACAGTTGTACTATAAAATCCATATAACCATACAGGTAGAATTAAATAACCCCCCATCATATAAAAGCCTCTTAGGGAAAGAGGACCCTTATGGTGCTCATCATCTCTGTTGATCATGGGTTTGTAGCTAGAATGCAAATCTCTGTTGTCCAGAGGTTAATCCTGGGATTTAGGGGATTTTAGATACTTCATCAGACAAATTTATCTGCCATGAGCACAGATGACACATTGGACCCTAATTTGGTTGGTTGGTATTTGCTTGAGGTGTGCAGAGATTTATGTATATATATCTGTAACAATTAGGTGACTAATTTTGAATTACATGATAGTGGCAGGTGGAGTCAGGGGCAAAGAGGAGTTTTTAGATCAAAGACCAGAGTCACCACTCACCTGCTGAAACGAAAAAAAAATGGACAAAGTTCAGTTGTGTTCTATTTGAATTTTTTCAGTCAGGTCTCTCACAAAGTTCATAATACCACGAGAGTCACTTTAATGAATATCATGCTTGTCAGTTTTATTTTGCTCTAACATTTGTTAGATTTTCAGAAAACTGAAATACTATACAATAACTGTCATGAACATGAAATACATTCCACCCTGTTTTTTTGAGACTTTTGCATTATAGACTGCTTTATATTGGAATGTGTTACTAATATTATGCAGAAGCAAAAATATGAGTAAAAATATTAGAAACATATGCATAAGGCCTCAACAACATAAACGAGAGCTAAAAGTTACAATAGAGTGAATAGAATGAACACATATCCAGATTTTGTATGCGAGTATGCATTTTAACAAAGTACACTAGAGCAAAAAAAGCTAGTGTCACCTTGTGGGTTTGAATGGCACTGAATCTAAGTGATATCTAACCTGCTAAAAAGCAAAATAACAGTATCCCCAATGATATTTGCAAATGAGGACGATTGACAAATGTGGAGTACCATGGACCAACTGTGTTAGCTTTGCAGCTAAAAGTGCTGCAATAATGCAGGACTTAAGAAAAGGAGTTGGAGCATTAACGGCAGAGAATCCATATATATCCCTATATCTGCCTAATCAGTTGTGCATGCCACATCATGCACACAGCTGCTGAAAAGGTAGCAAGACAGCACGTATTACAGCAATACAGACAAGTACGGCCTTGACAAGAACAGCAAGAAGAAAAGTGTGCAGTGTGCTCTTGTGCAATGCTGATGTGCAAATGATTCAGATTCATACAAGATGGCTATCTCTCACACAATGTGTCAGTCTTCTCAAAACCTTTGACTCTGTGTTTTGCAAAAGAGGTTGCAGGAAAGAAAGTGGAGCCACTGCCACAACCGGTCCATCTCTTAAAAACAAGACCTCACTGCACCTCTCACATGCTGACCTGAAGACCAAGAAGCTATCCTCCAGCTTTTTTAAGACCAGAACGTGCTAGCCCTTAATTCAATCCAGGATCAAGTCAGTATATGAAAAAAGGTCCTCCCCAACCAGCCCCCCGTAGCTCCAGTCAGCAGATGTACACAATCCCTCACCATCCAACACCATACAACTAAAATCAGCTGGAGAAACCAGGCCCTCATCCACCAACCCAAAAGTATTTGATCTGAATCAAATTGTCTTTCAGCAAACAGAGGTGGGTAAAAATAGGAAAAATGCAGAGGTAGAGAAAAAAGGGAAGGGAAGAGGAGAACAAGATTACGAACCAAATTTTTTATTTTATTTTTTTTAACTGTAGGCCAACCTCTTTTTAGAAAGAGAAACCTTGCATCCACACTTCTGGCATTAAACTGCAGCTTCAAAAAATTCCACTTGCCTTCTGTAAAGCTGAACATGTGGTCAAGATGATGGATGACTTTAAGACAGGGTGCAAGCCTGGTCTTTACAAAAACAAATACCAGCTGACTGACAAGGAGTTATCCTTTCATGACGAGACACATATCTTCATTTTGGAGTTTCAGCTCTTTCAATCTGCAAGCCTTGTTGATAATGTCCTTTCCAAGGGGGCTGGTGAGGCTTGCACATAACTGGGTCTGTTGGCAGCAGGAGTACAAAAGCTTTTTGCAAACCTTGATGCCCTTGTTATTTTTCACTGTAACCAAAAATGGTGACCAAAAACAAAACCCATTATCGCGCCTAGCCTTACCTCTGATATGTCTCTTGTGACAGGAAAGGCCATGATGGCTGCCAAAGAGAGTGAGTGTTACACAGCCTTCTTAAGTGACGCATTGTATAGAAAAGCAGAGTGAGTCACACTTACATGAGTCATAGATCTCAATGCCATAAATATATCAGATTATTTCCATCAAGATCTAAACTTGATTTCCTGAGAAACTGACAGAAATGTCAGTCAAAACATTCCTGGATCCACCCTTTTAAATAGATACACAACAAAATTGAATGGGTTCTCCCTCAGCTCGTGAGCCATCCCTCCGCCATGTTAAGTGCAAATCGATTCAGTATGTTTTGCATAAACTTGCTTACAAACAAATACAGGTGAAAACATAACCTCTGGAGCTAATAAGAGACATGACAGCTCAACGCTGGCAGAAAGCTCAAATTTGGAATTTACACTTTGAGCTCATTGTTTCTGAGAGTTGATGTGGGTCACTGTTGCTGCGGCTTAAACCCTGAATTAATTAAACTCTGTAGAAGCATCATTAAATAAACCATAAAATAATTTCCCAGATGAAGGATAATTTTTTTCTATGTCCCAACAAGCCAAACTGGGTCAAAAGGAAATTTGCGCTTCACTGTTCACCGCCTCCACAACATACAGCAATTAAGGAAGTCATGGGACCTAAAACCATAACACGAGCCCAAGTCACTGTTTTGTCACTTAGCCAACCAGACCATCTGAACAGTCTTTCTCCCTTTTCTGTTTCACAGTAAACATGGCAGTTTCTTTATATCTCTTCTTATTACAGTCAAATGTCAAGGGCAGCAGAGTAACACTGTGATAACATTAATCCATAATGACCTAATGAAATAAATACAATGACATTTTAATGTGGTCTGGAGCAAATTTTTTTGCCCCCCTTCATTTTGTATTTTGCATTGCAGTTGAATGAATCATACGGCTGTGTAGGAGACTTTTAATTCTGCTAATATTTGACAATGTTAATGAAGTAAGATTTTGTCTAATAAATCTCAGCAACTCTTTGATTGATCGAGTGTTTATGCTTTAATGACAATATAATCTATATTTTTAATGTTCGCCAGTTCATCAGTTTTAAGAAGATTTTTTTTTTAATTAATGGCTGTAAGAGCTGATGAAGAAAAAAAAAATGAACTGCAGTGGTTATGGTTCTGGTTTTGTTTTTAGAGTTTATAATTGAAATCTTCCTTTATCAGCAGATCCCAAGCTTTTCCAACTCATGACCCACTTGAAAATCACAAAAATGTTGGCAGCCCACATCCAATCTTGTATCTATACAGAGGCCAAATGATCAGTTTTTCTTTCATTCTTATTGATCTGTCTCTTGACTCTCTTTCCTTTTAATTCTGCTGTTGCTAAGCTGCTATCCCTTTTGATTCCCTTTTTGCCATGGATTGGATGGATCATTTAGTGCTCAATCAAATTGTGATAAGTATATGATGTGGTCCAGCTGCAACATTCCTATTATTGGTGCAGCACTTTTTTTCAGTTGACTAACAGTGTGTGATGTAATTATTTAAAAAAATGTCATATTAGGGTTGTGCGATGCCAAGATATTTGTCTTGCCATTAATGTAACATCATAATTATTTGTAGTTGTAATTTAAGTTAATATAACTTCTAATTTGACCTGGCAAAGTTTTATTAATTTATATAATTTTTTATCAACAGGTTAATAGGGTATATAGCTGATGTGCACACACTCTCACTCATTGAACAGTCATTGAAGCTCTGCTTTCTGTGTGAAGAAGGTGCAGCACCGTCATTAGAAACTGTGAGGTCGACAGACTGAACACATCACTTAGTTCAGTTTCTTAGATGCTGCTTTTCGTGGTTGTAAATAAAACATTTGTACAGAGAGATGAGAGAGAGTGACGAGCAAAACCAGTCCCGTTGCTTTCTCAGTCACACGTAGGGTGAATTTATATATCTTCACGAGCCACCTCTGGGTCCCACAGGTTGGGAATCACAAACCTACAGCACTTACAAATACATGACTAAATACTCCAGAACAGATGGATAACACATTGGTGCCAACACTTACTCTGCACTAACCAAATGAAGAAAACGTGCTCCCTCAACCTTTGACACAAAACATGAAAACATTTCTCTTTACTATGAAAAGAATGTTGCTCCAGATTTTCAGAAGCCTTTGATCAGTTAATTCAGTCAACGACTGGTCTTGTCTGATGTTAGTGAGAATTGGATTCAGGACACCCGACAGCGTAACCAATATAATAACAAAAGATGTCTGCAACCTAAAGACACACAAAAGAAACCCATATATAGATAGATGTACACAGGTCCTGCAGACACAGCTTTGTCACTTATTGACTTCACAGACCATATGAGAGAAAATGCCTACAGAATCTTGATGATCACAGTATGAGTTTTGTTTTCAGTGCACGTAGGCTCAGTGACATACAGATGACAAAATGAAAATAACACAGGTCTTGTTTGTAAGTGGGAATCGAAAACAACAAAAATAAAGGCAGCCACGCTGGCCGGACTCAATAGCTCTTCCTCATGTGGCTTGTAGCCATTAGGTGCAACTAGAGAGGGTCCATAAAAGTGACTGAGAGGTGCTTTACTTCAGCTTTCAGCTTTGCTGCATAGGCCCATATGTGGTAATGGTAAAGATCAATAGACAGCTGCTGATTCATCATTCACCCTTAGACCATACTGTCTTTGGTCAAGCTAACTGGCCCCATTTGACCATTATATTGTCATGTGTTATGAGTAACACAAGGGGTGCTTGGCAACAAACGTTGGCAGGATGTTTGAGGAATGACCCATGTAGGCCATGGTCTGCTGCACACTGAAAACAGCCATTACCACTGACAAGCAGCACCTATCTTGCTCATTAAGCATTGAACCTCTCAGCTGCAGCTCAAGTAATAACACTGAATTTTGAGATTCAGCCAAACTTTTATTTTAGTAAGAATCGTTACATGAATCTTTTAGTTATTTTGATGAAGCAGTATGTAGTTGCACAAAAGGATGATGTCTCTTGTCAGCTAATATATGCACCTGTAACATCTATATAAAATTAAATTATAATATAAGTTTATTAAATGATACAATAGTTAGATAGTTGTGCTTTAATTGACTGACAACATGCTTCAGTATTCATATAATTCCCTGGTTAAAAATGGCACATGATGATGATATCATGGTAAAGGTGAGAAGATTGGTTAAAGTGGAACATTTGAATTCGAATGATACTTACAAAGTACGCCTGCACGCATGAATGGAAACTCAAGCAGCTTCAGTGTGTGCTCTTAGCTCATTTGACTGCTCAAACCACAGCTATTTCTTTATCTATCGCCCACAACAACAGTGATTTAATGGGCCTTCCCCAGTTGGGTTGGCTCCAGATCTCAAACAGGTAGAAGTTTTGAGATCTCTTCTTCCTGTTTTGGTGCGATACTGGCACCACACCCGGAGAAACACTCTGAGTGGCAGAAGAGAGTGGCTGCCACTGACGTGAAAAATCCCAATGATGAAAGCTGGTGTAAAAACATGTAAGAAACTATTGTTACATATTGTAACTCTGGTTACAAGTAGAAGATGTTATGTTGTGTAGTTGCGTGTAGTAATGAAGTTCCACAAGGGTCTGAGCATACACAGTACATGCAGTTTTCTTTTCATTTCAACACTAAGAAATGCAGATGGTTGGTTAAGTCTGCAGAGAAGAACAGTCCCATTATATGCCATAACTACTACTTATATACAATTATTTGTCTTCTAAGTGAAAATAAAAATCCTATTTTCCACATCTTATAAAAGTCTATCAAGCCTAAAACCAAATTTAAATCCAATGTAGAAAGGCTGTGTATGCCTTCTCCAACACTGTGGCTGTTATAATTTCACGCTTATGAGTAAGTGCTAGGCTTTGCAAAACAAATTACATTTGCCTAGAGATTCCAACAAAGTATACACATGAAGGCCTCTCCCTTTGCATGTTAGTTGTCTAGCCATCTACCAGATGGCAGTGTGACTTTATATCCTTTCGCTCACATGCAAACAACAACCCTACGCCTTCTACAACTGAGAGAAAGAGAATAGTCCTTTAGTCCCCTTCGATATCCCATCAATATCCTGTGTTGGCAATTTCCTGAGATTTTAATCTTTTTAAGAGTAGTTACAGCAGCCATTTCCTCCTTTGGTGTTGTCTTTGTACAGCAACCAAGCACTGGAATCAAGAGAATTGTGGTTTGAAATCAGACTTTATCAAGTTTGATGCTAAAATATATAAATGAAAACACCTATTTCATGGATCATACTCCCTTCCCTCAGTGCACATTTACTTTTAAAAACGGTTCCTCCAGTTGAGATGTAATATAAACGCAGCACTAAAGTAAAACAGTGCTAGAATGCATGTGCATACATTTTTTCATGTGCAGAGTCTTTGAAGTAGCTCGGAGTTTAGCCAACTTAAATAAATGTATGATGGATGGACCAGATGCATCCAAGTCTTTTCTCAAAAGCTAGTGCACTACATTTCGTTCCTGCTGCTAATGTAACCTCCTCAGGTCTCTCTTTCTTTCGTGGATGAGAAGGAGAGAAAGGACTGGGTATGTTGAGGCTGATGTAGAAATTATGTTAGAAAGGACACATTTAACAGGATCACAGGGTTCAGATGTCACTGCCACAAAGCTACCATGTTGGAGTGAAGGAGGGCGAGGGGTCAGGTAAGCAGAGAGACAATGGTTAACAGCTGTGAATGGGGATACGAGCAGAGGCGGGCAGATGGGAAATGAAAAGGGCAGAGCAAAGGGGACGTTAATGTGGGAAAGAGAGTTGCCCCCCACCCCCTTCTCGAGGAGAGAAAAGCATTCCTCCTGTTTCTGAAGGTTATCAGGTTGCAGGTTGAAAGAGGCCTGGAAAAGGCAATGCACCATGTTTTCTTGCTTCAGTAACAGGACTTTTTTTTTTTTTTACCACTAGTAGAATGACTTTAGGTATATTCATGGTTCCCAGGGGATGAATCCCACTGGCTTTCCTTTAGTGCCACCATGAGGCTCAGATTTATGTTCAAAACAAAGAGTCAATGGATGAATTGCTATGAAATTTGACATTTGACATGTGTCCTCGTCAAAATAAATTGTAGTCACATAGGTGATTAAACCTACATACATATGAAACTACACCAAACCTCAGACGTACTTTGTATTTGGTGCTAATTACCTAATGTTGGTAACAAAAACTAACCTAAAGTAATTTGCTAATTTTTGTAAACTTCATATGAAAGTGAGAAAATTATCATTGGGGGCATGTTAGCATGATAATGAACAGCAAAATAGATTCACAACATAAGCACATTAACGACGGATATACTGATAAGAACAACACCCCATAAATTAAGCCTGTGCATGCTACTTTGTAGGTTGTATCACATAAATGAATGAGGCAGAAAAGATGTTTAGAAGCTTTTGATTTCCACAGCAGTACTCCTAGTCGGAGTACTGAAAATAAGTGTAGCGCAACTGAATAGTCTCGTATGTAACCCTGGATAGTTTCCTGTTTGACATCCAACACGTGAGTTAAACGGGTCAAGTGGAAATTGATATAAATCCAGTACAATTTGAGTTGGGCTGGAATGAACACTGTATGTTAGCCTTACTGCTATCTCTTTAGTGCTCGTGACATTAAGGTATTCAGTGGGGTACACTGGGGTCTGGTGTCGATCACACTGGTGGCACATAGAGAAGGACACGCACACACACTCACATTCGCACCTAGAGGCAATTTTACAGTCAGTTCCCTGTAGGGAGAACATGTTTGTTGATTTGAACCTATGACCTTTTTTGCTGTGAGGTGGCAGCACTAACCACAGAGCAATCATGCCACCTTCTCATAATCCAATATAAATGGAGATGCAATCATACTGAAGCTGGCTGCACTAAAACCTATCACATCCAAGCATTAAAAAGCAAGTTGCTGCACCAACATCTCCACTATGAATCCTTTCATGAAAATCCAGCCATAAGATTGTTTCTAGAATGGTGGATAATTGAGAGCAAACCTAACTTTAGAGGGTCTGTCACAGAAAATTGTGCACAGTATTTGAAGCTTTAGATTTACTCTGATCACAGCACCAACAAGATTGCATCAACTGTGCATTTACATAAACATGAAAAACAAGATGCAATCTAATCTGTCCTGCCAGCTTTCATGGCCTGTCACTGTCTCTGCTCCAACACTTTCTTCATAAGCAATAAAATTATATTTAACACTAACAACTTACATTGGCTCACCCATTCAGTATTAATGGTGGCTTTATAAATATCGTGGACACAAATGGTGCCTATTTATTCACACAATAAGTAATTTCTTTAAAATGTAACTGAAACAACATTTTAAGCAAAAATAATATACAATAAATGAAAACTCATAATTAATTTCAGGATAAAATCTTAGTCTTAGTGTTGTTCCCAGTGTGTCTCTGCTGCTTTCATTCAACAGCTCAGAAGAGTTTGTTTGATAAGAATCAGTTTACAATTGTCAAATAATAAATTACAAAAACCTTATAACCCAGAGCATCACAATTTGCACACATTATAACAATTATTGACCATAATGAAGAAAGGGCCGCTGGGTCTCTGCCTAATATTTGTTACGTGTGGCATTTCTCAAAGCCAAGAGATCAATACTCCATATGAAATAGGCTTAATCCTACCAAACAAAACTTGTCTAAATAACTGATTGAAAATCCTTTACGATTATCTGGCCAGTGTCATAGTCAGTGCCCAAGAATGCTATCAAGAGCTTCACTATCAGTTCCTGCCTAACGGATAGGTTTCCATATTACCAGCTGTTAATTATTCATTTATGTTCACTTGGCGCCTCAGTTGGAAAATAAAGCACATCCCTTGGACCAGCGATACAGAATAGCACAGCGACCTCTCGACTGAACCCAGGCGCATTGTCCGTTTGTCTCCCACTGTTGGTAGAAGTGAAATTGGAGCTGAGGTGGAGATTATTTCTTGATGTGTAAAACTTGTTGCTCGCACAGCAGAGGTCCATAAACAGCCAACAAGCTAGTGTGTGTGTGTGTGTGTGCAGTGCTTGAAGAGCTAGGTACAGTCGCTTTTGTATTGTGCAAAATGATATCTCTGTAGTGTAACCATCTCTATTACAGGGGAAGAGATTGTCTTACCCTTTGGATTTGCTTCAGAGAGCATGACAAATGAGCTTGAGCTGCTTGCTATGGAGTTGTCCTGACTATGAGAAATGACAGATCTAAGGTATATTTGAATGAGGTAGCATACATTATACGTCGAGCATCATCAGTTAAAACAAACTAATTTGTGATAAAATAAAACTGATATTTTCTATCAACTGTTGAGAGATTAAGAACTATGAGAGGTTTCTTTTTCTGCTCTGCTTTAGTTTATTCAGCATTTGAATTAAAAATTAAACACATTAAAACAACAAATCAGCTACATACTATAGCAACTGTTTATTTTAATACATCCATTTAACAAATCTTCACAACATATACAGTAGATATGTCTTTAACAAAAACAACAGGTGCTCATGTCAGATTTTATTTTATTTTTGCATGAGGTCCAAGCCCTTTGAAAAGTTCTGTATGTCCTGACAGTGTGCACTTAAAATTTCTGGAAGCACTCTGGATTGTTGCAGAAAGTGAAATAATCTCTGTTGTGGAAGGATGTGGGACAAGCACACTGTTGGACGGAGAAAAGGGAAAAATTATTAAATCAGTGTGCAGGATTAACCCATTAATTAATTAATTTATCAGAGGTGCTGCAGATGTTGTGAAACAGTTTTTTGCAGAATGCTTGAAACTGGCAGAAGCTGCATCAGTTGAAATTCTTATATAAAAATCCATTTCTACATGACTTTTTTTTAGCTGTGGTTGTGGTCATATGCAGATAATAATGCAAGAGATGAGTTTACAAAAGAAATGTTTATTTCACATTTATTTTACCTGCCAGTGTAAACGCAGACACATCAATCTCGTGCTCTGGGTGGCTGGTAATACTGTTGTGTGGGTCTTGTGCGTCTAGGTTGTCCATCTCCCCCACGGCGAAACTCTAGTGAACTGTCGTAGTAACCATCATCTTCCTCCTGCCATAGTACATTTGATATGGTTGGGATGTTACTGTGGGTAATCAGATTAGATGTCATTTCCTCAACTCACTTGAAAACAGTGTATTTAGCTGCTTTCACTTAATAATCACATTCTGATCTAAAAAAATGATGAATGATAAATTGTGATTAAAATGTTTTCTTTCTCCTCACCAGTACATCAGCAGCGACAGGTTTGATGTTATGCAGCAGGACCTCTTCGCAATTTCCATAGTCACTGAATACAACCACAGCTGTGGAGCCTGATGGATGCACAGCGTCTATTCTGGCATGGTAGAACTTCACACGCACACACAACCACAGACAGAAACAGAAGCCTAATTATTTCAACACAAACATTACCACATGTCAAAACAAGACAAATTTACTTCAATTAATTATAACATGGCAAAATCTGTCAACACTGACTGAGAAAAAAATGAGTCATAAATGAACTAATTATTGCTTGGTGCCATTTAACAAGTGTCAGACAAAGAAAGACAGTTCACGTTTCTAAAATTACACAATGAATGTCAGTGAATTGTCACTGTAGCAGATTTAGTTGTTAATTTACATGTTGCCACAGATTTAGGTCTCAGTTGTCTACAGTAACTGTTAGAAATTGGACAGTTTATATTTCACATTATGAGCTCCTTTCTGTACATATGCAATTGGTTTGTATTTCAGTTAACATATTTCAATAATTAGTAATCCAGGAATGACATACCTTACTGTCTTCCCAGTACTGTGCCAGACACTGGTCTCCAGGTTTCCAAGCGTGCTCCACAATATGACTTTTCTCTGGCCCTCGAGGACCTTGACCTCGGCCTTGTCCTGACCTTCTTTTAGGTCCTGAGTTATTAGAAGTGGTTTTCTTTGAGGGCGGCTCCCTGTTGGGGGGACACAATGAGTTTGTTGGCTTGATTGGCCCAGTTCTTTTGTGTTCTGTATCTCCATTTTGGAAATGAGAAGGATCCCCTGTCATGACACGAGAATCACGTGGTAACCCCACCTCTTGGGACGTCCCTGAGCTTCCTCCCCTAAAGTTAAAGTTTGGTGGCCCACTATCCCTTTGTCGGTCTAGGTGGTCTGAGTGTGGCCGGTCATTCTTTCCTTTTCTCCTGCTGTTGGGTTCTTCAGTTCTGTCTGTGCGCTTGTTATTTCCTCTTCCATCCACCTCACTGCCTGCAGAATTAGTCAGCTTAGATGTGGGTACATTCTCTTTTACCCCTCTCCTGTGAGACGGTCCAACCATGTTCCCACCACCACCATCTCCATTTCTGGGTCGCTGCTGATGAGAACTGCTAAACTCCATTTGCTGCTGAGGTTCTTTTGAACGTGTGAAAGTAGTTGGAAAGGAAGAGGGAAAACTCTGCTCATCTCGTATCTCCCTCCTGTCATTTTGTAATCTTTCTGATGCTCCTCGTGACCATCTCTCATGGCCCTTCCACTGCTGGCCTTGAGCTGATGTTTGGGAGGTGGTACAATTAGAGAGTGGCTCCTGGCCAGGTTTAGGAAAATCAGTGTCCCTGTGGAAGCGAGGAGGTTTGTCATTCCTTTGTTGCCTATGGTCATAATGTGAGGAGAACTTGGACTGAGATGTGTCTTTGGAGTAATAGTCCGAGTTGGAGAAATTAGCTTTACTCTCATGATGTCTCTGAGGTCCCTGGCTCTTTGGCTCTGGGAAAACAAGCCAGAAAAGGGCAATGTAATGAAAAATTATGGCAGAAACATGGAATAAATAATATTGTAAATAAAAGATGAGAAGAGAATCAATGGAATCATGAAAATATATCTACTGTGAACACATATGATAAAATATTATATAATGTTGTATATATGTATGTAGCCCACAAAACTGTGTTCATGCACACTTTCAGTTACAGTCAGCGTTAGTCTTCTATAGTAGTACTGGTTTCAGAGACAGAGAACGTGATTTAATTCCCCTTCAGCTCACGGTAGCCAGATGTCCAATCATGATTCTGTCCATGGTGGCATAGCTTTAAGTACATCAGAACTGACTTTTAGAAAGTGTACACTAACATCAAGTAGAGAATTAAAGCTTGATGGTTGTGGGCCTGAGAGGTACCAAGGCAGTTTAGAATAAAATCCAGACCAGTTTACCCACCATCAATGGAGAAAACTCCCATCTTGGATTCCAGAAAGTCAAACAGAGTGCTTGGTCCAGATGGTCTCCCCCCTCCTCCCTCCTCCTCATCTTCATTTCTGGACCGACCTCGTCCCCTTCCTCTGGCTGAGAAGAGCCCAAAAAAAAAAAAGAAAAAAAAAAAAAAGAAAAAGATGTAGACCCAATTGGTGACACTTTGATCAATGAAATGGGATGTTTGAATGTGTACACCTTGTAGCCATTACATCCAAAGTATGTATGACAAGTCTCTGTGTGTCTACATGTGTTCAAATGTGTGCGATTAGATTACATGAATTTGAAAAGCTTGATATTCTGTAGCTGATTGAATATGCAGCAACAATAAGAGCTTTAAAAATAGTCCTTCCTCACAGTTGTTGTTATCAGGTAGTTCAGTGTGATGGAACAAGTTTCAAGTTGCTGCAAGTTGATTGTTAGCACTGAAACAAATACAAAACAATAACTGCAGGTAAACAGGAATATCCATCTCAAACCTTATGGTGTTCTTGGGAAAACAGTTGGCAGTAAAGCGTGTTTGCAATTTGTGGTAAATGGACTAAAACAAGCAAAACTGCCACTGTGTGCCTTTAACTAGGCTGTAGGTGATTGTCATTGCATTAGAAGGACCTCCACATCGCTCCCACAATCTCACCATTACTCTGTAGAAACCTTTTTAGGCTATGGGGCAATTTTTCAAACCAAAACAGGCAGTGGGCAACTTGGTGTGTATGCATGGTTCTGGTATTACTCAGGTTGTGGGGACCTAAAGTTTTGTTTTACAAAGACTTGTCTGTTTTATGGGTGCAAAAAGCTAGTTCTGATAGCATGCAGCCACGTGTGTGTATGAACCTCTGGGTGGGGGCTTGTGAAATTCAGCTACCACAGGGCCAGGTCTGCTACCAGAAGATCCAGTCAGTAGGCTGTTTAGTGCCACCTCAAGGTTGTTGTTGTTATCCATCAGAGCCTGCCGAGCAGCTTCTCTGTTAAAGCCCATCTCCATGATATCTTTCAAAGCACGTTCATCCACCTACACAAAGTACATAATGTATTATTAGAAACAGAAGCAAAATTGACCAGGACAGAGAAAGATTGATTGAATGGACAACAGAGA
This sequence comes from Rachycentron canadum, assembly GCA_038496675.1. Classification (NCBI taxonomy): domain Eukaryota; kingdom Metazoa; phylum Chordata; class Actinopteri; order Carangiformes; family Rachycentridae; genus Rachycentron; species Rachycentron canadum. The sequence goes on from CM076648.1 coordinate 15,330,736, forward strand.
AGAAAAAAAACTATGCCAAAACAATGTAGGAATGGCTGTCAGTTTAAGCTTTGTTTTAGGTTGCATTAATGTGCATTCAAGCTGCACAGCATCATTAACATTCCAAAGCCAAACACTATAATATCCTCTTCCATCCTATTTATGTGTTGAGCCGAAAGCTGGCTGAGTTCAGCCAGAAAACTGGAAGGTCACAACACAAAGCTAGACAAATGACTGCCACTTGATTGGAAAACCTGACCAAAGCTCCAGTTGGTTTGGATTTCTACAATAATCATAATCACTGTCTCACCCAGTCTATGAGCCATGAAATAGAACTTCAGTCCAGATCAAAGAAACCAAAGAGGAACACAGAACAAGTTCCAGCCTTTAAATTGCTTTGTTACAGTGAATGGAGGCTTCAGTAATGTGAGGTAAAACCATCACTTCAACACAGGCTTAAATTCTTTTACTGGTTTGTCTTCTCACCAGCTCTCTGTAGTTTCCATCTTGTCTGCTCTCAGTTCTTTCAGCCCTGTCCTCTCGTCTCCTCTGCTGGTATGAATCTCTGCCACGGGAGGAGGAAGCAGCACTGGTTAAATTACTGCCTGCATTTCCACCACCTCCAAACGTACGGGGACCCTAAGCAGGAAAAGAACATTAGGATCAATAGAGCTGTGGGGTTGGATAAAACATTTTAAGCCAAAACAAGAAGCAGAACTTAGTACCTAACAATGTAAATATAAGTTGTTTTTTTTTTTTTTTTTGAGGAGTTACTTGAATGTCAAGGGCAATTTGGGTTAAGATAAATGCCAATAAGGTTAACATATTTTTAAATGGGGGCCAAATCAAACAGCTTGTGCAAAAATTGCAATCAATACAAAGGAACAGCAAAATTTGTTAAAGTGGCAAAAAGAGCTCTCCTGAAGATCCAACATGAGAGGATATTAAAATTTGATGTGCAAGAGAAATGCAGCATAGTGTAAGAGTATAATGGATTGAATCTATGACACTCAACTACTACTGTGAGCCATACAAAATATTAGCAAAATGTTGCTTAAATCTATAGTTACCACAAGCATTTCCATCAGATGTAATTAAGACACAGACCCATGGTAAAGGGTTACATACCTCTTTGGTCTTGGCCACCTCAGCAATAGCTGCTGTCCGCTGCTTTTCAAATTCATCATTCTCATCAATAGTTTTGACCACATTGTGAGTCTGGAGGGTCTTCCTCTGGTCTAGTTCTCTGCTGTCTACTTCATCCTTCCTTGCACATTTCTATAGGGAGAAAACAGAGAGAGAGTAAGAACATGTTCTCAAAGATCCTCCTAAATCATGTATAGTCCCTTTGGAAAAGAATCAATTCACTTTAACAATTTCCACATTTTGCAGAATTATATTATGGGTACACTGAAGTTACCTGCAGTGTTTGAATTATACGCTAAGATTTTGTTGTAGCAACCAATAGTAACCCGAGTCCCAGTCACCGACTCCCAGCTCACAGTTAAAGTTTTGAAACTACACTGTAATGAGTATGGAGACTATCAACAGTGATTCGGGTGGATATGAGATGGAAACTCAACACTGTCTGTAGCCGTTTCATGACTGCAGAGATTGGTGATTCTATCAGAGAAGTCAGCAACTGACTGGAGCAATGACCTTCGTTTATGAGCAGGATCACCATCCTTTTGCTGTGCTGGCAGTCCCAGCAAGGTAAAGTGATAGGCGGCAAGATTAAAAAGCCAGAGGTGACTTATCTGAAAAGAATGAGAGTGGGCTGCTGATTAAAAAAATGTCAAATGTATTTGATGTCAAGAGGATAGTTCACCTCAATTACAACAAAAAAAAAAAAAAGACATTATCACAATTGCTCCTGGTGCTACCAAGATATGCAGATGCTTTGAATTTTATTTGCTCAGGCTTTTCAGATCACAACTGCTGAGATTTTTTCTGCCAATTCAGAAATTTGCCAGTGCTATTTTTATATTTGGTAGACAGTTACAAAAAAATGAATGTTTGCAGGTTATGTAGATTAAACAGGCTGACAAAGGAACTGGCACAAGGCAAACTGATTCTAAAAGGGAAAGGCATATAATACCAAACCTAAAAGAACGCCTAGATAGATACATTAATGTTATGTGTGAATTGGTGTAAATATTGGTGACTAAAACTTGCTACTTTCTTTCAGTACTCTGAAGACTACCTAACACTAAACGTGTTACGGAAATAATTTTTATGTCTGATGAGATGTGCACTAAATTTAATTACTCAGGAAAAACACAATGTCCAGTAAAAACCACCACCCCCTCTCACAAATTGCTGCTGTGAAGCACGAAGGCAGCAGCTTCATCCTGGGGGAATGCCTCTGAGTAGCAGGAGCTGAGAGAAGTAGAACTGATTCACTAAGATAGAACCATGGAAAACCCAGCATTAGGAATAAAGTTACACTGATAATGTTGATTGAGAATTCCCAGATTCTCCTCATTCAGCAAAATCTGATATGAAGAGTGGGTGAAAATCTGGAAAAATTCAACTGTCAAGGTGATACAGATGTATCCCTCCGTGAAACTATGATGCTTGCCAAGGGAGTATCGATTCAGGCTGAGTAGTTTTTAAATGCAAAATGTATTACATTTTCTGTAAATAGCCTGATGGTAAATGTGAAAAAAATTTAATGGATTCATATTTGTGATATGTGATGATGTGATGGAAATATATATTCAAAGCATATTCTTTATTTTTGATGATGCACTTGAATGCCTGCTTATCATTTAATCTCTTCTCAGATTTTCCACCAATTACCTCAGCATTTTATTTTAAAATGCATGCAACACTTCCATGACAGATATTGTTGAAGGGAAAACACTGCAATTAGACTGTTTGCAGAATGTATTGTTAGACAACAAAGCTAAATTCATTCATGCATTTTAAAGATTCATGAAGACGATAACAATTACCTCAGAAAGATCAGAGGGAACGTTTCCAAGAAAAGGGACATCAAGGCCCACTCCTGGAGCCAGGCCTGGGTTTGGCCACTTGCATACATTTGAAAGCTGTTGTAGTTTATATTCAATAGTACCCCTGACTTCTATTAAATCACAACTGAAATCTAATTTCCATAAACTTACATTTTCTTGATTGTACTATTTTTTGCGGTTTTAAGGTTTATTATTTTCTTCCAAAGTTTATATCAAGCAAGCACTTTGCAAATTTTGTACTGAAAAGTGATCTATTCAAAATTACTTACCTGACCAAATGGCACAAAGGGAGGCGGTCCACCTTCTGCTCCAATATTACTCCTGCTGTGTTTGGCCAGACTCTGCAGATTGAATTGTAAAAAGAGATCATTCATAAAAATTAAGAAAAAGTACAATCTACCTACCAAGAGTATTGACAGACCAACTGTGGTAGAATTTAAATCATAATTAACATATGCATTACATATTTCTTATTAAAAGTAGGTGAGCCATAATAACAAAATTGACCCTCACCCTTTGCAGTTCCCATTTCTCAACCATATGATCAACTTCTCCTCCAAGGACAGAGATTTTTGAGTCATCAAGTAGCAAAAGACCATTTTTAACCTGGACTGTACCAAGCAGCTTCACCTTTGTTCCAGGGGGGGTATTAAGACTGAAAAACAAACAAAAGACAATAAAATGTATTCCTATTAAAAAAAAAAAAAAAAAAACTTCATATGTTTATGATTAACCAACTGTTCAATGTTTAACACGTTCAAGGTCTTTAACGTGATGACTGCATATACCACGACCAACACCCTATTGCCTTACCACTTTATAAATGACATGGAGCAGTGCCAAGGGTGGGTGGTGAGGCTAGGAGAGACTATTAATAATCCCAGCTGCTCACCCATCCTCATGGTAAATTAAAAGCCCCTCTATCTCATCAGGCCTGATAAGGCCTCTGCCTCCGTCATTAGGAAAGCACAGGGACTTAGAGGGATTTCCAGCTACTGATGCCGGATGTCAAAGCAACAATTAGGGATTTCACTCTGAACCTCTGGGATAGATGCAAGCAGCCTCACGACAGTGGCCAATGCACAAGTGAGGCGCTCCCTATCCTCAATTCAATCATGCACAACCACATACATCCAATCTAACAGACACACTATTCACCCTTTGATCAATGCTGCTACTTAATGCTTAATTGTTATTCGTCTATACCAGCATCCCACACTGAACAGTCCTGCAATCCATCTCATCCTTCTTTGCCACTCATGGCCTCACGCACACCAAAGTGAACACTTTCAAAAGAAACACTAACCACCGCTGTTGGTAGCCAGTGTGTGTCTGCCGCTCATAAAGAGGGGATTTGTTCTGTTCTTTCCTCTCTTCCCATCAGGAAGTCAAGGCCCACATTCTGGCCACTCCACCTGTACAGACTGGCTAGTCACCATGGCAGCAGTCGCCAAGGCCACCGTTGCTGGGATGGAGATGTAATTAAGGCTGGGAATTGTTAGATCAGCTGCCACCACGTGGAAATTGCAGATAAAGGGAAATTTGAGTCATGTGGTGGGGTGAGAGTGTTGACAGAAGGTGAAGTGCAGAATCTTACACATTTGCTTAGACTATATGGGGAACTGGCTAAATAACAATTTGCTTTGCAGCTAATATCCATTTATTACACGTTATTTATTCTGATAACGCTTTGTATTAGTGTTTGTGTTAAGCATCAGAGTACAAGAACCTTAACATAAAGCATTACCTTTATATTTAAAGCAAGCTAACACATTATATGTGTGTATAATGCACTTCACCTAATTATTTGCACTAAGCCTAATAAATTCAATACGATTCATGAAACAAAGCTGTTATATAGGCACCTGATCTTAGACAGATGTTTAAACTCCAATCCAACACAGGTGGTGTGCCCATCTGTCATTTGTAGGCGAAGCATTCGTGGTGCACCCTGGGACTCCTCGTGGTCTTTAGGAGCTGAGATGTTCCTCACCTTCTGCACCTGGAGAACACATGGACCCTCCAGCTGGCCATGTGCAGGAGGGAACGAATGAATTATGACTTAGAAGGCAATGCAGCAGCACGCAAACCTGTTTTAGCACGGGTTTTGCACTCATTTATATGTACTGCCTCATAGTATACCTTTAATTTCACAGTGATCATATTAATTAAAAGCATTTAGCACATCTATCCACTCAAATAATGATTTCTATTTCAATAAAAAGAAATGTGTAAATGTGTATGGAATCTATGTACAATACTATAATCTGTGTGTACTGTGATATAATTTTAGAATCTCAAATGGCATCCACACTTTCAGACATAGTATGTACAGTCCACAGCAGAGTGTACGACCAAATCAATATAGGTGTACTTCTGAGCCTGAAGGGAGCTGTGGTAAAGCTCACAAAAATATTACATGTTTTAATTACATGTTTTATTTGGAAGAACTTTCGATACAGTTGCTCAGCTCCTATTTTCTCAGGTGAAGAAGCAGTTCTTTGAATTATGTTTGCCAGTGTATTGGGGCCATCTAGTGGCACTAAGAAGAACTGCATTTCAAATGTTAACTTGACCCTGCATTGCAGTGACTTTCTGAAAAGACAGCATCTCATTTCTCACAAAGTTTCATAAATGTTGTACCGAAATGGATTTTTTGTACCACTCACCTTCTCAGTTCTTCCACTATTGATATCAGAGGGTAGGAATTTTCTACCAGTAGTCCTAAGATCACTCTGCAAAAACATTCCAGTCATAATGCTATTAGATCATGTAATAGATACAATGTAATAAGAAATCATATACTTTCAAAAAATGTTTTACCTACACTGTACCATGCTGCACAATGGAAAGTAATCTTCCTAATGTTATTCATCCCTATGCTAGAGAGAAGGCATTTCACCTGTACCCACACCCATGCACTATAAAGGCAAATTTCTCATATTTGCAGTACCATGGAGTTTACATTATAGGGTGTAGTATCTTTTTATATGGAATAAATTCAAACAAAGTTCACTATACTACTACTAAGTTAACTATAGTTAACTATAACTAAATTAAATCAACCCATAAATTATTGCTAATACTTAATTAAGTTACTGATCTTAAAACAAACTTATACTATTTTATGTCCTTGTGACCATATTAATGATCAATGCTTGCAATGATTCTCCAAAATGTAAACATCTCACAGATTTCTATTGGCTACAACAAGGCACTATCATCCATCCTTTTTATAGTCCTGCTTTATTGCAGCTGACAATACCCCAGTAAACATAAAAAGGGAATCTCAACTTTTCTTCCTTGATGTCTCAATAAAATACAATAAAATGTTTCATTATGGATCAAGATTTCTAACAGGGTAAATTAAATGCTGTCACGGGTATGCAGCAATACATTCAAGTGTAGTCTGAGATCTTTTGGTAGAAGGTAAGTTGGGCAAAAAAGAAAATGTTTTGTTAAGTTGCAAGATAATATTTAGAGCTGCAGCAACTTAAGATAGATAGAGTTTATGCTGGAAATAGTGGGTCATATCATGACACTAATTACTAATAGGCTCCATGATGTTGTGTGCAAAGCCAGTGTAAGCAGACTCTGCTTACACTGCAAAAAATATGCAAAGCTTTATTAAAAAAACTTACATCGAGTGCAATGCGAATTATGTCGCTGTGTGTTATTTTCTCAGCAGATCCTTTCAGTTCTGCTATTCCTTCATCACTGAGGTACCTGTAAGATAACATACAAGTGGGAAGTTAGCAGAGGTTTCCAGTCAGTAAGCTAGCATGCAAAATGTTCTACACAGCATCTATCCACAGCAATTTCCAAGAAAACACTACAGGAAATCTTACATTGTCAGACAAATTCTGTCTCAGACACTATTCAATTAACCACAAAAATTGAGTGTGAATTTTGTAATAATTTCAAATAAACTTGTTTTATTGTTAGGGCTTTCTTTTATGACGAGGGGGCCAGTGACACAGTTACATACTAAGCATTTATAGACAGAAGAATGTGCCTGGATTTAGATGCACCAGTATAATTAGAACATTTATTACTGGATTTAGCCTTCGACAAATACTCCATTGGGCATCACATTATTAACAAAAACGCTATATATATATATATATATGAGATTTGTAGGTGGGAGTGTGCAACAGTCCACATTGACACTGATGCGCGTAGCAAGCAAGTTTAAAAGACTTTCAAAAGCACTGAATGTATTTTTTATTTTAATTTTTTTTATTATTTTAACCGGGATCAAATGGCTGTCTCCACTGGTATCTTTGCTCATCTCCGCATATAACGCTATTACAGCTCAACAGTTAACACAAACTGTAGCGCCAATAGTTCATGACGTTAATGAGATGCTAAGTGTGTATTAGCTAGCTCTTGTTGTTTATCTAGCTAGCCGTTTAGTTAGTGAACCTTCCGTTTCCTTCACGTAAACCAATAACCTAGTCACAATCCGCACAATGTGAAGGGGTCGTGTGTACTTCGGAAAGCTTGCCAAACTCTCGTGTAAAGGTGTAAGGTTTCGTGTTCTTTGCGAAAACCAATCTCAGTAAGCAACCCAGTGGGTTAGCTAGTTAGCTCAGTGACGTTAGCTACCACACCACTCACCAGCCCTCTTTCGTCAGCGAATCTGTCAAGTCTGCCATTTTCGTCCAAACCGGAGAAGCGTAAATAACAACACCAGTAAGTTTACAATAAGCACAGGTGGATAACGACTATCTGACTCTGTAATGCATATTCTTGAAAACGATAAAGCTCGCTAAAGTGAGTACCAACGACCCTACGCTGCATACGTCACTAATAGAGAAGCGTTTTTTACAAGTATGGAGCGCCTAGAGGGTCAAAATACGTTTTATATTTCTGTTTCGTTTTTTTGTTTTTGTTTTTTTTTTTGTTTTTTCTAAGTTTCGTTGTTCATGAAATGAGTTTACATGTTGAGAGCAAACCCGACAATGCCTTCTGCTTCATGAGTAGTTCTGTTATATACAATCACCGTGCACAAGCACTATATAAATCTCCACCAAGGTAAAGTAGATATATAGTGGAGTGGAGATCAAATTTAAAGTCTAAAGTCGATTAAGCCTAATTAGTTCTTGCCCAATTAACAGTGCATGTGGTTATATCTAAATAGTTTAATGAACTAAAACATTATTGTAAAATATGCACTAAATGTTTTATGTTATATGACAATATAACATTGGTTGTACTGTCATGAAGTGTATTTAATATTACACATTCCTGTGAAATATGGTTAATGTATCATGTCAGCATGTTATAAAGTAACTTTTATAATAAATATTGGAAAGCTTCCCTTGGTTCTGCAAGATTCACCAAAAAAAATGTCCCCATGAAGGACTATGGGTGGGTAATATTTAGTTCACTGTAAGGGTGAGACTTCAGACTTTGTAGGCTCAGCACCTCCCTAATGGAACTTAATTAGTCGTTAAAATTTAACGCCTGAGATGCAGATCGCAATTTATCAATGTATCATAACTCATACACAAGTGTTGCCAACAACTCCTATTTTCTAATGCCATAAAATGTAGTCATATACCTCTTGCTTTATTTATTTATTTATTTTATATCTGTTGTGTCATCAAACATGGTTTAAACATGAAAATATGCAATTTCTTCGAGTTTCAAAACTTACACTTTATATTTAATTTAAAATCTGCATGATACCTGTAATAGGGTGTACTACACAGCTACTGTAGATCATAGGGTTAGCAAGGAAACCTAATAGTATATGCTATGTAACTTAACTAGCTTGACTGATAAAAGCAAAGGTGCGATTTAAAAGAGTAATATAATTCCTGCAGTCAACATGTTCATTTGTCACCTGTAATATTTCTTCGTATTTTAATGGAACATGCAACCACTGATTCTGAACAAAGCCCTTGTGTTAATCAATGGAGTTGTCCCATTTGAGGATTCTCAAGACAGAGTTAATTTATTGGTAACTTGAACTTCATGCAAAGCTACTGTGGGTCTTTTACCTTCACTTACTGCTGCAGTTTATGTACTTTTAACATTTCTTCACCTGCAGCTGAAGTTTGTGGATTTTGTTTCAATTGCAGCTCATGTTCATGGAACCATAGCAAGCCGTACATCTGCTGAGGGTACACCAACGAGAACAATGATCCCATGAGCATGGAGAGGACTCTGAGTGTGACCAGAGACCATAAACAAGTACAGTATCTGAGGATACACCTGCAGCTGCAAATGGAGAAGGTGTGAAGCCTTGAAGAAGCTGTTTCTGGTCCTTCTTTCTGCTCTCTCCCCCTCTCTGCCCTTACCTCCCCCACCATCATGATGACGATTTAATGTTGATCAAAGTACATAGCCTGATCAAATATAATCGTCCCCCAAGAAGGGTCAAGCTAGCTGCCTCCTCTGGCAGCTAATTGCCCCTGTTTTGTTTTATTTTTTTGAAACTCCAATTCTTAGTCCAACTCCAATTCTGAGTTGACATTAGAGCCTGTATTGCACTAAAATGCCCTATGATACACCAGTATAGATGTTAAAAAGGCTTAATCTTTTAAATTTGAAAGTAAGGCTGGTAGAGTGGATAAGTGGATACATTTAGTTATTGGTTGTTTTTTTTTGTTTGTTTTTTTGTTACACCAGTGATACACTCAATCAAAATTTTCAGACACATACAGAATGACAATGTTGTTGCATTTATATATTATGTCTTCACCACCCATAGTGTCAGTGTTCCTCCTGGATCTTTTCTAATTTTACAATGGTCCAGTCAGGGTATCCACAAGAATGAATCCTTTTGGTGTTTGTGTTCCCTCTCTTGGACATTTATCGCTTGTCAGTTGGCACTACAGGGTTCTGATAAATTCTAATTAGTGTTCAAGTGGATAGGTACTGGTCAGTGTGGACACACTGACCAGTACCAGGCAACCCCAATGTAGAGCTGCTGTCTTTTCCAGTATCTACAGCGCAGTCCAAAAATCGCAAGCTGTTGTTTCTGACATCCACATATCTAAATCAGTGGCTCCGTTCTGTTTCACTGACAGAATTCAAGGCCCATCTTTCTAATTCTTCTGTGTAGAGGTATGCCACAGTGGAAGACATTAGCTAGCCCATAGCACTGCCATGCTTTTGTCTGTAGAACCCCCCATCGTACTGGAAATAGCTGGTGCTTAGTCAAGTCAAGTCAATTTTAATTTGTATAGGACCAATTTAAAACTGAATTTATCTCAAAACACTTTCCAGATGAAGCATGTTTTGACCTTCTCTTTAAAATCTATTCACACCAAGAGCAAGCACTTGGCAACAGTGGCATGGAAAAACTTCTTTTTAAGAGGCAGAAACTTCAAGCAGAACCAGACTCAGGAGCTAGACAAAGGAGAAAGAGGGGGGCACACATCTAGGGTGCTCATGTGCTTGAGGGGCAAAGAGAGATGCAGTTATTTCAGAAAGTTTACAGTAATCTCATCAGCAAGCAGGATGAACTGGATAATACCGTATATGTGGAGTGATTTATTAAGGGTCCTTTCTGTGTGGAGTTTGTATGTTCTCCCTGTGCCTTTGTGGGTTCCCTCCAGGTACTTTGGCTTCCTCCCACAGTCCAAAGATATTCAATTTTAGGTTGATTGCTGACTTCAAATTGCCCGTAGGTGTGAGTGTGAGCGTGAATAGTTGTTTGTCTCTGTATGCCTATATGTCAGCACTGAGATGGACTGGCGACCTGTCCAGGATGTACCCAACCCAGTCCCCACCCCGACCTTGGCGGATAAGCGGTATAGATAATAGATGGATCATTTATTGAGACTGAGGCCCACCTACCAGTGGTAGAATGTTAACAGCTAGAACATCTGAAGTTATGAAAGAAAATGAAGCAAACTGAAAGTTAAGGCAAATGTTTTAAGTTTGGATTTGACTTTATAGAGTCAGAGTATCAGTTGGGAGGTTGTTCCAGAGCAGAAGGGAAAAGGCTCTGGAGCCAGTAGAGCTTTTTAACAGACAAATGCTGGAAATGGAGAGCATTAAGGAAGAAATTGCATTCTATCATTTTTACATTTCTGCCATTTACATTTTACAGTTAGTTGGCATTCAAGCCATCAAGACAACTGGTCACAAAGGGACCCAGATGCAACCAGGCCTGCCTCCATTAACAACACAGAGGTGACTACTCACTGTATTGACAAGCTGAAGCATCGGGCGATCTCTGATCGGATATGTCTGGACAGTTGTCTGTTGTGTTTTATGATGCCTCTGGTAATAATTTCATTTGTGATTACAATTTACATGATATTTCCAGAGTGTAATCACTAATCAGTTTCAGGATGGTCACTGGTTTTTAAAGAATTTCTGTAGTGTGAATGAATTGGTGAAGGAGAACTGACACTGTATAAGAAAGAACTGAAAGAAAACCATGTCATGGTTCTCTTATCAGTAATGTTATTTTAACATATACCACAAGATGGCAGTGTATGCACACAAAAATGTTAAAACATCGCTCACAATTCATACACGTTTCACAAGCGTTATTGCACTTCTTATATTCAGAAGCTCGAGCAATAGAAATGGATCTGTCCAGTAATAAAGCTTCATTGTGAGGACATCTCCCTTTCAGAGTCTCTACGTTCAATTCTGACGTCATTTTCCCATTTCTTAGATAAAGAGAAAATTTGAATGAAGTCTAGCTTCATTCTACATTCATTTCTAAAATGATTGTTCTACACAAAATATAAATATATTGTGTGTAGTCATTGCTTCATTGCATACATTGCAATACTTTGTTTGAAATTTGACACAACCCGCTGCAGTCACATTTTGTTGGGATACAACAGACTACAAAAACACATTTCTGCCCATTTCAGGTTTTCAAAACTGTTTAAAAAAAGAAGAAGAAATAATTAAACTCTGTCACATTAGGGCTGTTAGCTGTTGGTTTAAATATCAATGATTAATGCCACTATCAATACTAGACATACAAGATGATTTGAATTCCTAGTATTTGGCATTTTGCAAGTTTTTAAATGTATAGGACAATTTGTTGACTGATTTAGTGTAGATCTCTCATCTGAAAAGATGAGTGTAAGGCACAAAGAGGCTTGTGTTTGGCTAGATGGAGAGTGTTAACACACTGCTGGCAGCCGTGCAGTCTTTCAGGGACTTAAAAAATAAAGGCCTTTAAAGATAACAAGATTTCAAGAGATTGAATTCAAAGAAAATTACAATTGATTTCATGGCTAAAGGTGCCGTTCAATGGTAACATTTGACTTCAAGTTTTGCCCTAAAAGAAAGAAGCAAACCCTGAATCAAACTTACAGCAAGTTGTAACTGTCAGAAGGCTACAGATCTAATTATCATTGGACTCCAGTGAGGTTTTAAGAGGGATTGGCATCGTCCCAGCTGTCTAGAGGCACAAAACCAAAGGTTAATACTATTTGTGGCTTTTTAACCTATTGGCATTAATGTGTTTAGTAAACTCTGTTTTCCTCAAGCGAAAAAGTTCCACACGAGCATGCATAAGTGATGAACAAAAAACATCAGCTGCTCAGTTTACAAAAAGCATAATCTCTCAATATCACATGGGTCACTGTCCATAATCAACACAAGTAACAGGTATGTTCTTCTGCAGTACATGCGTTTCATTTCTAGGAACTAAATGTTTCATACTGGTTGGCTTTACACCGAGGAGCTTTCTGATACTGCATATCTTTGGAGAGCAAATTATGTTTTCAGTAGAGCACACAAGAAGGATCTCGCAGAAGTTTCTGTTTGTTGCATCACACCAGATCATGGCTGTTTGCATCAGGCAAGGTATTTGGGATTTTTCTTCAGCTTTAGGCTTACTTTTAAATTACCAAACAAAGCTGCAAAGCAACTACATACAACCGCCTGTAACGGCCAACAAAAAAAAAAAAGGGCAGCAAGCCACCATCAATTTATGTTGTGCTCCAAGCTGCACATGAGAGCTTGCACAAGAAGACAGGATGATGTGGACATTGTAGAAAAAGGGGGTAGATAGAGGGGGGAAGCCTTTAAAAAAAATGATTAGAAAAGTATCTGTGTAGCTTACAAGTGAATAGTAGATTTTCTCATCTATGATCTGTTGTGTGCAATTACAAAATCCAATTGGCTAGGTATAATAGTAAGGCCTTTTGGTAAGTTTTCCATTACAGAAACTCTTATTGGTTTTTTAGATGTGCAAATTCTACACTTTCTGTCTATGTGTTGCGTTTGTTTTTGGCAAGTTGCATGGTCAGACGTATTAATTCAAATGTGCTCCGCGGTTGAATCGCCACCGTGAAATGATTTAGCTCTTAAAGCTGCAGTTTTACATGACGGGCGTGACTGCACACAAAAGTGTAACCACAATCCGTCACAGGTCACATAAACCAACGCACCTTCGGGACACTTGGGTTGAATGGAACGAACAAACCCAACGAGATGTGTGTGTGATTGACAGCTCCCTGCAGCCAATGAAGTACCTCCTCCACTGTAAACAGAGGGCGCTGTGCCAATGACGAGTTCAGGTTTGTGGAACAGCGGATACTATTGGTTGGATTAAACACGCCGGCCCTACGTCATTTAATGCGCGGGGTTGTCAAAAAAAAAATATGTGCCACTTAATTTTATCCTGGTAACGCTTCACTCAATGCCTGTTACGATTGTGTAGCTCTGAATTAACGGACTGGTAAAATTTGTTAAATGTGGAGAGCGGTGCGGTTTTATATCGCACCCCTGCTGTGAGCGGAGACTCGGGCATTACGTGTCAGTCTATAAATTGGATTAACTCTAACTAAAGCCGCCAGTGAATGACAGTTTAGCTAACCTGCTAGCTAGCTAGACGGACTGTTGAGAGGCTTGGAGACAAGACACGGTTGGACTTTTTTGACAAACTGGTGTGATTAGCGCTGATGCGTTAACCACTTTTAGATGTCCGGCTCCAGTTCGAGGCACAAATGGTAAAATTATAGACAGTTCGTGTGTCGTCCTTCACCGTTTTTAGGGAGTGTGCTAACGTTACAAACTACGAGGTTAGCGCACCATGGAAAGTTATAGTCAGCGGTTTGAATCCGGACGAGACAGTAAATCTCAGAAGAAGAAGGGGTCTTCCCACCATGGCACATCATGTTACGATGAAGGAGACCGCAAACCAAAGTTTGTAAGTATAGCGGACGACACAGAAACGTTTGAATGATACACCGGTCATAAGTAAAGTTAAGTAAAGTTGCTGCCCTTGCATAACATTATGTCATTTCTCAGCTACGTGGATACAACACACACACACACACACACAGGGTGGAAAACCAGTGGGGAACATGCTGGCGGCAAGAATCTTAACTTTTTTTTTATATGATGGTGAATAGATGGATGACTCCACCTTGAAAGTGATCTTTGACTGACTTAAGTTATTATGCCTTAGAAACTAGAGCAGTGGCATAGAGGTGGAGAAATTTTTGCCTGTGTAATGTACTTGGCACTTTGAGAAATGCCTTTGCATTCTCACTCTCATGGTTAAGAAAGTCTAATGCTCTTATACAATCTTTTCAAGTTAAATTTTCTTTGCAAACAGTGACCTTGACTGTTTGTCAACTTTGCCTTGCATGTAGGAAATCAAAAGGTTAAAATTAGCACACGGTTTAGCCCTTACACTAATCCTACTACTACAAACCAACCAACATTCTGTCTGTGTGATTATTTGAACACCAATACCATTATTTGGTTTCTCAATGAGGGAGCCTCATTTACAAAGCAGTCAGGCTTCTACACACACAAACACACACACACACACACACTCACACTCATCCCCATCCCCCTTTCAGACAGGAGACTTGTGTATGACACAGATCTACTTAATGCACGGTCAGCCCGCATTTGACCCTGTTCCTAAGAGAGAGCTAGTTAATTCCTTGTTACTACCATTCAGAGATTCTAGTCTACAATTGTTGCAAATGTCTGTGCAGGGACGCTTTTTCAATCCAGACTGTTATTATCCACTCCCACTGATGGGCTGTTGGCTAAATGTCTAACATTTACTTTCGCTCATAGATATACCTGTTCACTAACAAAGATGAGATTTTGTTTAACCTGCAGCACTGCACTGTGCCTGTATGAAAGGGTGTAACACAGCCATTCACACTGTACTTTATGTGTATGTGCAATATGAAGGAATCACTTTGCACTCTGATGGTCATTTGTCATTATTTTTCCCTGACTACAGAGGTGATGCATCTTATGACTGTGTCTGACATTGTCTCGTTGACTGACTGGACTGCAGATTTCAAAATTTAATTATCTCTTTTTGAAATAGTGTTTCAGTACGGAATCATTTTAACATCACTATGCATAGTACGAATAAGTAGCTGTTGTGTTAAAGATGAAGATAACAGACATTGGTAGCAATATAGCTTCTGTTGGAAGATATTTAAGATTAAGCTAGAAACAATAACAAAGCTATGTATGTGATTGTCAGTCATCAAAGTCATTGTATATCTAGTGCCAGGTCAATAACAAACTTCCATAAGATTTTATGTGAAAGGCTTGTTCGGTTCTGACTGATAAATACTCAGCTTTTAACTGCAATAGGATGGATAATGCATTAAGTCCTTGAGGTCCTGTTTTGAAAAAAGACAAAAAGCAGTGTTCTACCCAAGCTGGTTATCAGTGAGTTAAGAGTGGCGCTTGAATGTTAATTTAACTGTGGAGGTATTATTTGGTCTAATTATTTGACCTCAAGGTAACTTTCTAGCTGGAGCTGTTTTGAAAGCTAAATGGTGTGACCAATGGAACTCGATAACAGGTGGTTTTATGGTGGGGCAGATAATCCCTGTCCTGTTTAAGGATGGTATTTGGTGTAGATAGTGATCATTCACATAGCTTGGCAGAGACGTCCTTGAGAAAATTCATATATATCTTTTTGAGAGAATATTGTTTTAGATATTTTACCTTTTTATTTAAAAGAAATAGACCAGACAGAGAGTGGTGTAAAATGCAACAAATGGTCACTGGGCATGAAATTGACTTGAGGATTTAGAGGTTATGTGGTATGGTAACCATGATGTGCACAGACCTCCCTCCTTTTATCTCTTGACTTTGATAATTGAGCTATTTTAATGACATCAACATCTGTTGATAACTGTGAGATAGATCTAAAACCCCCTGATAAAATCTAGTTCAGGGACTCTCAGTTTCAACCTTTTTAAAACCCAATTAAATTACACTACGATACTGCAAATACAATACAGTCAAGACTATTTTTTTTGGAATAAAACCAATATAAGCATAGGAAGCACCAAAATCTTACCAAGATTGCTTTCAATGCTGTTGACTTACTCTTGGCAACACCTTTTCCCACCTTTTTTTTTTTTTTTTTTATAACTTCTACCCATGTTATTTTTTATTGTTCTTTTACTTTTGTACTAACCACAAAGAAGCTAAATACATGGCCCATGGGTCAATGCTCTCTTGGCTTAAAAAAAAAAAAAATTCTCATGGCTTTTATTCTGTTTAACTGTACTATTCTGTTTAAATACCCAACCAAAGAACATCTTGTGACTTATTCTCACTAAAAGACTTGTACATGCCATGTACCTGTGATAGTACGGCTTAGTCCTGACACATTAGGTCCCTTACTCTCATCAGATTGGTCTTTTTAACTCTTATTATTCTTAAGCCATAACTAAAAAAAACACCATACATATTTTTCACAGTGAACAGCACTGATTTATTTAGTTTACTGTCATCTCAATAGGTGGCACTGCAGCACCACAATATTTACTATAATGATAGAAAGTAGGTTTCCCATTAAGGGCCACTTTAATGACACCTCACATGTGAAATGGCTCTTTATTAAGCAGAGTAATATTAAGGTGAAGAAAATATAAAAGAGGTGACATGTTAATGCTGTGTCTAGATGCTGTTGTAGGTCTTCTTAAGTAGGGTAAAACATTGTTTATCTATTTGTTGTCAGTTTAAGATTTGATCATATTATCATATTTTAGTTGATTCTTGTTGAGGAATTTGGTGTTAATGGCCAATATTAAATTTTTTTTTTGTGCTCAAACAAGATAAACAACTGTGAGTTGTTCAATCTAAAAACATTCGAAATAGAGGCCAGTGCACAAAAACATGGTTATCAACCTTAATAAATTGTATTTAATCACAGTTTATTGCGTGAGATTGTCATGTTTTTTCCACCAAAGCCAAATCCCTCATCTAACTTTTACTTGTGGAATGTACTTTGCTGAGTTGCTCTTCAGTCCATCCCTATGATACTACCTGGGTGCTCATGCTGACATGATCTAATCCATTGAATACCAGTGTTGTTTATAAGGGATTAAAATGTTAGAAATCTCTAATTTAGTCCATTGTTTGTCCATTTGTCCACTGGAAAACTTGGCAATGTAGGTCCAAAGGCAGAAAGATAACGCTTTCAAAATCTGATGCTGTCTTGGTTTGAGTTGTTGTCTTTTTTTTTTTTTTTTGTTCCTTTCTGTTGTTGATTGCATGTGCAGTGTTTTATAAATTAACGTTTTCTCAACAAGCGGTGGGATCCTCGTCTCAGTTAATTGAAAAAGATGTTATCAGAGTTTAATTAAATGAACAGGGTGATAGCAGAAAGTAAAATGAATTCACTGACATTTACAAATTACTGTTGTTTGGCGATCCACAGTTTGTGGTCCATGAAAATATAAGATTTGTAACAGTCAGATTTTGCAAAACTTGCTAAGCACTGAGGCACTGCCGATAACTGCACCTATAACGTCCTTAATCTAAGCCACAACTTTTTTTGATGTTGTTACGATGTTTTAATGTTACTAGGCAATTGTGTGTGTATATATATATATATATATATATCAATATATATATATATATATATTTATTTTATTTATTTATTTTTTTGCCTCAAGTTTTGGTTTGGTTAGCTCCTCATCCTCTTCATGTGCTAGCTTCCATTGGTAGCCTTTTCTTATTTCATCTCTGCCTGGTCACGTCGGGTCCTATTGCTTACTCTATTTGGAAGCTTTGGAATTGTTCAATTGGAGTTCAGGTGGGGCCTTGTCTTTGTCTGCAGTTTAAATTGTGACTGTGGATGGGTGGGGTGAGAGATGGCCTTGAATTGTTACTACTTCCTTACTTACAGAACCCGAATACAAATTAGTTCCTGGGTAGGGCGCTGCAACTAAACATTCTTCATTATTGATGAATCTGCCAAATATTTTCTTGAGTAATCTGTTGGTCTTTTGTCACAAAATGTCAGAAAACAGTGCAGAAAGCCCTTCACTAGCCTAAGGTTTTGTCTCCAGTTTGCTTGTTCTGCCTGAACTGTCGCCTTAAACCCAAAGACATTTACTTACCAATGGTAGAAATCATAATCAATGATCAAATTTAATTTTCTGTTGATTAAATAATTGATTAATCAACTAGTCTTTTCAGCTTTACTCTAAGGCGGCCATGCTCTTATGGATTTGGACATCATCCAATGTAAATAATTCTTATATAGCCGCTGGACTTTTTAAAAAAAATTGTGCCCCAAAAACTTTTACTCTTTTCATTTATGCTACCTGTTCACAATATGAATATCCAAAATAATTAAAGTCTGGGCCTTGCTGTCAGGCCTAGCTGAGTGCCATCTATTCTGCTGTGTTGTGTGCACACTGTCCTGTTGTGGAGTTTCCATGGCCCTTTGCTCTATCAGAATAGTGCTATTGTATGCTGCATCAACATTGGGTGATGTTATTTAGATGCCACAATGAGAGGCTGCATGAACATCTTGATATTGTTTTAGCCTGCATAATATGTCCTCCATATATATATATATATATATATATATATATATATAAAGCAAACAAGGTCAGACAAACAAGCTACAATAACGTCATTGCTTGATTGAGACTTGTACTATTGTGTGTTTGAGTGCAACAGCTGTCAAAAACAGCTGATTAGGCACTGTTGGGCTGTATAACACAATGAGTAAAATTTTGAATGTAACATTTAATAAATGACAATAAAAATTAATGAGAAAAACAGCAGTAGGCATAATGCATCTCCACTCATTTTATAGTTCGAATTTTGTGTAGCATTGATTCTGCAAGAACCAAACAGAAGGAATATGTTGCTGTTTTTTTTATCACACCATTCAGGTCACACCTTGCCAGATTTTGCATTTGCAGAATTGAACAGCAGAGAGGAGTTAAATTGTTGACAGACACTGAAGAGAGGATTTTCTCTTAATGTTAGCTGTGAAAAGCATCATTACGATATAAACTTGATTACTTCATACTATCTTAGATACTTAACTTTGACCATTTTCTAGTTACACAGTGAGGGCATTTGGGTCCTTTTAACAACTCATCCATAAGTAAAATAATTCAGAGTAGTACATGTCTAATTGCTTGAGGGAGACTTGATGTTTCTTTGTTATTTTTTAATTCTGCTTTTCACTGTGACAATATTTAAAATTTATTTTCATTTTCTGTTCAGACATTGACTTCCCATTCCTTAAGGGCTTTGGCCTTTCTTACCTCTTCAAAGTACAAATTGGGGAGAATTCCACTGTAACCTGGATCCATTAATATTTAGAGATGAAAGGCTTGATAACCATTGTAACATCTCAGCAGATTTAACTATTTAGCTTCTGGAAGCCTTTGGATAAGGCCCTAATGTGTTAATGTTTAGCTGTGATAATAGGATTATCATCATCCACCTTTTCCTTCTTTGTTTCCATATGTATGTACATTTTTGTGGTCTTGGCTCTCTACTCTGCTTTCTAAGGTTTCTTCTTGAATTTCAAAATGTAACAGCACAGACAAAACAACCACAATCATTCCACTATTCTCATCCTTTTAGACTGGACTGAACACTACAGATTTATGAATTCTGTGCTTCACAAAATAAACAACCATATATATATATATATATATATATATGTTAGCAATAAAAGCTGTTTGTAAAGGGTATCACAGTATTTAGCTGTATTCTGCTGTAAAAATTTTTTAAAACAATATTCAATGCAGTTGCTTTATGTATCCTGATTTGTTTTTTCTGTCCCCCACCTGTAGCACTTGCCCTTTAGAAACATCACAGATGATGTGGTAAGATTTGGGAAATTGGTGCTCTTTATTCTCTTCGTCGTCAGTTTCTGCAACATCTAACATCACCATACTTTAAATCGTCTAATCTGCTTTGAGTGGCAATTAAAATTTGTCTTCATTGCCAGAAATGTAATCCATTCACATCACAAAGCATATACTGCCTTTCTCACTTACTAATATCCTTGTCAGCTCTTCTGACTATCTAGATAGTGCTCAACATGTGTTAAACAGATGTTTTGTGTAGGTGCTTTGTTCACACAGTTTGCACTAACAACATTTTTTTTTTTTTTTTAACTCCTAGCCCATTAATAGTTTAATTTAAGTATTAACCAAATAAACTAAATATACTAATAATTGCACCTGAAAATTGTGTAGTTTTCTGTGTTGTAATTGTGTTTTCCCTTTATATTTCTACAGCTGGACAGATTCGCCAGTATTCGGATTCCTGGTAGTAAGAAGGAGCGGGCGCCCTTATCACACACAAAACACAATACCAACGATTGGTCTATTTCTTCATCCACCTCGCATCAGTTTGAGGAGCTGTCATCAAAGATCACCTCAGAAAAGGAAATTTTGGCTCTGTTTGAAAAGATGATGGTATGTTGTTTTTGTACTTGAACAATATTATCAACATTTTTCTGATAAATGTTAGAGAGACTTGTATGACATGAGAGTGGATATAAAAGATATGAATTAATATTCTAGAAGAAATGCACAGAATATAACAAGAAAGGCATTGACTGTATTTTGAATATTGTGTGAATGTGTTTATCATATTTACATAGAAATAGAGGAAAGCATTAAATGCAAAACAATTACTTTTTGAAAATTGTATTTATTTTTTGGTGAAATAAAAAAATATTATTGACAAAGCTTTTGGTTGAGTAATGGCTCTGATAATAGATGTCTATTCAATTTTATAGTCAAAACCCTCACACTCTCCGGTATTAAAAGTCTTGGATGTGGTTAGTGTGAGAACCAAAGTAAGATTTTCTTTGACTCTCAGCATTTTCAAAACTGTTTACTTGCTCTTACCTTACATGACATTCTGTAACAGTGTATTGTTTACCCTGATGACTGACTGTCCACTGCCAAGAAGACGCTGGGAGATGACTAATTTTCATGCATAAGGAATTCAGCTATTAGGTCCCTCATGGAATAAAAACACTCAGTGTGAGCCAGTAGATAGCTTGTGGAGGAGTTGTGCTGATTACCTCCTGAAATATTTAATGTATACTGCAGCCCTAGACATGAGTATCTACACCAATTAGTAAAACTCCTGGTTACACATTTTTCTGAATCTAATATTGTCCAATCCTCTAGTATAATATGACCTCCAGTTGTGTTGTGTGCCAAATATGGTAAATGACGGAAAAGCTAAATGTTCGTTGCCTTCTACACAGACTTGGGACTGTTTCATATAACGAATCTTAAACACCAACACAAATCCTGTTGCCAACCCCCCCCCCCCCCAAAAAAAAAACAAAAAAAAAAACAAAAAAAACTTCTGAACAGTCTTGAAAGATTTATCCCATCTCTCTGTTTTTTTTTTTTTCTCATTTCAGGAGGACATGAACTTGAATGAGGAAAAGAAGACTCCTCTTAGAGAAAAGGACCTGAACACAAAGAGAGAAATGGTCATCCAGTATATTTTTACTGCCTCTAAAACGGTACGTTTTGGGATGTGTGATATTTTACACTTTACACAAGACTGGGTGGGGATTGATTTGATTATTCAATTTCATAAACGGGTATATTGGTTTACAAGGCAGTGCGATCTCACTTATCTTGCTGTCGCTAGTCAGCAGGTTTTCTGTCGTAACTTGTAAAAATACACAAATACTTTGTTGAGGATGATACTATTTATGTTATTACCTTGCAGAGTAATAATATTTTGGGTCTTACGACATCAAAACATAAATTGTACATTCTTTTGTGAAATACTTTATAGCAACAAATATGTGAGACTTGAAATTCACCCTTGAAAACATTTTTGAGTATTGGAAGATGATTAGATTTTGTATGTGTATGTGGGTTTGCTGTGGTTGATTGGTTCTTCTTCAAAGTTTCATCAATTAGCTCTTTACTTTCAGAGCAGACAGAGGATTTGAGGGTGATGAAATAGTCAGAGTTCAGAGGAAAACAATTAAATCTCCAAATAACTGGGGACTATGAACCCTTCTTTCTCTTCCAGGCCAAAAAAGCCATGATTTACACTGATTTCTCTTATTAAGAGGAAAATTCCACTGAAAAACCACCATTTGCTGGTGATACTCCATTTAATATCTAGCCCAGAGCGTGTTCATAGCTTATATGAGTTGAGTCTGTGTTGTTAATTTGAATAATAATGAAAGCACAGAGTACCTGGGGTGTTTTTTGTTTATTTTATATTACCAGAAGCTTGAGAATAACCTCTTTCCGAGGGCACCTCCTAACTTAAATCAACTGTTGTGAACAAATCACATATATTATCCAATTTTCAAATTACCTCACATTGCACTGCAAAAAAATTCAGATTCTCCTTTACATTTTTTTTTTTTTTTTTTTTTTTTTTTTTTTTTTTTTTAAGGTTAACAGGTTGGCACAATGTCGTGTTGCTTTTATTATATTCACTATAACCAGACATCCCTGTCAAAGATGCCTGAGACTGTGTCTCTAGTTACCATGGGGACCAGCCTGTTTATATGTTTGTATTTTTTTACCTGCATGACAAAATAATGTGGTCACAGGCCAGAAGACAACAGATTAAAATGAATCCAAATGCCACTTTTAGCAGATGCTACATAAAATATAATAAGCTAGACTTTAAGATGTATTGACATAGGTGTAAAATATTAATTTTGCTTTTAATTCTTTAATTGCTTAAGATCACGTTGGAATCATGAGTAATAATTTGTCCTCTCATCCTGATATCAAGTCAAAATGCATTTAAATGTAGACTTTATGATGCAGTGTGGTGTTGGCACAAGTATGCTATTATTAGAGTTGAACCAATTCTGGGATCTTTTTTCCAGTTGTCTATTTAATTTCTTTGACTTGAGTCAGGGAAGGTTTCATTCCACCAAAAATCTCAAAGCAATTTCTTGACACATCCTTCTCAACCTCAAGACTGTTTTACCAATTAACCTTTAGTACAACATCCTGAATTGATGTATGTCCCTTGCTGACACAATCAAGTGCGGTTCTGGCTTGCAAATTTGGTAGACTTGTAGAGAAACAACTGTCGTGTACTTTGTTACACAAAATAATTGCTGACCTTTACCAATGTATTGTGTAGGAGTAGATGTCTTGAAATAATAGTTGTGCATTTTGGAGACCCCACTGTTGATTTGTCTGCACAGTCCCTGCTGTGTAGGAATCTATATTTTAGCTTGTGTTGCTTTTTAAAATGCCTATAAAGAATTGAAATGGGGAAAAAAAATGTCCTCAGTCTTAATAGCGTGTTATATCACTAAAGTGATGTAGTGTATCAGTACGACTCAAAAGAGTATGGTGGAGAATATATGTTATTTAAAGAGTAGTCATTAAAACGATATTCAATGGCCTTATTTCCAAAGTTTCTCATTTGCAAAGATAGCACACATTTTTTTTAGTCTCGGGGGGGCTCAGAGCTTTGACTGAGCAGTGTAAGTGCTCTGAGAGTAAGTGCACAGTGGGACAAAAGGATCAAGGCACTGTGGGCCTTTTCCATTTCCCTTTCCCTGTCCTGTTGTGAAGAGAAAAACATGGAGAACCTGATGAAAAGGAAAGCAATGGAAATAGCTGCTCCATTACCATCTTTGTGATTTAAGAAATAAATGGAAATCATCACATCCCAGTTTGATAGTTTGTTTTTTTGATTACTTTATATACAATTATGAACACTCTATAAACGTGATATATATTGTAGTTAAAAATGGCTTGTCAAGTTGTTCTGTGGATATGAATAGATGAAGGGGTTACAGGACACTCCCTGGGCTGCTCCTGCAGCAGATGATGGAGGAGGAGTTGTGCGTGGGTCAGCTTCTTTGATGGCTGCTGTGGGCAAACAGGCTGTCACTAATGTTCCAGTAACAAGAATGACCTAACCAGGTGTGTCCGTGGCTGCCATGAGCAGCACTCATGGTGCTCTCACTGATGAAGGCCTCAGAGATCCTGAGATACAAACAGGCTGGGCATCATGGCTCTCCAGGACGCTGGTCATCATGTCTCTGCAAGACTCTCTTGGCCCAATTGACCAATTGGGCCAAGAGAGTAAAAGAGAGGGAGATGGATACAGTATGTGTCCTTGGTGGGCTGGTGTGCAGCCATGGAGTGGTTGTAATTGGTGAAATTCCTGCTGTTCCACTTACTTGCGACAAAGCAAGAGACATATGAGGCACGAGTGGACATACACCGGTGATGCCAAGATAGAGTTGCAATCAAGAGTCAATATGGGACTGTGCAAAAATGTTCTTGCCCTGATGATAACATGGGGGGGTGGTGTTGAAGTGGACTGCTACCTGATTGGGAGATGAGAGCACTGATGTGTCTTGTGGAGCTGGGGCAGAGCCTCACTAAGGTCGACCAGTAGTGAAGTTCATATTAGTCTGGGGTCATGCACAAATAAAATCAATTTTCCCAGAGTTTCAAACTGGATACCAAAGCATTCAGTACCAAAGAGACTTAAATCTGTAGTGTTAATGATTTCTACTTTCCTGGCCTTGTTCAACATGAACGTATAGATTTGACTCTGCCTATGTGCCTGTATTTCTAGGACTACAGAAGCACTTATGATCATTTAAACACATTCTTTGATGATTGAAGATTAAAGTGGCTTTTTTTTGAGGGGGGAGGGGGGTTTTGATAGCTAATTTATTTTTACTGGATTTTAAGGAGAATATTATAGATTAGGTTTAAGGTGTCGAGGGAGAGACAGCCTGGGCATAGTTATATTGTTTTGGCAGCCTGGAAGGGTTAGGGATTATTTATTCCTGCTGCTAGTGATGCAGACTGATCTCTGAGGCCTTTGATGAATCAGAAACATACCCAACGATATGTGTCGTTTTGGCATAAGTGCAGCTGGCTTGATAAATTGAGTAAGTGTAGCTTCCTCTCTACATCGTCCCTCTGAAAAACTCTAAAAAACTGAAAAGCTTCAGCTTGCATTTCTTTCTTCTTGAAAAAAAGCTTTAAATAGTAGGTTTTTCCCGTTTGTGGTCCGATACATTTTAATTAGAGAGAGTTGTAAATTTATAAAGGCCCTCTCTTGCGGGTACATCTTATTCAGGCCAGGATGGGGAAATGGAGGTAACCTTTTAGTCATGCAAATCTGTGTTTCTCCCAACCTTGGTTCAGCACTGGAGAGCTTGTTTCGAAGGTTATGCGTTAACTATAACTGGCCGTGCGATCAAATGTTAGACTGATTTTATGAATGAATTCATCATGGTGAGATTATTATAAGATAGCTTTCATTAAAAGCAGCCCCTGTGGCTGCAGCACAACCTGTCCAAGTTAAATAGGCTGGCTTTGTCATTTTTCTTTGCAAATGCATCACAGATGAAGAAACTGTCAGGAGAGTGAATGATTAATGAAAGAATGATTTGCTGACTTTTTATCGTTATTCATTAATGATAGCAATGTAGAAAAAAAATATTTGATTTACTATACCACCGAGAGGCTACTGGCAGCTACTTGCAATGTTTAAGGTGGAATGTTTTCTTGTGTGTGGTAAAAGCTTAATGGATTTTTTAAGGGTCCACCATCCACTGATGTGGCTCTCCAAGACTTATCCTATACCCAATGGCCAGTCCAACGAAAGGGTTTTCTTTGTACATGGATGGCATATGCACTGAATGTGCTGGTGGTTGGAGAGAGTAGCATACGGTAACAAAAATGTATATAGCTTCTTCTTAGCCAGTTAAATCTGTGTTCTTCTTTACTTTTTCTGTTCCCTCTCTTACCTCGTCCTGTCTGGGCGTTGCCATGTGTCTCCACTTCATCCACTGTTTAGGAAAGCACTGTTTTTTGTACAGACAAATGAACAAATAGTAAGAAATCCAAATTCACTCTATATGTCACACATGGTTTCTTTTTGTGTGTTATCAAAGCCTATGGAACATCTCAGTGTGAGAGATGATGGCAGTCGTAGTTATTTGCTGTGATTTCTGTGCTGAAGACTTAATTAAGAGCTTTAAAAAATTCTGTGGCCCTTATGAAATGTGTATTGTTTCTCTTGAATTATAGACAAAAATGGCTCATCATTGAGTTTTCCATCAAGGTGTTACTGAGTTGTTGTGTTTGTGGGGAATGGGACGGACAGTGGCTCTAGCCATGCCAATCTCTACCACAGAATGTGTACATGCTCCTTTGACTCAAAACTAATCATATGCATACACATTTGGCAGGGACTATTATCATTATGATTTGTGCCTCTATTATCTGACAGGACAGTGTAGAGAGACAGGAAATGGGACAGAGAGAAGGTGAATAACATGCAGGTAGTGGTCCACCCTGGCCGAGAATCAAATCAGGGGTTCACCTACTCAGAGCACTTGTACCCATATAGTATGTGCCTTAACCACTTGGCTATGAGGTTACAGGGATTATTATAATGTAAATTTGTTAAAGTAGTTTAGACCTAAATAGATTTTAAAGTTTATAAAGGTTTATGTGCACGGTACTGGAGAGGAGCACTTCCTGTACTTTTGCA
Organism: Rachycentron canadum; assembly: GCA_038496675.1. Lineage (NCBI taxonomy): Eukaryota > Metazoa > Chordata > Actinopteri > Carangiformes > Rachycentridae > Rachycentron > Rachycentron canadum. Next base: position 15,357,438 of record CM076648.1, read on the forward strand.
CATTTGTACTTTTGCGATTAACTGTTGATATTGTTTTTTTCTGCCAGTGCATTCAGTGTATTGACTATTAACTGTTTTTGGCCTCATGTCTCTGTTTTCCAGGGCACCTTAAGAAGCAGCCATCAGATATCTCCCCAGGAATTTCTGGGAGAGCTGAAGTCAGGGGTGATGGATGAACGCCTATTTGCCTGTCTAGACTCACTGCGTGTGTCCCTCACTAGCAACCCTGTCAGGTACAGTATAAGATTATGACAATGGGAAAAAAATTTAATGTCTTTAGTACAACTTCCCTCACAGTTTTTGCTTTTGTTAGTCTCTCTGTTAACATTTATTAGTGTTGAAGAATATCACCATCATAGGCCATGTCTATTAAAAATGTATGTATATCTTAGTTTTCCCTTTCTTAGTTTTTTTTATACTTCAGCAAAATCAATAGAATTTTCATAGTGCTTTAATGTAATGAAATGAAATAATTAAAAAAAATGCAAAGAAAATATAGAATAGCAAAATAAACAGAATTGCAGCTCACATCCTGTGAACTGTGGAGAGTCTGACATTCCAGGCAAAGAAGTGAACCATAGTAGTAGCAAATTCAAATGCATCAACAGGAACAAAACACCAGAGCTTGATCTCTGAATTCAGTGAATGCGTTTGAACTGTTAAATGTGTGGAGTTCTTCACCATACCATAGGCGGCAGAGCAACAGGCTTTTAAGATTGTTGTTGTTAAGTTGCACTTTACCACAATGACTCTTGGGAGTCTTAATGAACTTAATGAATAGTCATGTGTGGCTGACTCTTTATAACAACTCCAGCACAGCTCCTCAGTTTGTGCCAATCATTTAACCAGGACAGTGTAATGCACATTAGAGGCTTAGAGGTGCTCTAGCTGTCAGCTACTTTAGTTGTCTGAGAGAAAAATCCATATACTTCAAGAACTTCTCTGCTTTTGTTGACAGTTAGGATGTTGATGTTGAATTTTTTTTTATGCGACCAACAGCCGACATTCAATAACCAACCATTAGCCAACATTATTATAACAATAATGTGTAATAATGTACTATTTAGAGATTAGAAAAGTATCTGTAACCAATTTAAAAATACCAATACATAAATACATACAATGCAAAATGCGCTTCTGGTGTGAACAAGCAGATTACTGCTCTGGCTATAAATGAACAGGCCATGCTCAGTCCTCAGCATAGAGGGAGGCTTGTCTCTCGTGTTTTATTGAGACACAGAAACATGTTGACAGGCTGTAGGGTTGGTTTGGCATTTTTCTGTGAAACCAGTGCAGATGTCGGTCAAAATTCTTAGTCGTTTAACGGATAGTCTGCTAATTATGAACAATCCTGATTTACCTTCCAGTAATTTGAACTATTGCATAATGTATCTGGGCCCATTGTTCTTCCAATTGTATGCTATCAAATCCAGTCCAGTTGTCCAACACTAGTGCATTAAGTATAAAATGTGCCAGTTTTGATTTGATTTTTATTTTTTTATTTTTAAATGTATTTTTTTTTTTTTAAGATGTGATTCCACTATAATGCATTTTCAGTTGACGTATTCCTAAAATTCATCTTTTCCCCACCCAGGCTCCGGCGCATTTGTTGATCTAAATATTTTTGATATGTTGGCAGGTTTTGCATGCAGTCTTTATCCCTGTCAGTATTTTTTTTTATTTTTTAAATCAGAGAAATACTTAACTAGAAATGACAGTATGAATGTTGAGGATTAAGTGTGAAAATTTCTGTTTGTTAATCTCTCCTTACTGTCCACTTCAAGTACACTTTTCTTTTGAGCTGGTATGCATACCTGCATGTTAAGGTTCACTCTCAGGGCATTGTCACCGGTTTTCTTTTTTTAGGTGGTTAGTTTTGTGTCATGATGCTTCATCAAAGTAAAAGTATATTTCTTGCCAGTATAAAGTAAATCTGACTCTGTAACTAGGGGGATGGGATGTTCCTTTGGTGCTGTCTAAGCCACACTGACAGGCAGATCCATGGCAGTCTTGTTTTGGTTGTCTCCATCTCTTAGATTTAAATTGTTGCTTTGGGCTCTCTCTGTCTGAGGTTGGGGATGAGCAAGTTTGTTTCACATTATTATATATCCTGCCAGAGCCACTCTAAAGGCAGTCAAAAACCCAAGCCGAAACATTTAGTCTTCACTGACTTTTTAAAACTCTTCCGACTTCCGATCGCCACACACACATAATTTTTTTGATCACAGTAAGACATTTTGATGATTGATGTCATGGGTACATAGCTTGTGTATAATAAGATCTCAGTGCCTCTCTACACTCAACACAATGCTTTTTCAGTTCCGTCATGTAGTTCATGGCAGATTGAGGATGACTGTGGTCTTGCATCATCTTATGGGCTCTCACCTTGTATTTCATCCCTGATCTTTTCTGTTTACTGTTTGCTGTTAATTCAGACCAAAGAGGAAATGGTCTATGGCAGTGGTCAGTAATCTTTTTTAAGCTTTAATTCACAGTCGAAATGTAACAGTAGATAATACCATTGTACAAATTTCTGCATCATATTATCCATCACCTGGCATTCTTTCACACAGACAGCTCTCTTGTCTTTATATATGTACATACTGCGATGCAATCTAAAGTTAAAATTGTTCAGACGAGAAAATGTTTTTAAATAAGTTTCATGTTGGGTTAATACAGTAATCACTCTTTGTTTTTATTAGCACTCCATGTTTTAGCTCTTGAGTTCATTCCTCAAGGCATCCTTTTGGATTGGCATGACTACCCTCAGTTTTTTACTTTTTAGACTTCTTTTCTGCATTTTTGCCTCTGACCAGCTCAACATCAGTCAATGAAAATTACAATAGAATAGAAAATTTATATGTTAACACAGCTGGAGTCTCTCATCTCATTGCTTTTTCCAGGCCTGAGCCTTTTCATGGCTAATAAAGCCTTTCTAATGCCAGATTCATCTTTTTGAGTTTGCATGTGAAAGCACTCCCACCCACTACTGTGGTCTCTTACACAATAAAGTGATTGCACATGGATGTAGGAGTTAAAAGAACTGAGACTTCATTATGTTTACTAGAACCTCTTGAGCACTGCAGCTCATTTAAGAGCCTCCTTGAAGGAGCCTCACTTTGTTTTTATTAGGATTAATGATATTAGCAAAAATGTACAAACACGGCCAAGGACTGATGTGTTTCAGAACTTGAATTAGGCTAAACACACTCAAGTGTTAATTTTGTTAACAAAAATATGAGATAATAAATGTTGTGACTTAACCTATTTGATTATCAAGATGACACATTGGTAAGATTAAAATAAAATAGATGGGTTTTCATAGCTTGGCGAGTCAGAGCATTGCAGATAAAATTGAGGAAGCAAAAAACAAGATGGCTTAATAGAAAAGAAAAAACAAACTAATAATTGCAATTACCACAGTGTTCTGGCATTCTTTTGACTGAATGGCAAAACATGATAAAAAAAAAGTGGGCAAAATGTGCATCTCTGTGTCAAAGCCACATGTGAGAAGAAAAACAACAAAAAAACCCCAGAATATCAAAATGAAATGCAATATACAATGAAAAACATGAAAATTGAAAAAACATGTAAAATGAATAGCCAGGATTAAATAAAAACAGCCTATCTCTCAGAATGCTCCCTCTGTTGTTTAAGAACAATAACAGACTAAATTTCTTCTTCTGTAGTGTGGACTGGCGCTGTCTCTCCCTCCATCTTGCAAGGGAACTTGTTAGTGTGCAGGGATGGGTTTGCACACAGATGCAGAGGGAGAGTTAGGGTGGTGGAGACAGTGCGAGGAGAAACACTTACACTGCTTTATGGATGACAGGTTTTGAAACGCAACATCAGACTGTATCGATATAAACTGCATCATCTCCCTTGAATATATATTGATGTGTCTCAAAAAGTTGACATCTCAACCAGCCTAATTTCCAATCCCATTACTGTATGTAACATATAGATAACGTATGATAGCTGGAGACATTAGCTGTCATAGGTCATAGTAGTCCTATCAATTGTGACATAAATGGCCACAATCTATACTTACCTGCTCCTGTTGATAGGACCCTCACCAATATGATTCCTGAGGAGAATGTAGCCTGTAGGAATTGACTTTTGATGAAGTAACCACTAATAAAATGGACAGTCAGGCTCATGTATAATGACATAGTTTGGCTTGACCATAAATCTGTCTTGGCTAGAAACAGTGGCCCGGCAGAGGTAACCCTTTGCAATCTAATAGCACCATTACAATCCTGAGTTGTGGGACTGGTTTGGCAGTAAAGGCATTTTGTATGGTACTGCTGTAGCAACAACTCTCACTCATCCAATATCAGGTAGCTGCATTCTGCTTGTATGTTCCCTCATCAGGTTCTTTCTAGTAGAGCAGACAGACTTAGAGGTAATTTGGTACTTCCTGCAGCTCTGGAGTGTGACCCTGTGAGGCTTGCCTCTGACTCCTGGATACCTTACCCACCTCTGCTATTCCAGCTCTCTCTCCCTTTTTGTGAGGAGAAGCCGTGTTACTAGCCCACAGGACCAACAAGGCTACAGGATGTAATTGTATTAAATGGATTTGATAAATGGATCTGACAAACAAGTGGAAATTGGTTTTTGATATTATATTAAAACTGACCTTCAGGTTTAAGGCCTTAGATTTATTTATTTTTTTCAGTTTAGCTACACAGCCGGGTAAAGTTTAGCATCGCTCTTCCTTACACCAACGCTTTTAATAAACCTTGGATGCTCTTCCTGCCTCTCATACACCTGCCTCCCATGTACTGCACACACATTCACAGGGATGGTGTTTGGATCAGTGCAAAATATACACACAAATGCTTATTAGGAAATTACAAACTGGGTGGCTACTTAATTGGAAACATTAGTCAAATCTAACGTAATCCAATACAACATCTTAGCTATAAATCGACACTTTGATCGATGCTTAATTTAATTTCAAAATCTGTTATTGACGTTGTGTTTTAAATGGACAGAATTATACTGAGAGCTGTTTGGAATTTTTTGTTGAAGCCATTTACATAGTACTACACACATTTTTTTGTCACCAGCAGCATTTGGCAAGGTTCTTGGGTTTACTGGTTAAATGGTCATTCAAGAATGAACTACCAACATTATTATTGTGTTGTGAAATACTATACTAGACCATTAAATACAAAATATGTAGTGGGGGAGTTATGTGTACAAAAATAAATAAAACGAAATGTAGCTGCAAACAGCAATATGTGATCTCTGTATGTCACACAATGCACAGATGGCATAGTCAGATCAAGCACAGAATTTAAAAAGATGATGTGTTTTGAGTTCCAGCACCATCAGGTAAGAGCATAATTTGACAGCAGGTAAACCTGTTTTGCTGCTGGCAGGACCTGAACCCTGGTCACCATGAATTCCTGAGTTCAAATTAAAGGCAGTATTTTGTCTTATGTCATTGAGTCAAAAGGCTACATTTTCACATCAGATTTTTGCGAGATAAGGCATGCAACCCTTTCCAATCTCACAAGTCATGCCATTACAATAACAAAAAACCTGCGGAAGAAGAAAAATAAAACAGTGTGTGTGTGTTTGCTGGTGAAAAATCTGTTAAGTTTGTGTATGTGGAGACTTCCATCTAACATTGTATGGCTTCAGTCATCCCCATTCCAATCTCCTTCTTTACACAGTCCATAAAAAGAGTCCATCTTTTTTCACCATTTAATGTTTCCTGATAAGTGATAATAAAATGGTTAGTACAGGATAACAGATTTCCATTCATCATCTATTTTCATTTGTAATTGACTTTTACCGCTGCCACCAAAAAGATTTTTTCCTTATTTACTTTAAATTATTTTAAAAAAGAAAAAAATTATCAAAGGATGAGATGCTCGTGGAGGCCATCAGAATGTGTGTTGCTATGTGACTTACCGTTGGCCAGTTACAGCTCAATCTCCAACAGTTACAGCTTTTTGCAGAATATGCATTAATTTACATGCCTCTTTTTTTACATGCCTGTTTTAAAAACAGCCTATCTCCCCCATAAGGGATAGCTACCAAAACCTGTTATAGACTACTCGAGATGTTTCTGAATCCTGGTATTGATCCTGGAGTTTTACTCAAATTGATTACAGTTATGCTTGTTAAAGGAAGTCCTATATACACATAGGAAAGTGATATTTACAACTGCTCTCTTTGCAGTCTCTCATCCACCGCCACTTTTTCAAAGCATTCTAGCTTGGCTAATAGTGAATTGTTACAAACGAGCTAAAACAAAAAGTAGCTGTGTATCTTAAAATTTGGCAAATTCTTTTAGACTTAGCTGATGTCTGAGAGAAACAAGCTTCTCCTCCCCTCTATCAGCTGTACCTGCAGGCAGTGCATCACATCAGCAGCAGAGGACACACTGGACGAATGACTGATACTGACTGATGGCTGAGTAATTAATTCTTTCTAAACTTTATTCAGTATTGTGGTATACTAAAATATAATTATTTTGCTATCATTTTAGATTTGTTTCCAGACAGAATCCAGATAAAGGCACATTCTAACAGGCATTGTTTTAGGAAAAAAAATTAATAAAATAATTTTCTCTACTCATGTGTGTCCCAACCTCTGAAATATTGATCTAAGTAAAAACATACATTTTTTTGTGGTCTCATTTTACTAGGTGCTTTTACTAATGTAAGTTTAAATGCTCAACACAAGGCATCCATCCAAACAAACAACCATATTAAACAAACATAGAAACAGACATAGAAGACATAAAAATCAGAAAGAAGATGAATTCTTTCCATTGTTCCACAACATGGACACCAGTTAAGTTTAAAAAAAAAAAAAAAGTTTTCATTACCCATGTTAGTGTGAGGAAATTTTTCTCATTCAGGTCGTCTCTTTCATTTCATTTGTATTCTCTTTTCAGGGAATGTTTGCACACAGGTCATTCACATCTCATTTAGTATTAGACAATAGTTCACTGTCTGTTTTGAGGAGAACTGAAAGTACTGAAAAGGTCATAGTCATAACAAACAGCCTGTGTCTCATTTTCTCATGGTCAGTTAGTCTCTTGGTGTGACAGAGGCAATTGGGATTTACAACATTAGGTAAGATATGAGCTCATCTCTGGATGTCGGTGTCCAGTGGTGTTATCACGTGTATGAGCTTATGCCACGTGAGGTTTCTGGGTTTAAATATGCTCTGCCCATTCCAGAGGACAGCCTGTGAAATTTGGCATGGCACTATTGATTAACTTGTTAACAGAATTGCTCATCGTGGTGTCGTACGATTGTCAACCCATGTAAGTTCCAATAGCTCTCTCTCACTCTTTCATGTGTACCCTGAGTGATGGCACACAGAAACAGCTGTTTATGTTTTTTTTATATCTCTCCCTCCCTGACTGTGCAAAAGTTTTATTTACAACCATCAAAAGCAGCAGCTAAGCAACCAAACTAATGTGTTCGGCCTGTCTATTGGTCAATCTCCTCCTCTCTGATTAATCACAGAAGAGCACTTACACTTCAGTGACAGTCAGCTGGTCAAAGTGAATGTGTGCACAGGTCGGTGTTGCAAGTAACGGTTATATATGTAACACTGTGGCGGTGCAGATTTAATGAGATATTTACTCAACACTAAAAATAATGTTACTACACTAAAGGGAAAAAAAAAACAAAGGCGCATGCTATCTGTGATTGCTCTGATTGTTGTTGATCACCGAGATCATCTGTTGGCACAGCCTTAGCTCATCACTATCATCACTTAACACAGCTCCTGAATCTTCATGCTTTTCTTAGTTGTTATATCTATTTCTATCTATATTTCAAAGATTTTGGAAAGTGTGATTGTTGTTAGTGGCAGTCTGGTGGGTGGCGTCATTCAGGCGTCACTGCATGCTATGTCTCCTTCCTCTGTTTTTATTTCAGATGTGCCACATTGCTGTAATTTCGGTGTCCTCCTTCTCTCGCTCCCCGGAGAACCCTCCTCTAGTCAGTTAACTTGCCATGCTTAGGACAACATTTTAAAGTTAATTTTTTATTTCTGGTGCATAACAAGTTTAGCGAAGTGCAACACTGTGCTGCACTGCCTGGGAACCTTGGAGGCATTCTCTTGAGACTCCATTAGAAGTCAAGCTACCTTAGCTGTGAAGTTAGCCAGATAAGGCGCCTCATTTTTCTCTTTGATTTATGACTGTTTTTGTTTCCCAAGGAACAGGGTGAGGAATTTGTTTTCCTTACTTTTTTAATGCTCCGTTTCCCTCGCTCCGTTTCTTCATGTCTTTCTGAGATAGCCCTCAGTCGAACATTGCTTTGCTGCTTTTGCATCTATAGATGGTGTGATTACAGTATGCCTCCAATCTTAGAGTAAGCATTAATTATGGTTTATTCTACTGTGTAAATATCCAAAGTAGATACAGAAGTAGTTTACAGACTCCCATCCGCATCTTGGAAGATGGAATACTTCCAGCAAATCATTTTAGACAATGTCAGCGCAATACACATAAGATTTTTGTGTCAGTTGCAGATGGACTGCTGCTACCAGAATCATTTCTATACACTGTCCATGAGCATCTTAATAGTGATGGGAATATGCTGTCCTCGTTCCAGTTCTCAAACTTGATGGCAGCCTTCTCGGTAGGAAAAACAGCAGAGCCAATTGTAGCTTTGTAGATAGGATAAAGAATGACAGGACACAGACATTGGTTAACACTGATTGGTTACGGTAAAATGGACACAATCATTTGTGTCCACACTGCTGGTGGGGGAAATGGACCACCCTCCAAAACTTTTGCTGTGGCTCTGAAACCTGTATGTGTAGATCTGTTCTGTTTCCTGTGTAACCTTTGAAGAGACACACCCAATGCTTTGCTGTGAGACTCCTCATCTGCTCTGTCTGCTTGTATGATGCCCGATGACAATAACAAAGAGGCACAGTGAATGTGACATGGAGGGAGTCCATGCAAAGTTTTACTAAAAGTAACAATTTATTATAAATAAAAAGTAAGACAACTAAGCAGTGGGATCATCCATGCCCTGCCATGAAAGCAGGGCATGGATGATGTGGCAGATGAGTGGCATGTGTGCCGCAGAGGTGTTGTACGTGCAAAAGCAAAAGCTATACCCAAATGAAATGATGTGAGCTGTTGGAAGGGAGAGAGCAAATAAGCACATGGACCACTGATAGTGCAGAAGGGCGAGGTGAACTGCCTCAGCTGATGACCCTCCTGCTGCACAGCTATTGCCCGCTGAGGTCAGCCAGGACAACCTCCAAGGCAGTGGGAGGGGCGTCAGAGGTAGCAGTCAGACATAAATCTGTGCTGTAATTTCTCTAGCAAAGAGAACCTGTTTTTAGATCATTTTTACACAATATGGCTCCAAACACTGAAGACATTCAGGCAGAGAATGTGATTGAAGTTTCTCATTTGGGATGCAGGAAGGGTGCCAGATGTTAGGAACTAATGAAACCCAAGGGCTGCCAAAGCATGCTAGATTAGCAAACAGAATTTAAAATACTTAAATCATGTTAGACTAAAGTCTAGACAGACAGCATGTCAAATACAAACCACATAACTGCACAGGAATAAAGAAACAGGACAGTATATGATTAGAACTACAGATTTCTCATTAACATTTGATATTATCTACTTAAAAAAATTTGTTATTAAGAACCGCAACATTAAAGTCCATGAACACATGGCACTTCCAAAATAATGCCATAGCTGGCTGACAGATCACATTAAACACCCAACCTTTTATCATTCCAACGCCGGTGTAGTGGCTGCCTCCATTGGTCTTTGTCGTCTGCCTCATCCTAGGTTTCCCTGACCTTCTGCCATGACAAAAAGACACACCTTTTTAGAGAGTTTATTGCCAGAGCCTGATTGTTCTTGCTCTTGAGGAAGAAACTTTTCAAGAAGTTGAGGAGAGGTGCCAGATTGTCCCTTTGTGGCCTCTGAAATCTTCTCAACACTCCGGGTCTTTTCCTACGAGCCTTTGAAAGCTAATGTGTCACTTTTCACTCATGTGTTTCAAGGCAGATGTCCTGCAGCAGACCCTGATTGTGCTGGCCTGTTGGTTTCCTGTGCAATAATTCCTGCTATAGATCAACTGATTATTTTCCTTTGGTCTCTGCCTCACCTACTGATGATGAAAAACTAGAATGCAGTTGCCACTGAGCTATGAATTTTAATGAAGCTCTTGTCAAGACCCCCATCCTGCCTACTCTATAACCAGAATAGTCTGGGCTGTGGCCCAGTGAGAAGTCTAGGCTAAATTGAATTTTTTCTTAAACATGAGAGCCTCATTCCTTAGATACCTTGGCAGCAGCCTTGCCTGTCTCCATCAGCATGGCTGTGACAGTTTTTGTCAGCCTCCCTCATTTTCTTGACCCTGTTGTATGCACACACACACACTTGGTCATTCACAGTAATGTGAAGGCCATCACTGCTTCTCTTCCTTTTGTCCTCCTTTAGTAAATGGAGGGCAATTAAGGATACTGTAGAGCATCTTTATTAATGAAATAATCATTTTTAATCATATATATTCCATAAGAAATAATCATAATCTCCCACTGTATATGTTTAAATCAATATGTCAGAAGCATTTCAAGATGAGTGTTGTTCAGGTTTGTGCAACAAAACATCAACAACATTAAAACCCAGTATGAAATGGTTACATGACATGTTTGGTACTTTATACAGCTTAGCTAACTTAGTCAGCAGGATGCTTAATATCTGAGTTCTCTACATAATATTTCAAAACATGGAGTCTCCCATAGGCTACATCAAAAGCAGCAAATGTTTCCTTTTCAATGGCTTGACATGAGCTAATTCCTAGCTCTACTACTGTACATTTAATGCATTTGATACTAAAACACTTTGTGACTGGTCCTGTTTTGAAACTGTAGTTGCTGTCATGTTGTAACAAATTTAAAGCATCAAAGTTGGGCTTAAGCTTAAGTTACCTGCTGCAGTGCCAGTCATGTAGCTGTCAGGCCACTTGTTTCTCTTCAGTCAAAATTAAGTCATTTTTAACTTCTAATTCAATTCAACTTTGATGTTGATGATTTCTTATCCTTCTTTGACACAACTATCCTTCAAGTTAAATTGACTAACTGCATTATTTTGATGTTTTGAATTAAAACTCAGCTTTCACCTGTGAGCAATCAACATATGACAAGTGTGGAAATAGGTTGAATAAAACAAAACAAATGGAAAAAATGAAATAAGCATCAACCATCTGTAGACACATATCTCCCTACTTCTTTATTCTCCTTTTCAAGAAATTAAATTCAGATAACAGCTTCTCATTTTATGTTGTCACCTTGAGAATTTCTGTAGATTTGATGCTAGGAGGCATGCAGCTTGTTGATTAGAACAGTACAAACAGTGAATGCTAATGTTCAGAGATGTTATTCAGTTTCAATCAGGAGGGAGTTGCAGTCAGTCACAATTTCACTCAGCCTGTCTTTGTCTGTTTTCTGCATACTTAAAGGTTTTCACCTAACCACACAATGTAATCTATTTGTGTTTCCGTATTTGAATCAGGTCTTTTTAAAGTTGTTGCTGCTCTTTGTCCTATTCCCTAATGTCACTAATGGGTGAAAGCTATGTACCTTCAGCATATGATTTGTCATTAACAAGAAAGGTAGCACTGTTTCATCTTTACTTCCATTTTGTTTGATTCTATCCATGAAGTCTCAAGAAGCTGACATAGGGCGAGACTGGGTACACCCAGGACAGGTCGCCAGACTATCACAGGGCCAGCATATAGAGACATACAGAGACAACCATTCACACTCACAACAGGCAATTTAGAGTCACCAATTAACCTAATCTGCGAGTCTTTGGACTTGGACTTGTACTCCAGGAAGCTGGACTACCCAAGCAGGCACAGGGAGACAAGGAGAACATGCGAAGTCCAGATAGAAAGGCCCCAGGCCTGGGAATTGAACCCAGAAAGTGCTAAACACAGCATGGATACTCTTACCTGATCTAGATTTACCAGAATTTCAAAAATTTTAACGTCTTTTTGTTGAGAGAGATGTAAAATGTATCAAAAGCACATTTGCAATAGCTCGACTAAGAAAAGACCCATAATATTTGTTTCATATCTGGATTTAAGCAGCACTAATGTATACTGTAATTACTTAATTTGTTGGATTATATTTGTAGAAAAACAATGTATTTGCCACTGGGACGATGGCTCTTTTAGTGAATAGGAAGGTGTGTCATTTTAAGGGAAACTAAATCTAAAATCAACTTTCATATAAATATTCGATACATCTATAGATTATTTTATGGTCCTGCATGAACTTGCTTGACCTCCTTTATAGAGAGCTGCAACTCACAAATGTCACTTGCTTCACTCAAGTATAATTTCCATATAAATATAATTCTGTCCCCAGGCCCTAAACTCCTTACTCAGTATATAATTTTTTATTTTTTTGCCATTTTATTGTTCTCTCAGGAGATCAGTTCTTTTGCATCAAGTCTTTAACAAGTGCTTTGTTCCTAATAGCTTTGAGAATGCAAGGATGTCACCCAGGGAGTTGCCCAGTTTTTTTTTTTTTTTGTTTTATTTTTATTTTTTTAAAAACTATGACCTACTATGGGGTTAACCTTCCCTCAACCGTTCAGTTAAGTGCTTACTTGAGGTTCTGGCAAGGCTGAACCTCAAGTAAGCACTTAACTGAACGGATGAGACATCCCTCTTGTTCCCCTTATGTAGATATAGTCAGACACCACAATATACACCGATCAGCCACAGCGTTATGACCACCTGCCTAGAATAGTGTAGGTACCCCTTTTGCTGCCAAAACGCCACTCCACAGACTCCAGGCCTCTGAAGGTGTGCTGTGGTATCTGGCACCAAGATGTTAGCAGCACTTTAAGTACTGTAAATTGTGAGGTGAGGCCTCCATGAACTGACTTGTTTGTCCAGCACATGCCACAGATTCTGGATTTGATTGAGATCTGGTGAATTTGTAGTCCAAGTCAACACCTTGAACTTGTTGTCTTCCTCAAACCATTCATGAACCATTTTTTCAGCATGGCACGGGGCCATACTGGAATACATCCAGGAGGAGACTCTGACTCTGTCGTCTACCCATCACAATTTGGCCCTTGTCAAAGTCGCTCACATCCTTACTCTTGCTCATTTTCCCTGTATCCAACACATCAACTTTGAGCACAAAGTGTTTGCTTGCTGTCTAATATATCACACCCAGTGACAGGTGTCATTGTAACAAGATAGTCAATGTTATTCACTGCACCTGTCAGGGGTCATAATGTTGTGGCTGATCGGTGAACATTTACCCAAACAGATCATTGCATACCTCAGCCTGTTCCCAACAGAAACCTCAGATAGTGCTTTGGACCCCATAGCAGTCACCACATTTCACACCTAACTGGAGTTCGGCATCACCTGTTTAAAAAAAAAAAACAAAAAAAACAATTGAATCTTTCTTCAAAATTAACAACTTTTTATTCTAGGTTTACAGAAAGCAATCTATGAATCTATGAACATAATTTCTTATGTAAGACAAAAAAAAAGAAACAAATGTGTCGGAGTCATTGGGATGGTGGAAAGAGCTGAAAGTTCATATTCTTTTTCTTTTGCCATTTTACTGTATCTTTGGATTGAGGGCACTACCTGCCTTTGAACAACTATTTTAATTTTAAATATTTGCCTGTCTGATATTATTTGGTGACTGGAAGGTTTTGTCATGCGTCTTGTGCCTTGTGTGTGATCTTGTCACCAGTGTGTATATTTAGATGGATGACAAAGCAGAAACTTGAAAAATGAGTGGAGAACCAGGCTCATAATGCCACCAACTCTAGGGTATGATAAGCCGCTGAATGGGTTGAATAGAAACACGATGTGAATCACATGCTTTGACCTCACAGTCACCAGATCTCAACCCAACTGTAGAATCACTGCCAAGGGGCATTGAAACTGTTCTGGTGGCACGTGGTAGCTAAACAAAGTTAGACTCGTTACGTTGGTCTTCCTTCAATTTGTCATCCATCTGTGAATAAAATATATTTATATTTCAAATGTAGTCACATGTGTTACCTATACACTTCATTTTCAGTGTCATGCAGCTTTAATGTAGCAGGTGACTAAACTGCAAATGTTCAAAAGTAATTGGACGCGTGGCTGCTAAATGATTCTTGGGCAGTTGTTTGAGTTGTTTGTTATTTTAATGTTAGTTCATGCACAAAAAAAGCTCAGATGCAGCTCAGAGTTCATTTTGAGTGGAGAATTGCCATTTAGATTGAGGTGGAGCTGTCTGTCAATGAGAGAAGTAAAGCGGTAACCTTGGTGGTATAAAGAGGCTCAATAACAAAGCAAACATCAAGCAGAGGGATATCAAAGGTTGTTGATTTACCAGAATCAAAGGTTGAGTTCTTTCTAAAAACCCCCCTCCCCTTGTGGATGTGCAGTGTTTATGTCGATACATGTAAAGGAAAAAATAAATAAAAATTATTCAGTATACTTCGTACACGGGCTTTTCTGTCTTAAAGGTTGCCACAGTGGTTGATGAGCATGGAACTAACTGTTGTAATATTGATCACATTTTTGTTGTTTCAGTTGGGTGCAGAGTTTCGGGCATGAGGGTCTTGGACTGCTGCTGGACATTTTGGAGAGGTTACTATTCAAGAAACAGTACGTTTATGCATTCATATCATTACATTACATTTACTCATTTGGCTACCCCTTTTATCCAAAGCAGCTTACAATTAAACATGAATTTCAACACAAAGTTTACACATTCGCTAATAACAGTACAATTAATGGAAGAATTTCTTAAGAAACAAAATTTTTCTATCATGAGCACAGACTCACTTTAACATACTTTCTTTTAGTGCTTTAACTCATTTTCCAACAGTATGTATACAATTTGTAGTCTTAATGCTGCACACTAGACTAACTGCTACTCATTACTGTCTTTTGTCCATAGGCAAGAGAAGATTGACAAAAAGAACCAACATAAAGTTGTCCAGTGTCTCAAAGCCTTCATGAACAATAAGGTAATGACAATACACATTTTCTCACTACATCTAATTGATTATTTCTTCTTTTAGGTTGCACAGTAAGTTGCCCATGAACATACCACTTAAGTTAAAATCAATGATGTGCCTTCAAATCAATGGAGGTAATTGGAAGAAGTGTATTTTCAGTTAAAGGATTGTCTCTTTGAAAATCAGTAAAACACTGTACTTATCTGCTTGATTGTTCTGATTAATTTTTAGCATTATGAATTAATTTTCCTATTTATTTTTTAAGTTTAAAAATTTGTCCTTTACTTAGACTGTATATAAAAGTGGACATAGACTCCGTGGCTGAAAAGTGAAGTCAGTGTAGAAGTGCGACTCCACTAGTTGCAGCCAGAAGTCTGGTTGTACAGAATTCTATGAGAAAATACTTCTTACTTAATTTATTACATCAGTAAATGTTTTGCTAATGGATTTATGGTCTCAGTCTCTAGGTTCAAGTCTTCTTCAATACATCATGATTTTCATTTTAATTTATGGTCGCTTAAGATGAAAATAGACAATAATGCAGGGTTTGCTTTAGGGCATAGCTACCGTGTGATTGACAGACTCTTCCACACATTGCGACCTGCCTGACAATCAGGATAGAGCTCAGAGCAGGTCAGATCCAAACCTTGCTGATGCTCAGCTCCACTTTCTTGTCTGAGTATGTTTTCTTCTGGTTTCAAAAAACCAAGATGGCGACAGCCAAATTACAACCTTGAGGCTTCAAAATGGCAGCTCAAAAAACTATGGGGTGGTTGGTGTTTTGCGACTTGGTCCTTTTACCCTTTGGGAAAAAGATGAACTGAAACAATGTCCCGTATTTTGAGTCTGATCTCCATGGGTAACTTTAATCACATCCACATCAACAACTAGTTCATGCAGTTACCAAATTTGGCCCCTCTAAATTACAAAGGACTTATGACCAATTGAGGAGAATTGCATCACAACAGCATACAGCCAAATGAGGGGATCTTAACTGAAGTCCCAGTGCAATCTGAATGACACATTTACAGAGGTCCAAGATTCTTGGCCTGCAAAACATCCCTATTTTGGAGTTACTCCTCTCTGATGGCTCTTATATGGAACCATAACAGGGAGAGTGTGTGAGTAAGACAGAGTGTAATGAGGGACAGAGAGTGAGCACAAGAAAAACAAAACTTTATTTTCAAAGTATTTTAATGTTTTGATATACTAAAAGACAAATTTATAACCAGAAATCACTTTCTTTCTTTTTTTTTGCTTCTCAAGAAAAGCTGTTATTTTTTAAAAATCTGCTGTTGGTCTATTTGCCTCATCTTCATGGTTCTTAACACAAATTAAGTGTTACAGATAAGAAACAAAATATAATTTCAAAAATACATGAAGACATAAAATGTTGAGTTGAGTAATAAATTGAAAATTTACTGAGACTGATGATGTGCATCTGTCACTGAACTAATTTAAGGCATGTCAATGTATCTGGTAAATGATTTTCCTCTGGACAAGCTGTCAGTTGGCCTATCCCTTTTAATGTACCCAAAAGTATATTAATCACCATTTGTCAGTGAGGACATTTTGATTTTCAACACTTTCATAACTCTTTATTACACTTTTTTAAAAATGATTTCATAAGTTTATTTGTGCAGTTTTTTTTTTTTTATTCAATCATCAGAAATTAGTCAAACTATAAAATCATGTTATTATATTGTAAAATTCTCCCACCTAAAGTCAGTAGAAAATAATATTGAATTATCCTGCAGGCCTAAGCACTTATGCATAGAAATGTGCTCTGTTTAAGTAGCTTTATTGCTCAGTGCCTCAGCTTTTCCTGTTTTTGTGCTGTTAGTCTAAAGTAGTTACGAAAGAAAAAAAAAAAAAAAAAATCTCGCCACATGGAGCTAAAACCCAGTGGAGACAGATATACAGCCGCTCTGGCACAAAGTGTGGTGTAAGGTCTCATGTAATCCTGTGTCTCAACAGGCGCCAGACACCAGCATTTACCCGTAGGCTTCTCTGTTAGCCCAGACCTTTCCCTGGCTAGAGAGGCATCTTGGGAAAGGATGTACCCACAATGCCAAGGAGACAGGTGTTCTCTGCCAGCTGTCAGTGCAGCCTTTTCTTCTTCTGCCTTCCTGCGTCAAGTCACACACATGCATATTTTCTTTTGTCTGTCACCAGTGGGACAATAATAGCATTGACCTGAACCTAAAAACAATTCCTCAGTACAGATATGATGAAACTGTTTCTTAATTTGTATAGTCAGTATTGCCTGACATTTGATGATACAGACTTAATTTGAAGTTCAGGTAAATATATTGACCTTGAATTAATCTTGTGTTCTTAGTGTCAGTGTTTCACAACATACTCTTTACAAAAGAGTGGAATTACAGGGTATCTAGATAATCGTGTTTTGTATTTGTTTATTGCAGTATGGCTTGGATCGAATCCTTGGGGAGGAGAAAAGTCTTGCTTTACTGGCAAGAGCCATTGATCCCACCCAGCCTGCCATGATGACTGACGTGGTAAAGCTGCTGTCAGCCATCTGCATTGTGGGCGAAGAGAACACGTATGCACTTGCTTCATTCATTCTGTCAACACATCTGTCTTACTACTTTTCTAATATTGAAAGACATGATTTTCTTGATTTCACAAAAGTAAAATTGTCCCTTTGTGTTTAAGTTTTACTTTAAATTTTGGTCCTGCTGTCAAATGCCATCTCTTCTTTCTTATCAGTCAAAAGCTGTGGTCTATGCATAGCTTATTTTGAAGCTTGGTAATGTGAGTGATGAGTAAAACATTTTTCAAAAGCCTGAAATGTCACTGTTTCTTTGTTTGGAGTAGTGGAAAGTTAGGTCTGCAATACATACCTCTTTGAGTGCCATTGTCATGTGTTGCACCTGCTGTAAATTATGTATTATATTATTTTTGTAAAATTATAGGGAAATTGATTCCAGGTGACAACTTCAAATGAGATTCTCATCATTAGTAGTCATTTGAAAAGGTAACATGCTATGCATGATCCAAGACCATCTCTCAGTGTAAGAAAATGACATGGTTCTATTTGTAACGGGGGATTATTATTATTATTATTTCTTTGGAACAATATTTGCAGTGGAATGTTCTTTGCTTGAAATATCAAAATACTATTGATCTCATTATTGATACAAATTTCTGAATGTACTGTAAAGTTTGGAATCCTTGAAAAAGCCAATGAGCTCAGTTTGAATTGTCAAAAAAAAGGAACGATGGATACTATAGAACAAGAGGGAGCTTATGGAAAAAAATCCCTTTTTAAATGAATGTTTTTTGTTTTTTTTTTCACTTTCCCCCACTTGTTCACTCATGCATTCCATGTTCACATTTAGTTTGGAGAAAGTCCTTGAAGCCATCACCACAGCAGGGGAATGGCGAGCCATTGAAAGGTTCAGTCCCATTGTACAAGGACTACGTGATCGCTCAGTTCAATTACAAGTAAGTGCAAAGTACAGCCGCTGACACCTTGTTGTTTTTTAAATGAAATGTTGAATGTCAGTGGGAAGTTGACAATTTCAGTGTATCACACTCAGCAGTCTCTCAGTCACCTACACATTCTTTGGTCTAATTAATCTTTTTCTGGTCTAATGACTCCTTTTTTTTGTCTTTTAGTTATATTTTTATTATCAGTCAAAACTGAGTGTCATGTATTGTATTTCACAGTCTGCAGCCTGTTTATCTGATATGACCATTTGCTGTTATCAACATAATCACTGTGTAGTGGTGTTATTTACTCAGTTAAGATGAAGATCATCCATGGCATGAGGTTGCTATACTTTTAAGCGCGTGATCTTTAAGCGCAGACAGCATTAGTTTTTGTCACAACAATGTAATTTATAATTAAGGCATCTTTTCTGCATTTTTAATTGGTTGCTGGGGGATCAGAGCAAAATATTCCTACCTAACACACAACACTTGAATTGACATTGCCCCTCACCCTATTCTTAAGCATCACAACTAAATGCTTAATCTTCACCTTAACACTAACACTGACACTAACCTTAACCCAACTGTAACATGAACCCTAAAACCAAGTGCTAACCCTCAAAAAGCACCTCAGTTTTGCCCACGGGGTAGTTTGCGTTCAGATCAACGTACCCACAGGGATATAATAACAAGTACAGCCACACACTAAATTCTAGTATGTACTATTTGCTTCTCTGTTTCGTATTCCCATCCAATGATCATTGCTGAACTTAATTAAAAGATTATATCTTTTTCACCCCCTGTTGTGTTATCAGTGGCATTTGCATTCAGTTTGTTTTAACTACCTTTGACAAGTGCAAAACTAGAGGGGAGTGGCAAGGAAGCAGTAGTAGCAGAAAATAATGAGGGGTGGAAAGCTTTTTACATGGAAGATGGAATGCACAACAAGAAAATAAAAATGACAGCCAGAACTTTTGGGTGGACTGGAAGCTGGAATTCACTCCATACAGAGGCCTCTAATACACGGAACTCATCTGTGACTATACAAGCATAGCCCTGTGAACTGCAAGGATTATACGCCTTAATAGTGTTTTATTTATGCTTTGTTATCCTTCCCACTTCCGAATACACAGCACAGACCCCCTTTAACCCCATGCATTATTAAAGCACAGATATTGTTATCCTAACCATGGCAATGTGTGGCCAAAGGCTTTCTGTCCTACTTGACTACATTTATACACAGGCTCCCCTGGCAGCCTTTAGCTCAGGGAAAGTGTGAATAGACACGTGGGACCACCAGAATGAAAGACTTTTGTATTTTCTCTTTAAGTCTTTGTGTTTTTTGAATTGACTTTGCAGTTATTTGCATTGTTAACAAAACAAAAGTGAGGATGATGTAGATTAGACATAAATATATAAACTCATAAGATGTTTGATGAGCTGGAATCACATTATACACTTCAAATACTGACATTGCATCTATATTGGGATGATTTTTCCTGAGGAATTATACAATGAATTCTAGTCCTTCTTGCCCACCCTGGTCTTTTGTTATTGATTATGTGTCCCACAGTCTGTACATTGATTTAAACAATATACAGACAACATGAGGGTACACAATGGTTTAATTTCACAATATTAATTTGTATATATTGAAAATAAAGGGGAAGGTAGGAAATGATTGGTGTCCTGACTACCACTGCAACCCACACATCTTGTGACACTTTGTAGTTCTACCTACCTGTATGACAATATTAAAATGGTACTTTTAAGACAGGTTATTACTAAGCTTAATTGCCATGACAAAAATGAGACTATGCTATCAAACTGCACCTTAAAACATGTGAATATCCCTTCTAAGATCTAGCAATGCTATACCCTCTTTTCACGCATGAGTGGTTTGCTTTACTGATCAATAATTGATTTTTCTGTCTGTGTTTGCCCGGGCAGTTGAAGAGTCACAGGATGCGGCGGTCCCTGTGCAGTAAGCCAAACTCAGGCGGGAGTGAAAAACAGCTTCCAAAAGAGCGAGTTTGCCCTTAAATTGACAGTCAGTTTTGTGTGTATGGGTCTGCAGTTGTTGCATTAATATTAAAATCAGCCCCCCTAGTTGGTGACTGGAGAAAATAGACATGCATTAGTTATGGTCCTCTGCTTCCAAGGGACATAACCCATTTAGAATGCATGCCGGCATGCTTTTCATCAACTTCTGGAAGAAGAAGTCCGTCGTCTCTTTCTCTGGTTTTCTCTCTCAACTATTATTCTTCTCTCACTCTTCGTTTCCCTCCCATTGAAATGTTTACCGTTAATGTTGCAGGTGGCATGCATGCAGCTCATCAATGCTCTCGTAACATCTCCTGATGAGCTGGACTTCAGGCTGCACATCAGAAATGAATTTATGCGCTGTGGCCTGAAAGAGATATTGCTGGTAAGCACAACAGAATCACACACACACATAGACATATAATATAAACTCAAACACACCTTGTATTAATATTTAAATGAGTTGTCCACTCCAGTGAAATATTGTAGATTTACTCCAGCAAATTATTTATGAAAGACAGACGAGAGTTTGCACGTTCTGTGTCTGCACCAGCAGCCAGAAACCAATAAAGTTTCTAGTGCCTGGGCTGATAATATTCCTACTGGCTTTTATACCATCTACCTAACATGTTTATCTGTTGTAAACAATGATTCTGTAGCTGCCAGAGAAATAAATACATTAAAATGAGGAGCTGTGCCCCACACCTGGACACCACAAAGAGTAATATCATTTAGAATGAGCTTTTTGTCTTAGCTTAAGCTTGAGCTTCCCATTTTTGCTGATATCAGAGAAAACCTTCTTTCTGATTTAATTTGCTCATTTTTTTTTAATTCCTCAGTTTCCGGGCTTAACTTTTTGTTTCTTTTTCTATCTCACCTCATCTGTAGCAACTGACAACCATTAGGAATGAAGCCCTTGACATTCAGCTAAAAGTATTCACAGAGCACAAAGAAGAGGATATGATAGAGTTCTCCCATAGGCTGGAAGACATCAGGAGCGAGCTGGAATATCCTTGTCATGGAAAAGAGAAGCACATAACTGAAAAGTTTGATTTGCTGTATGATCCTTGTAAATATAGCCAATGTACATGCATGCTAGAAAAGAAAATAAGTGTGAAATTAAAATAAAATGCATTCATTAATTTCTTTTTTAGTTCAGTTCTTTCTACTTTTTGTGTGAAAATGCTACTGTATCTGCTTTCTTTATGTTTCACCCCTTATTTCCAGTCAGGTTTTTCCATTTAATTTGTCACGTCTTGTTTCCATTTACGTATGAGTCCTTGACTTTCAGCACTGATGCGGTGGATGTATTCAGTATTGTGCACAGCATGGTGAAGGACAGCAGTGCTGAGCCCTATTTCCTGTCTATACTGCAGCACCTGATGCTCATACGCAATGACTACTTGGTCAGGTAAAAAAAACTGCAGCACGCACTTACACAACATTTAATTTTTTAAAGTATAATGCAGTTTTTTTACTTTAACATTTTCTCTTTTATTTGATTAATTATGTCCTCCCCTCATTTATCCTCTATATATATCTGACAATAATGACGACCAACCCAGCACTTTAACCTCTCGTCTCAGCCACAAACAATCATCTAAGCACCTTTTGAACACTGGTTATGGTGTGCACTGGTGAGGAGCTTGTGTTTTGTGGAGGTCTTACTCCTTCTGCCTTAAACCCTCTCAATGACATTGGCTAACAAAGAGAATGCTCTCTCTTTCATCTTCAAGCCATCTACAACAGCCATTGCTCCAGAGTATTTCTCATCTCCCATTAATGGTACTTTTCAAAGGCTTATTTTATGTTGGTTCACTAACAGCTGGGTGCGAGTTAAACCTTGGCTTGATCAAAAGATAGAACTCTAATCTGAAGAATATCAAATGCATCACCTGCAGTTTTTTCTTTAACCCAAAAACAACACCTGAAGTGTCTCCCTATTTTTACTCATACTCTGTCTTATAATTTTCTGCCTCTGAAATGATTATGGTATGTTATCATACTTATAAGTTTATTGCTAGTAATAAACTGCAATAACTGTCATCTGAGACAAGCATCTTTAGCCTCAGTCCTTTAGCATTGATCTCAATTGATCAAAAATAATAGCCAACAATTTTGATAATTAATTTATGGTTAAAGTCACAACATTTTTAATTCTAGGTTGTCAAATGTGGTGACTACCTGCTTTTTCTCATGTTTAAGTACTGTAACATGGAAGTCTGCCAGTAGCTTTTTGTGCTTGAGTACAGAGAAATGCATATATTGATACGCATGTATTCGCCTACATTGGCTTGCACTTACATTCACAAAAATGTATTTTGCATTCGGAGATGCTGGCAAAAGCTTCTGTTTAACAGCTCCATTTCATTTTTCAGCAATGAGAAATCACTGGAATACACTCTTATATGTATATATAATCTCATGTTAAAAATGTGATAATGTGATGCTCGAACCATGTGGTGCAGTGCTTCAGACTGCCTTTATTTTTATGTATTTTTCAGAATAGATTTGCAAGTCCCCCTCAGGCAGTACCATGACATGATATGATTTATTGGCTCTTAAGGCATCGTATCTGAATATGATTCCTTTCATGTACAGTATCTCTTGACACTTGCTGGTGTAGTGATCTGCAGTGATTTAATTCTTGGTTATACTTGATGTCAAGAATATATAGTCCACTTTTACACAAGGGTCCTAAAGTCACAGAGTAATGAAAGAAACATCGGCAGCTTGTCAGGAAAGTGACTGACATAATGTCTTATTCCATTTGATTTGTTAATATTTTTGTCTTCATCTGCTGCTCATCTTGAAAATTGCAGAGTGTCCCTGATTTATTGCTGCTATAGGTCTCAAAGTATTAGCTAATGATTTGGCATAGAATGGATTTTGACTATGTAACATCATAAGCAGATCAATAGATCTATATCTATATATACATGAGGCCTTCACTGCCTCATGAGATCATATTATAGTCCTAAGAATCAGGACAGTTACAGTTAGTTTTTATCATTCATTAATATATCTTGAAAAAAACGTGTCCCCATTAATAAATAAAGTGAGTTGATACTACTGGTGGTTTGAAATTTCATCTGTTGTGTGAACTTCATTTGAAGTGAACTTCAAGGCTCATGTCATGTTTGGAAACTCTTATATCTGGGCAATAGTGATTTTAATTGGTGGTACAAGCATAGTTATAGAAGTTGATGAGAGGTGCCACACGTCCTCTTTATCTTCGCACTGGCCCAGCTTTTCTTGTAGACACTTCAGTTTCTTTTACACCTGAATCTGTCCAGATAACTGTTCTTTACGAATGTCTACACACCTGCAGATTAAAAATGTGAAATGAAATCAAATTAAAGTATGTATTTTTTTTTTTTTTGGTCATCTTTTTCTCTCTCAGGCCTCAGTACTTTAAGATCATTGAGGAGTGTGTCTCTCAGATTGTGCTTCACCGTAGTGGGACTGACCCAGACTTCAGTTACCGCAAGCGCCTAGATGTGGACTTCAGCCACCTCTTAGGCAAGTTGCATACTTCTCCCGGTATATTCATATTACAGATATGTCAACAAACCATCAATGATTTTCATTCTTCTTTTTGTTTTCAGAGGTGTGTGTGGATAAAGCTCGAATCGATGAGTATGAACAAAGAGCTTCAGAACTGGCACAGAGGGCAAGTATTGACACGAAAAAAACAAAACAAACAACAACTTAGATTTTCATCACAATACACATCCACCTGGCCAAAACAAAGGCATGCTGGCATACATGTTAATTTATTCCATAAAATAATATCTGTTTAGATAATAAACCATTCACATTAGAGAGCAAACATTACACTGACAAGGAGGATTGAATTATTGAAATCATATCAATAATATAGACAATGACACAGACACAGGTTTAAAAAGGTAAGTCTTTTTAAAAGTGACCATTACAGAATGTTACATCTTGCTATCGTCAGACTTTTTACCTTAAAATGATCAAATCCCACAAGGAAATGTAACATTTTTTGTAATTTTTTGAAATGCACTTGTGGTTTTTGTTGTCGATACAGTAAAACTTGTTCTTCTGATCTCATTGTAGACAGATAATACATTTAATACAGCTAGAGCTGCAATATTTAGATGACATTTTTATGTTCATAACACAGATGAAGAATAAAATGCATTTAAAAAACTTTAGCGAAAACATTGCAATTTTTCATCTTTGTCATTGAAACACAAACAAATTTCAAGGTCAAATGGATTGGCTGCTGTGATTAATTGAAGTAGGGGAAGGAACAGCAGGTTGTGGATCATGATTACAAGCTTGGGCTCACTGATTGGCATGTGTTCAAGGCTTTTATTAATGGATAGGTGTTGGGCAAAAGGTTGAAATTCAATCAGTAAATGACGATAATGAAAGTACAATGGATGTTAATGTTTTAAATTAATTATACCATTAGACTTAAATATTTTAATTAAATAATTCTTTTAATTCCTTGTTACATTATGTCTATAGCAGTGTTTGCTTTGTGTCTCTCTTTTTAGGTTGATGAGGAGTTTGTAAGCAGGCAGGAGGCACAAGCTCAGCAGGTTAAGTGTGAAGAAAAGATAGCTGAACTCCAGGCAGAGCTGCGGGCCTTCAGATCCCAGGTACATTTGTTTTCAATGCAAATTTTTGTAAATTGTTTTAATTGTTTAGTTGATGCGAGGAAATATTAAATTTGATTATTTAACAATCCCTCCTAAATTTAGAAGTGTAATTCAACTTTCCTTTCTTAGTTTCCATTACGAGACGTTCTTGTTATTTTGGGTTGTGGTTGGGAATGGGGGTTTTATTCACTGGAGCCTGCAGTTTGGTTTGACATGGAGGCTGCTCTACTGGCTAGCTGACACTAAGTCTAATGAGAACACTCACCAGTCCTCCATGTTGGCCATTTCTAATTCTCTGATCTCTATCCCATAAGAGGAAATTGTTCTAAAAGCAATTTATTCTGACAACCCCCTTCAGTCTCACTACTAGGCCTCTCTTCAACCCCCCCATACTCTAGAGAGTTGCTCCCACGCCCTGGCACAGCAAGATAACTGCACAGTCAGAGAGGGGACCAGAACTTCCTTTTTATTTTCCTGATAATTTTTCAATTTGAGAGAGCAAACACAGAATGAATACTCAAATAGTACCTTGGTTCAAATGATGGCGCTACATTTAGGCAATGCGAGTACATACACACACTATGTTCTGCTGTCTTTGTCCGTGTCTGTGACTGTGTCAGTCTAACTCTCGCCAACACGCACGCACACAAGCGCGCGCACACACACACACACACTCACACTTGTTAATTCAGCAAAGATGTTTTTCCCTCTAGAGGCAGCGGCAGAGTAAGGGCCCACAGCTGACCTTTAGTGTGCGTCTTTAATCTAAAACTGGTACATGGATCAATAAGCCATTTGCTCAGTATCATACAATTTACGGAGCTTTGTAGCCCCGGTTATAACATTTGATTTTTCGCTTTGGAAAAAACAAATCATTGTGGGTATTTCTGGACAGAATCTGGACTGTTTATGAGCATTTGGCCTCTGCTGGATGGTTGAGAGAACACGCCTCCGTTATCCGTAGCACAGTGGTATTAGAGAAGAAAGTATACTGTGCTACACACTACAGCAGATCCTGTAGTTTGTCCATTTCCTTTTTTTTTTTTCCCTCCAGGTTCTCTTTTTTTTTTTCTAAACTCCTATTCCAAAACAATATGTTGTGTATAATCTGACTAAAATTTGCTGGAGTCTATCTAAAAAAAGTAACAATCACTAACACCAGTTTAGCTTCATAAACACTGTTAAAAAGCAGTGTTGGGGAACTTTCTTTTTTAATGGATTATTTGTTGTTTAATTCAAATATTCAATTAAAATTAGGAATGTTGCTCACGTTACTGCCAGGTAAAAGAACATTAAGGTGTTAATAATGCAGTGACAGGAATATAAGATTAGCTGTGCAAGATAATTCATCATACTAAAAGTCCATCTAGAAGTTAAATAAAACTTTAATGTCATGTTCTGTGCAATGGAGACTTAAGCGGCAGTAAATTTTTTCTTTGGCTATGCAAATAATCTTTTTCAGTATAAAATACTGGAATTTTCTGGTGGCAGTAATAAGTAATAAGTCTTGAAAAGGCTCCTTCCAGGGAAACTCTGTTTTGTGTTGTTTAATCTTCAGATACCATTTTCATTTTTGATGCACTAATAGGTTGCACACTTTGTAAGGTTCCACACTCTGTGTATGTCCTTACATGCATTTTGTGTTCTCCCTGCCTATCCAGTTTGGATCTGTACCTGCACCTGTGAGTTTGTCCCCTGCCCATGTTCGACAGGCACCACCCCCAGCTCTGGCTGGGGTGCCACCTCCCCCTCCTCCACCTCCTCCACCTCCTTTACCTGGCTGTCCTGCTCCACCTCCTCCACCTGGAGTGCCTCCTCCATTTGGTGCCCCTCCACCACCTCCTCTAGGGTTGGGGGGTGCTCTAGGCTCCCCCACTCACCGTGCATTGCCTTATGGCCTTAGGCCTAAGAAGGATTTCAAGCCTGAGACCTCCATGAAGCGCCTCAACTGGTCCAAGGTAAGACACCATGTACCAACTGTATGTACTGTATGCCACTAAGTATAACACCATTGTCATACATGAGGGTGACACAAAACATCTCAATACAATGCAGTCTATTATACCGCTAATATATCAAATGATAACTTTTGACTTGACTTTAATTTTAATGGGTACGCAAATGTAGGATTTACTGCCAAGCTATTGTGTGTAAGTCCTCACTGGCATCTGAGATGTTAGAGATGTGTCCCAATGTGCCGTATTATCTTCAACAAAAAGTTTGGGATAAGAAACTGAAAATTTAGGCCAGGTATTTATAGTGGCCTTTTTCTCTGCTCTTAACTTTGTTCCTGATGTTCATTGGCAGCGCCTGATCATTACAGATGTTTTCTAAGAAGTAAATAACATTGTATCTCTGTGCCAAGCCAGGAATAATTGAAAGTAACAGATGATCAGACGCTATTGTCAGAGCAGCCTCAGTGGTCTCTGTACAGATGTTATTCTCTGCAGAGCGATATTAGTTCACACATCAAGTGATATCACTTTGTGGCTTGATTAATAATTTAATGACAGATGGATATTGGTACAGGTGTTCAGCAAACTAAGCCATATGCTTGAACATGAACCTTTTAGTAGGACATGAGGAGGACCAGTGTTATGGCACAGCTCTATGAGACCCCCACATATGGTGATGTTTGGGACAAAGCTGTGAAGAAACTTCTTTGGTTGTAAGATTTCAGACTTACAACTACTACAAGAGTGGCTCAGCTAGTTCTAGAGAGTTGTTAAAAAACTTTTAAATGATTATAGATGAAACAAATTAACAACAGACAGGAAGGGGTTTGACTTTTTGTATAACTGGTGTGTTACCAAACAGTTTACATATCTAGCGGGTACAGGGACACATGGACATCCCATTTGTGTCACGGTTCACCCAACTGCGGAAGAACTTTAATTCAAATATCCCTGAGCATTTCAGCCTAAAATTGTTCCACCAAGTTCTGAGAACAACATGTGTTTCTTAGCTCCAGTTGGCCTGTCTAAGCTTAGGGCTGGCAATAACAACTTTCTGTCTGATTTTAGGTGCTAAAATTTGCTGAGTAGGGTGTTGATTCTCTAAGGCATCAGCAACACTAACAACCCTTTCACATTAAGGGAAGTGTTCATTTTGGGAAAAAAATGTTAAATGGAGCTTGAGTTGAATTTAAAGAACTCTTATTTTAAAAGATGTCATCCCTCAGCACAGATGTTCTTCTTTTCTGTAGTATCTTACCTGCATGTATACGTGGACCTGATTGTGTAATTTGTTCAATAGTGTCCCTCACTGACTAAAAAGACTCAGTTTCACATATTTTGTCCATTTTGTGACACCACTCTCAGTTGGTTGACCATTTAATTTCCTGTGTCTTTAGATTGTGGTCATTGTTATGCATGACTATGGACTATTAGTTGCCTTAAAATTCAGTTGGCCCAACATGGGATTTTAGGTACCCTTTTCAAATATTCACTTTAGTTGACAGGTTAACAGTTGAAAAGTACTCTACATTTACTTTGGGGACTGATAGGACTATTCTGTTGCAAGTTCATGAATTAATATTTGTAGCTTTAATATATAACTAATTGACTTTTCCCTCTTTGTCCTCTACAATCTGCAAAATTCGCAACTTTGTGTCAACTACATGTGGTGAACTGTGTGTTTTCAGATTCGCCCCCAGGAAATGTCAGAGGGCTGTTTCTGGGTACTGGCTGATGAGAACCGATATGCAAAACCAGAATTGCTGAGCAGAGTTGCTCTCACTTTTGGTTCACAAAGAACAGGTCAGTCTCTCAGTCCATTTTTATATACCTACTTATTAAACATCCATCTGACTGACAGATGTTTTCACACAGCACATTATTTGTGTCTAGTGTATTATTTAACTTTTTATTATGTAATGTGTTTTCCCTTGTTTTAGTTAACTTTAGTTTCACAGAGACCTTCCTTCAGGACATGTTCAATCACTTTTACTATCGTATTGATCATCCTGCACAGTATATATATCTACTCAGCACCAGCTCTTGGCTCTCCACTTTACTTTGTATTCTTTCTAATACTTGCAGCTTACTGGCTCATGAGTGAGGTGTAACATTTCAGTGTGGTTAATGTTGGTGTTATTTTTACTAGTATTTTAAGATGCATGCTAGAAAGTACAGCCCCTGATCCATCCTGATCAATCAAAATCTCTTCAGCATACTTTTAATATGTAATATGGACAAATGATGAACAATGATATTGAAATAATGTTAAGCTCTGTCAAAATAGATGTGTATTGGCTCATATGTCATGTCTTTCCCCTTTTAGCAGTTTTCATACAGCTACTAACAGATCAGTCATCAGCAGTCTTTGCTGAATCTGTATCCCCAGGTTGACATGCTGTGTTAGATTAAGTGGGCTGTTTGGACTATTCCTTGTGGTAATGCTGCATGAACCGCTATACGATTTCATGCTCAAACATTAGTTGGTAAGATCTGGGATATTCATTTGTACAAGTTGTTGGGATGATTAAATGTACAGCAGGAGGCAGCAAGACAAGTTATCAGTCTGGTCCTCTTTTGTGCTTGATCCATTAGTCCCTTCTCTGATGACTTATTCACATGCCTTGTTTTTTCTTTCTTGTCTTGTCACTGACTCAGCTAGCTTACACCAATTTGAATTATTCATCCAGGTGTTATCTACCTGTCACAACTCTATGCTCTCATACTCTCATGCCACACAAGACACTCCTCCCCTACAAACCATTGCGCCCTTGTTCTCTACTGTCAAGGTGTTGAATAATGGAGGCAGATCTAAATGGCAAACAGGTAGACAGATAGTCAGGCAGATGTTCTCTGGAGAAGGCAGAGGAAGGATGTCCACCAGCTGATAATTGTATTGTTAGGGTAGAGACGCAGAGCTTCCACATGTTCACACACAGCATCTTATTTTACACTAATCACGAAACACAATTCTCATCATATGAGGAGGCATGCAAAAGCTCTGCAGTGTGCCAGCTGCCTGGTTTGTTATTGATCCATATGTAATGCATTTTAGATCCGATGAAAGAGTCATGAAACATTTGAGTAAAATCAAACCTTTCACTTTATTTGAATCCATTGTCTTGGCTGTCCTCCTCGCAGTTTCTTTCTGTCCCAGTGGAGATTGTAGGAACAGCGTGACTGGTGGGTTGAGCTGTTGGACCCAGTTGAGACTGCTGCTGTGTATCAGTGAATGTACGTGTATGCGCATGTGGGCTTGTCTTCTTATTAACACAGCCATGTAGCATCATGTTTCATCTCACTTAAGAGCAGCAGCATCTGGATCAGCATTAAACATTAAATAGGACACAGTATGAAACAGCATTCACTCAGTTTTTCTCATTAAATATTAATTTTTTCATCCCTTCAGACTTCCTCATTGTTTTGTGATGTGTGTGCAGTAGCTTTCTCAGAGAATCCCTGCCATCCTGTACACAAACTGCTGAGTTGGGATGGGGATAGGGAACCGTTTGTTTTGAAACCATCACTGTTTTTATTAACAAGTTAATCAAATGTCAACAAAAATACAGTGATAGCATTAAGAGAAAGCTTAAAATTACACTTTCAACCAGTATTTCTATCACTGTATTTGGAAGAGTGAAACATGTATTTATTTGACTAAGTAGACATTATATTCACAGTGGTAATGTCCTTTAAGCAACCTCTGTTTATTTAGTAAGAGTAGTTTGACAGTGGGTCAGTGACACTTTAACACATCTCCTCTGTGAGCAAATTGCAGGAAATGGGTGTTTTTACTTTTCAGCAAGCAGGTCAGAGTGAACAAAGTTGAATAAGACTGTAGTGAACAATATGAGTCCATTTCTGCGCTCTTCTTCATTAGCTGTAAACCTTTGTTACTGTCCTAAACAACATAAATGAGTTGAACTTTTCAATTAGGAATAAAGCAGTGAGAATTCTTTTAAAATGTTTGTAAGGATGTGTCTTTAGTCTAATTGACCATTTGTGGTGTAGCATTAAGCACACTTGATGTGGCCACTTTGCATGGCAGAGATTGGACTTCAGTAATTCATAAATTGTTTGCTTGTTTATGTTGATTTTTAAGGTGTCAGTATTTCTGCAGTTGCATTCAAATTAGTTTTTGCCTGTTAACATTCACAGTATCACACATTACTGCCACACAGGGTACCCTTTCTTTGACAAACTATTTTGCAAGGTTGTTATTTACTTGTATCCTCATAATTTTCCTTCAAAAACTTTCTGGTTTAACTCAACATCAATTCCTTTTTTAGACTTGGCTAAAACACCCATAATTATTGGGCCTGCAAAGAGAAATATTCCCACTAAAATTCAGTATATTCTTGTTCTGACAGGTTGTTTAAGGGAATATTGTTTCTGATGTCCTAAATTTAAAAGAGAGCAAGAGAGATTGTAATCCAGAATGAGAGACTCTTTTTTTTTCTTTGTGTTTGTCTTTAAGTTTTCTTTTGTCCTTTTTTTTAAGCTTGTCTTTTGTTGTTTTTGGCTTTATAGTAATTGTTTTGCAATAAATTCCTTGCATCATCTTGACGCATACCAAAATGGCCTATTTAATCTTAGATGTTTTTTTCTACTTCAAACTAAGTAGGTCTGGACTGATTTAACTCTCCTGTCACCTGGCATCAACATGCAACTTATGCTAATACAAGTTTACACGACCACCAAGCCTAATTGTGATTTGATCACTTGAACAACTTGATGTGGATAAGATCATGTGTCTTTTGTAATGTAACCACCAATGAGTCCTGATGTGCCCTGTTAAAAGTATGCAGTGTAATGATGATATCCAAGGAGCATCTGCCTTCTGTGGTTTCAATCCCACAGAAGTCTTCAGATTTTGATGGCAGCATGCCAACCTTTGAATAAATGGACTGCATCACTGATGTATGTGGAGTCGACATGAAATCAGATGCCTAATATACATACGGGGAGAAGATTCAATCCAAAGAAAAATAGACGTCTGCTATCGTAACCAGGCCATTCTGACAGAAGTGGCACAGGCAGTGACAAAATCAAAATTCTGCTTAGCTTGACACAGCGATGTGTGTCAGCTGTACACTTGTGTTTGGATCACCCAAGATGCATGTTAATGTCAGGTGTAAACAGGGTCTCAATGTTCTCAACTAAGGCCCTTTACTCTAAACAAGAACAATCCCAAACAGGTTGTATACCTGTCCCTCATTCCTCTTTGCAGCAACGTACAGCTCATTTATGATCAAATCCGATAACCTCCAAAGTTGACTTCACCTCACATTATTCTAGTCAGTGTATGTTGTGAGTTTGGACTCATTAGTGATGTGTGTAGCTGCTTTTGCCTCAACCTTATAGATAAATATCAAACGCCTCTACATCCATTCAAGGAAACAGCCTAATTAGTGTAGAGAAGAATGTCAACTATGCTGAAAGCTTGATGCCTCCAATAACTGCATTAGCCATGTCACTGTTTCAGATGCCAGATAGTAGACAAATGAATGAAATGTCATATGTTGTCAGTTTTAAAACAGGGTATGGGTTGAATAATCAAATATAAATAAAACCAAACAAGCAACTTCACTGTGAAGAGGGATGACTTTGGAAGGATACCACGGTACAGACATATTTTAAACCAAACAAAATAGATAAAAATAGTCATTTAATGTGACATAGTACAAGGTTTATTGCAGCAGATGCCTGCACATTTGGCATCTGGTTTAATCTTTTTAACCATTAAAATTGCAGTCATTTTTCTCCAGGTTACTATGAAAGGATATTTTTATGCAGCTCACATTCCAGTTAGGATTCAATAAACAAAAACTAATTAGGCTCAGTAATATGGATTGTTTTAGTGGGGAATGCTGTAGTTGCATTGTTGGAATTTTGTGGACCTCTGCAGGGTTTTCCCAAACCACCTTTAGTGATGCCAGTTTTCTTTAGAGACTGCACAGGCCACTGTGCTATGACTAATGAGATCTGCAATTTTAGTTTATTGGGCAGTTTACTTTAAAATATATCAATAGACAATTATACAGTGTCTAGTAGTCCTAAATATTAATATATACAGACCAAAATTCAAGCTACTTGTTAAGAGATGTGTTTCCATGTCAAGCACTGATATACAAATACAGTTGCTTTACTTTACATGCTGCAGGAGGAAATACTGCAGGAAGGAACACAAGCCTAATTGTAACCTGCAAC
This sequence comes from Rachycentron canadum, assembly GCA_038496675.1. Taxonomy (NCBI): domain Eukaryota; kingdom Metazoa; phylum Chordata; class Actinopteri; order Carangiformes; family Rachycentridae; genus Rachycentron; species Rachycentron canadum. The sequence goes on from CM076648.1 coordinate 15,390,752, forward strand.
AGTAAATCAATGGTGGTGGTCAGATAGGATTGTATGTTGCTGCAGGAAAATGTTGATTTCCCATCTCCCCGCTCATTAAAAATACAGACTTTCTTCCTGTTTTAATTATGACACTCATCCTGTGTATAAACAGGTTGCTGGGGCTCTTCTCATTAACACCTGTTTGCATGCACACGCAAAAATGTTTAACGTAAAATGTTTAAAGCCAATTTTTCCATTTTTTCCAGAAAGAAACAAATCAATCATTTGCTACTACATCTGGCCAAATTCAGTTGCTATGTGACCGATATTTATCTCTTTATGATTTTGGAGGCCGAGGCAGAAATCTGAATTCATGATTGAGATGATCTCTCTGTATATGATATGATTATTTAAATCTGGAGAATTTATGTTACACTATTGTCTCTGCTTAATTAATCAATTCCATGTATCACAACAGTCGCTGATTTTTCTCTTGCACCACCATGTCACCATGGCCACTGGATAGATTGCCATTAAATTTACTACAGATATTCAAGCTGCCAGGATAAATACTACTTTGGCAATACCCCTGACTTTTACTTTAGTGACGCTGTAGATTCTTAGCTTTGCTAACCTATGTCATGCGTGCATATATATATAAATACTAAAAAAAAGCTCTTATTAATTTGAAGCAGGAGTTCATGTTGCTTTTATTCCATATCAGACAACAGTTGAAGAATAACTGCATGGAACAAACTAACTGGTGACTGTACAAATAATAATCACAAGCACAAAGCATACCTAACTATGTGTAGCTGTGGCCGTTGATGTATTCGGAAGTTATACCTTTAAACTCATCAAGATCAGTGAAATTGTGCTTTTCCTCATAAGATTTAGTGTGTAGTTGCTTTAAAGTTGAGTGTGGGCTGCATATTTTTGTACAAACCCAACCTCAGTCAAAGAGAGTGGGAACTGAACCTGAGAAGCATTCTCGTTTTTTAGGTTTTAAACTGACCCGAGTCGCACGCAGTTAGTGAAGCACCTTTTAATGACTGTAAAGGTGACTGTTTTTTTTTTTGTTTTTTTTTGCCTGTGGTTGCGTCAGGTTCCATCAGGCTTGGGTCGGGGCATCTGCTCTCTCTTACAGCACAGTTGGTGTTCTGTGAGAGTGAACGCTTGCAAGGGGACAGCTGGTTTTGTGTGTTTTCTGTAGACAAGTGTCTGTCTCCGCTTGTGTTCACAAAATATTAAAACTTACCATCAACTTTTCAAAAGTATTGGAAATGGGAGGTCTGAGTCTGTGTATTGGGGAGGGAACGTCAGAAACACCAGCCAGCCAAGTTTTTGACGTGGGCCATGTCAGGAAAACTGGAAGTTATAGTTTTGAAAGTATTTTTTTGTCTTGAGAGGGAGTCAGACAATTAAAATTCCTGGAGGAAAGAAAATGGGATTAATAGAGCCATTAGTTTCACTGTTGATGGCCCTGCTGCTGCGTTTGCTCTTTGAATAGGGGTCTTAGGAGTCTTCAGGCAGTCTGTTAACAGCCACTTCCCAGGCAAGATTTTTCATATACAGTTTCTTGATAAACACTAATACCAAAGTTAACCATAATATCTACTGGTCTAGCCATTAAATATGTCCCCTTTCTTTACCATAGCTCCTCCCAACACATGCACATAGTGTAAATACATAGATATTTCTACATATATTTGACCTCACTCCACAATCTTTCGCATTTCTCTGCATGCTTCTCTCTACTCTGCCTGTGAAGTTCTGGTCAGTTCAGACATTTCAACTCCAGGCACGCAGTCTTGTTTCTTCCTATTGGCTTTCTGAGATGTTATCATCTTCCCATAGTATACAACTGAAAGGTTGTATTAGTTTAGTTCATACAGATTAAATCTCATATCATCACTGTGGCAATTTTTCCATAAACACAGATAATGTGACTTGTAAACTTTTACGTAAATAGCTGTTTAGAGCAAAATGATGACAACCTTCATAACAGAATATGCTGAATATAATGGTTCCTGTCTGTCACACATTCATACACAAATGCTGTCTTTATAAGACAACCAGCTGAATCAGGGTTGTCATTTTGAAAACCATTTTAACTTTTTAAATTAAATTGTAATTCTAAATAAAAGAAATTACATTTTTGACTGCTCAGATGTCCTTACTACAAAACTATCAAAAGGAACCTCACTGTGCTCTCATGTTTTCTACTTTTTGATATTTACAACCATTCTGCACTCTAAACCAATATATTGGAGATCTATAGTCAAACTTTATAGGGTCAGAAGGCAGAATCAAATTGATGGCCACAAGCTGTAAATTAGGTGCTTATGTTTACATACATTTTGAATTATGTTTACTTTTTTAAACTAATCAAGAATATTACAAGATGTAGGTTTGAAAAAATTGAAAACAAGTAGAGATATACAAAATTTTACATCAGTGTTTCTGACTCTGTTGTCTCTGATTCACACAGATGGCTCACTGTAGCTTAGAGGTTCAGTCACCATCCATGAAAAGCAGTGCCCCAGTTTCGAGTCTGACTACTGAGATCTCATGTTGTGTGCCTCTATCATGCCATAAAAGCTTTTAAATGCCAATGCCAAATACTTGAGGGGAATGAAAGAATAAGTAACCCCCTTTTATACCTTGAATGTGTAAAACACGTGCACTGCTTTTCAGATGGGGTTTCACAAGCTGCTGCATTAACAGTTTGGGTACCATGACATTTTCTTCCCTAATCATTTATATCATCTAGTTATATTAAGTCAGGGCAAAGAAACATTACACATAAGAAAAATATTTTTCTTTCAAAATGTTGAAGTCATATATCCAATTATATATTCGCTGTTATGGAAACACTGAAGTATTCTGACAGCTTGCATTGACACGCTGGACCAATATTGAGTCAGGAACTGTCTTCATATTTTTTACTAATAACAGCTTTAATAATAGCCTTTTTCAAGTGATGATTATTAAGCGAAATGTTTACAATGTGAAAGTATTAGATGAAAACTTCAAGCATTGTTTTTGGTCTATGCTAAATGTTAGCCGTGTACCTACATTTTCACACCCACAAACCATACAAAATGCCATACACACTGCTCACACATCTGTTTCCTTTGCTGTGAAAAAGTTGTGAATTCTTTGAGCAGTGATTATACAGTTTGAGAAAAAAGGAGGTGCTGCTAGTCTTTCACATACACTTTCAGGTTGAATATAAATCACGAGGGGTTAACGAAAGTTAATCATTAGATCCACGAGTGAGGGTTATCTCATTGTGATTATTAATCACAGATTATATGTTAGGCAAAGCTAATGATGCTAGACTGTCTGCCTCTGAACTCTTAGCTTTAATCTGTTCCTTTGGCATCTGAGGGCTTTAATTGCAGTCTTTGTGGGCACCGTCTCATATGATGAGGGTGGAGCACATAAGGGTAGAGAGGAGTCCTTCTCAGAGCTTCAAGGAATTTCAAAAGAGTGAGAACTGAAAGTGGAATAAGATGTGAAATATTGTAATACATTGGAACAATTTGTCTGTGAAGTCACTGCAAAAAAATCTGCATTTTTATGGTGATGTCTAAACTTTCATGACTTCCCACATCCCAAACAGGACTTGTGTTTTGTTTTATGGAAGCATTTTCGTTGAAAAACACATGAGGCCAGTGAAATGTACTTATGCAGAAAATATTCACACATGCCTCAAAGAATTTGAAGTCACTGAGAAAATTGTTTCATGTGTTTTAAGCTTGTGGAATGTTTTCCTCTCACAAGCTCCACTGAAAATGTGCGGTCTTCAGATCCTTCATTGCAATCTTTCAAATCCCATTTTACACATTACAAGAGAAATTCACATGCGTTTTTGCAACAATCCCAACTGTGAATGTGCAATCAAAACGAATTCACGTCTATTAAAAATGTGAAAGACAAGATTTGTACCTTGGGAAGTTGGTATGTTAATGCATGCAGTGAGAGAACCAAGGCGCTGACCTGTGATGTCTGAAGTGATTATGAGACATGCATCATTGACTCCAAATGCCTCTGGTGACACAAATCACTCATCACTGCCAGAACATTAAGCCTCTGCATGAATTGACAGATCTTGGTTTTGTGTAATTCTCTGTTATGAGAAATTGTGACCCTGATATGTTTTGTACTTTTGACAAGTCCATTATTGTGAAGAAATATAGACTGTCCAAGTTCATAACGATGATACTTTCTTTCTGTTAATGCATTCAAAATCTCTCTCAGTGGACTGTTATCAACAATATTCAGTGCCATGCTTCCTGTTGTCTCTGCAGACAGTAAAATGTCTGAAATAATGCTTACTTCAAACATCACTAACCAGCTTTTCTTGTTTTCTCTGTCTCTTTTTCTCTCCCTGTCTCTGCTTGCTTTTTCTTTATTCTTCTCTTGCAACTTCTGCTTCACTGCATGATCCGCCTTCATGTTTGTTCTGGAACAGAAACCAAAGGTTAGTATTTTTTTTTTTCTTTGCTCTCTCACATTTGTAGCCTTTCCTCTCAACTTACAGTACAAGTTTTAACCACTTCCACATTTAGTTCAGAGATTATAATGTCTTTTTTGTGGAAATTTTGTGCAAACGTAACATGCTGGGGAGTCAAGAATAAAAGATGGAGCTAGTAAGGAAGCAAAACCCATTTTTGTATTTGCTGTGAAATATTTTCCAAAAAAATATGATGGTGAGGTGATGAGATTCATGTGTGATGTTTCTTTTTATGTGCCAGCGAGAGAAAGGACCAGAAACGTTATGTTTTCCACTCATCTGTCCGTCCCACTCTTGTGAAGATCTTAGTAATGCCTTGAATCAATCCCTTCAAATTTGGTGCAAACATTTATTTTGACTCAAAGGAGATTTTGGTGGTCAAAGATCAAGGGGACCTCAGAAAACACAGTTTTGGCTTTGTGAAGGTGATATTCCAGTCATGCCTTTAGGGCATTTCTTGAAATTTGGCACAAATGTTCACTAGGACTGACAAAATGAGTCAAAGGTCACAATGATCTCACGTTGTGAATGCAATGCAAAATCAGAAACATCCTTTAGCACGGAGATTCAGTTGGACTCAACAATGATCTGATTTGATTTTGGTGGTCAAAGGTCAATGTCACTGTGACTGTACAAAATATGTTTTTGGCCAGAACTCCCAGATTAATCTGCTATTTAGGAAACAATTTATCTCACATCTTTGAGGATGAAATGATTAAACTTTATATCCAGATTGTCAAAGGTCATTTTATTCATTTTCTACAAAAACACTTCTGGTCATTATTCAATTTTTTTTAATATATATATAGTTGTACATTTTGGAACAGCTACCTCCTTGCAGCCACCTCTTTGGCAACTGCTCGGATGGAAAATGAGCAAGAAAAGTCAACTCAAGGAAATGTCACATAAATTAAAGTTTAGAAAACAAACAGAAAATATTCAACAAGAGAATACAGAGACAGTTGTAATTCAGTTAGTTGTGTTGAGCCCCCCTCAACCTATGCATATTAAGATGGATCCTCAGTGTGAACTGGATGAAATATCAGACTGAAATGTAGTTCTTGACTACTAAGCACATTGATTCAATTCCCCTATTACTTTATTTTTTGTGGTCTGGTGTGATTCTTGCACTGTTTCATACCAGAAACACCTTTCATCCCATTCACTCTGAACTTGAACAGGAATATTAGAAGTCCATATGAGGCTGTGCAGCATTTCACATAGTAGTTCAAAGCTTTATTTCTTTCACATCAGACCTGAAATTGCCTTATATCCTTTAAATATGAGTGTGTGTGGTCTGCATTCAAATTTGTGAATTTCTGAGTAGATAAGTGATTGTGTTGGTGGCCTTGCTGTAAGCACTTAGAAGTATCATTAGTAACTTCTGATTTGCATCCCAACTGTTTCTTTAATCTGATCATATTTATGCCCTTTGGCTGATGTTTCATGGCCTTACATCAAAGGTCATAGGACTAGTAAGTAATTGATTAAGGCAACATAAATTAAGTCTAATTTTCCTTGTGTGTTGGTACTTGGATAAAGCTTGTCCAAGTGGTGACTTGTTGGGTTGAATGATTCTTGATGTTTCTTGATGCTCATCTGCCCAACTTAATTAATGACTGTATAATTCCTTTTACCATCACTGCATTAGGTCATGTGTCATGTATTGCCATAGCAACTTCAGCCACGTGGAGATGTTATGTGACCTCTTGAGGTTGCTGTTTAAATATTTGTATTTTGTATTTATATACCCTTACCATCAATGACAATATGGACAGTGAACGTCAGTTTATAGAGTCAGTTTGTGTAACATCATATGATTAATTCATGTATTGATTATTCTTGACTGAGACTCTTCTGAATTTCTTTTTTGATCACCCCAAATTGACATTTTCTGGATTTTACTGCAATAATTTTGTAATCAAACCATGCAATTTTTAATTTGAAGTATTATCCTTCTTGGAATGACTGTAGTCTTATATTAATTAACAGCAATTAACTACAATATCATTATTTGTCCACACTTCAATCACTAACATTTGAAATACCAAATCAGTATAAAACAGACGCAGCTTTGTTTCACTCAGCCTGCTCTTAGTGGAAGAGAAAAAATGGAGAAACAAACAAGCAAATGTAGTGAGTGGACACCCAGAAGAATGCTGACAGCTCTCAGAACTTTTTGTAGTTTCTGTGATATCACAGATCATCTCTGGAGAAGCTCTTTGAGATCTTCAGTGTCAATGGATGATAAAACATGTATAGCAGGGCTTTCCTGTGAGTGTAAGCACAAAGAATCACAAGATGTTTTAGAGATGCTGAGAGGTGGGAATTGTGAATCTTTTTACTGTACTACTCATGTCTTGCCTGGTCTTTTGTATTAATCTAGTTTGACCAGTAGTGAGTTTAACATTAAGGGACAGTGGAAAGAAACCAGAGAGTGAATGCAGCCTCTCTGCCATTCTGAGAGAGCTTTTGTTATGGATCATAAAAAGAAATAAGGCAGCTCTCTGTAAAATGGGATGGTGATTTATGGAGCTGTTTGTTATTTGATATGCCAAGATTTAGCTGCACCCACAATTTATTTAAGATGAATTATTTGATATTTTAGTTTTAATTGAGCTATATTTTTGTTCAGACAAGCTACTTTTCCATCATAATTGAATAATAGTATATTGTGTAATGAAACCATGTTCATGAGAATATTACAGGGTGTTGCTGGAGAGTTTTGGGTAAGATGTGAGAGAAGGGCACTTGATACTTGTTACAAAATAATATTATCATTTATATATAATTAAAATAATATAATTTTAATATCATTGCCAGCACCACATATTTACATGTGTAGTATCTCATATTTGCTACTGTACTCCAGCTACTCCTGTTTCTTGTTCCACTTCGACTCTATATAAATATATATATATATACACACACACACACCATTATAAACTAGAAAACTATTTTCTGTTGTACTACTTAATGGAGATTAATGTTTTATTTATAACATGTTACATGGCTATATGTTGTTATAATTGCATTCATAGTCTAAGAAGAACAATCTTAATTGACATATGGAATAAACCTTCTATTTCGTTCCATCTCAGACTGTTTATCAGGAGAGGGCAGAGAGACAGGCTCATCGCCATAGTGCTGGGAAAATGAGCAACAACATGAAGAGAGCTGCCCTTTCCTCAGCCTTCTTCTCAGCTAATAAATAACATCCAATTAGTCGAAACTCTCAAAGATCTCAAAATCAGTTTGCCATTTCTCCCTAGGATACAGGCATCTGCTAATAACCTACCTCTACCTCAAAGTTTCAACACTGCTGTGTTAAAGAATGCAAGTGTTAAAAGTGGAGAAATAAAAAAATGTTAATAGCTTTCATATCAGCTTGTTTTAAAACTTATCTTTTTTATTCTTCTGTGATTTTGTGATAGAGCTATAGTGATAGAGCTTTAATAATCCTAATAATTTAATGATTGGGTTGTGATGACATTCATCTCATCTCACCCCTTATCTGTGTATGCATACATGAAATTAAACACACAACATTACCTATTTTAAGGATAGTCACACAAAATATCTACATAGATATGTCTTCGACCTTCGACTGATAAACTGTAGCCAATATACCCTACTGGTTATTTTGACTGGACTGTAACAAAAGGGCCATCCACACAAATGTTAATGTCGTTGACTGACTGAGTGATGAAGTTACACCATTGGTCCGGTGGATGCCTTGTGACTGAATGATAAGGTTTGGTCTAGTACAAAGCATCTAGTCACGAATTCATTGACTTTAATTTCCGTCGAGGAGAGTTTGCAATATTTCCTTGTACACACAAGGTCAGGCTTTCCCTCCACAGACACACCTCTCTAAAAAATAACATGAATGAGCCTTTAACTTTTTCCCCGAGTGATAATTTTACAAGTAAATATTGCTTATCACAACCACAGCCATTGTCTTTCATATATGAGTTTTCTGATTTTGTCATATGACGTTAAGTATAAAATCAGGATTTTATCACTGTAGAGCAGCAAATTGCTTGGAAGTGACTGCTGGTTAATACGTAGCCTTGATGTGCCACATTTCAGTCACTATTTACACAAAAATGTGTAAATAAGAACAGCTCTATTTGGAATTGAACTTTATTATACAGTATGTGAGCACAGAGAGTAGGAGAGAAGCAAACAGATAAAGGGCTGAAACTGGTTGCAAATGGCCTACAATGTTATTCTGCCATGTCCTAGGTTTTCACCATATCCACTGAGGATGTAAAGTTAACCATTGATGTGGATCCAAATTAACAAAGAAACAATTTGTAATGTATGGAGGGGACTTTTACAGAAAGATATTGTGGACAGAAAGCAACACAGTGGGGAAACTAAAGCAGTAATGAAATCTCTGCTACAGCTGTGCACTGCCTGGGTGAAAATGTAGCACTGGGGAAGCAGTTACAAAGCAATCATGGCATCTGGGATTTGTGTGGCCAGTGATACAGAAGCTGTGAAAAGTGGTCCTTACATCATTTGCCCCAAAGCCTTTAGACCATTTATTAAATTAATTCATATGCTACAAGTAGTGATATTTCATTGGTTTCATCTGTGGAAACAATTTTGCCTCAAGATGATTACTGGTAATCAGTGTTTGTATTTTTCTCATTGCTCTCATGAGTTTTTTTTTTTTTTTTTTACTGTACAGGTTAATAACTTCTTAAAGTTAGATTTATTAATCAATTTTGATTGTACATATGTTTTCAATTTGTATATTTGTATCACAGACCATTATTAATCAGTGTGCTGTATAGTTCAGCATGAAAGCCTCACAAACAAGCAATAATTTAATGAATAAACCAGAAATTAGGGCGTGGGTATTCCAAACTTGTGTAAGATGCCTCACGAGTGTCACCTTTTTTAAGTATGTTGCCAGAGCATTTTGACAGTTCTCAGTGGAGGTCAGGCTCTCCACATCAATGTAGCCCGTTAAAGAGAAAGTTAAAGAAAGACAAGCTCTCTTTCCATTGCTGACATGCTGTAAGAGATAATTAGATATTTCCATATGATTATAATGGTCTGGGAAGGAAGCATGTTTGTGTGGGTTTTGTCAGTTTGCACAAGCATATTTGGGGGGGACTACTTCATGGAAATGATGGTTGTGTGTGGGAGGGGTTAAGCTCGTATGGGTGGTTGAGTGTTTTAGGAGTGCACATGATTAAAGGAGGGCTCTTTGTGGAGGTAAAGACCACAGTCAGAGCTGACAGCTTGCTGTGACTTGTCAAATTCAGACTGATGTGACACATTAAACAGTCATGATCATTCAAACCCATGCTTCTAATCTGTCAGTCTTCACTACAATAACCCTCAGCTTACCTCTAAAGTGGTGCCACTTAACATATCCATATAGTGTTAGCTAATAAGTCCCTTGCATGGAAGGTGGGTGTATTTCTTAGAAGAGCAATAGCTTTTGTGGTTTGCTGTGCAGAGAACTTGATTGGCTTTCAAATTACAATGAGACAAAAGGAGCTAAGGAGGTTGGTGGACACCATGATAGAGGAATTATGAAGAGGTGGGGATGAAGGGATAAAAAAAAAAGGGAAGTGGGAGGTCTTTATTCAAATTAAACATCTGAAGGAGGCTAAAAAAAACAGAATATCTCATATATATGGAACTTATAATCAAAGGTTTTATTTATAAGATATATTTTCATTTCATTTCATTCAGAAACAAAATTTATATTCATGTATGTAATGTATAGGTTACTTTCAAAGGTGCATGAAGTCCAGATGGATTTACTGGGGGAAGAAGAAATAATTAGTAGCTAAAATGATTTCAAGAGTTTTAAATATAGTTTGTTTTGAACCCAGTTGGAGCATCTCAGCATAGCTGCAGGATGTCCATCTCATGCTGTCCAGTAGTTAGCAGTTCTCTCCTGTGGTTCATACTATATCTGTTCAGATCAAATTGACTTTCTCTCCTGTGCCCCTCACACCCACTTGCTTTATGCTTTTGCTGTGACATTTTGAAGAACACCATTAGTTCTATAATGACTGTTCATGTGGCTGCAGAAAATTTGTGCCATTATGAGAGATCTCATCAAATTCATAATCATTAAGGACTCTTTTCATTGTTGTTGAAAGGGAAGGACTGATCACATAATACACACAGTGAGCAGATGGCAAATTTTTTTCTTTCTTATAATATGCAGCCTGCTATTTTCATATATATTTTGAAATTTGCCCATAATACATTTTGTCTAGAAATGCAATGTGTGATGTGTTGCAGTTAATTAGCTCATCTTGTGTAGTACGTTTACATTACACAATCACCAATCTGCATATTACCTGGACCTGTGATGGTGTGTTGAAATGCTTGAGAATGTTCCATATCACATGCTTGCCACTTACCTTTTTTTTGTGTGTGCTTTACCTTCCTCTGTCTGCTTGCTTCTTCTCCTCTGTTGTTTCTTCCTTTTTTCCCTTTTTTTCTTCTGCCTTAGTTTTTCAAGCATCAGCACCTCAATTTATTCCCAATTTGTGTTTTTATGTTCTCATATCACCAAAGTAATGGGCTTGCTCGTTAAAAACATATTTGCTTTCGCGACTTTATTTTTCTGCTGTGATTTTTCATCCCCACATGTAGGTTTGTGTACGAAGGGAAGGGGAAGTGGTGAAGGGATGGGTGCAGACATGTTTGCAACAGCACAGGGAGAAAAAAATGGGGAAAAATGGCAAATGACTTTAGAGATGAATGATTTAGGCCGTCATCAATCCATTGAATGACTTGGAAAATGTTAGGGTGGGCTTAACAACTGTTCAGATCGGACTGGGGCTGTCACATAGTGAAATGAAATGGAGATAATAATGCTTCATACCTGATATGACAGAGGAGTCAGAAAATACTCATTTTAGTGCAGATGCACACACACACACATACACACACATTTAGGGACCATCGGTAGGTCTTCAAGAGGCCTTTAGGGGGCACTACTCCACTGAGAATAGAGGTGTTGGTAAAATTCTTCCCCACAGGCCAGTACACAGTGATTAACAGAAACTTCTCAATAATTATGAATCTTTTGATGTTGTGTATTTAATTTTTGTGCACATTTGTGAATTTGTTTTTAAATGTGTATTTGCGTACGCAACCGAGAGATAGAGGGGGAGAGAGAGAGAGGGAGAAAGAACATCTGAGTTTCTTTGAAAGGTGCAATTGATTTGTGACTTGATGCCAGAACAATTTCAGTGGAGTTAGAAGTGATTTTGGTACAGCAGGACTAGAGCAGGAGAGGAGGAGAGAGGAGGAGAGAAAAAAGCCTAATGAAGTCTGTTAATTTGCTGCTATCAGAATGAAAGTCTCAGACTAATTATGGCCCTGGGTCATCTAGTCTGGATCACAGAGAGAGGTGGCCCTTGCATGGTTCACTTTGATTTGCTCAGCCACTACACAGCTACTCACTTTATTACTCAGATCTCCCCCCTTCTCTCTCTCTCTCTCTCTCTCTCTCTCTCTCTCTCTCTCTCTCTCTCTCTCTCTGTATTTCACATGCACATGTACAACTCTGGAGGGGAAGGGGAGGGGGAGGGGGGCTAATCCGTGTGCAAACAGACCAGTCAAGCTGTCATGTCAATGTTAGTCAGGATGGCAGAGAGGGAAAGGTGGGGTGCAGGTGTGGATAGTCCAAGTAGCTACTGGACGTACTGGATGTCTCTTGTGCTCTCTCTGTCAGGCTGACTCAAGTTCAGGACTTAGCTGGATCAGAACCGTACAGTGAGTCAACAGTCAAACCGCACGGCTGGTTTGACTGTTCATATCCCCTCTGTTGACGGTAGAGTTGACAGATGTGTCGGAATGGTGGATTTTTTTCACTTGCTGCAGACAGGCCCCCTTCTGCGCATCAGATGTCTCATAGTGGATTTTGCTTCAGGCAGTGGTGTGTGTGTGTATTCTATATGTATGTGTGTGGTTTTTGCACATTGAAATGTGCGAGTCCAGAATTATCCCTGCTACAGAAGCTCCCCTAATAGCAGTGATTTAAACTTTACCTGCTTGACTGCCCTGATTGGCTATTGAAAACAACACGGTTATTTAATTATCCTTTGAAGACTGCTGCCCTGTCAACTTTCCCCTCGCTGTGTGCTTGTGTATTTGCTTTCTCACGTAGAGGCGATCGTATCACTGTAACATGCCATAAGTAATGAAGCTTCATTGGTGGAAAAGTCAACTCGAGGGTGTGATATCTCCTCAGGAAATAAGATAGTTAGACAAATATTGGGTAAAATGACGGGATTAATAAGCACGCACAAGCACTGTGTGTTGCCTGTCTCTCACACTCCTGTCAGGTTCCTATTTCACTTGATAACTGCTTAGATGTTAGCATTAATTATCAAGTATTTATGTTTTCATTTGACATTCACGTTGTTTGTTTGTGTGTGTTTGTGTGTGTGTGTGTGTGTGTAAAGAGGTTCCAGTAAGGTGTTCCCTTTGATTAGAAATCCATCCTGATAAGATGATGTGCTGGTGTCAGTGAGGAGGGCAGGGAATAAGGAGGAAGAGATTTTGGTGTATGTGTGTGAAGTGATGGGGTGGGGTGGGGTGGGGTGGGG
>CM076648.1:15408830-15520346 GCA_038496675.1 Rachycentron canadum
CCTCTCCTCTCCTCTCCTCTCCTCTCCTCTCCTCTCCTCTCATAATTACAGCACCAGACAATTACCCAGCATACTCTTGGGATGCACATTTTTTTCTCTTTATCTAGTGTTTTAAATAATTAAAACCAACCATGAACTCCTTTTGTGAGTGTGGCTCAAGAGGGTTGTGTAGTGTGCACATATCTGCGTCTCTCCTCCTATGGGTTTCTTGTTCTGCTATTTATAATCCTAAATTGCGTGACACCTTGCCTCTCTACCAGTATCACTATCATAATCCCACCTGCCTGGCTCCATGTGACCCAGAACTGATTAATCTTTCCAAATAACCAAAATACTGTTTGTGCTATATTTTGTTTATGGAACGACAGTGGTTCCCCCATACTTTATTCTGACAGTGGTGCGATCACAACAGTACCATAATCCCCTTCTCCATGCTATTCTAGCAGCGTGGCATCCAGTCATGGAGGACTCTGTCATTGTTCACTAGGGAAGAACAAACCTAAAAAAGAAACGGTTGTTTCACATGTTTATGGGTAAATTTTAAGCAGCTGACATCTCAAAAATTAGTACATTATTACAACTGACTAAATACAATTCCACTGGACAATATCTACATTCCAGTTTACTTTTTTTTCCTTCTTTACCCGGACTCTGAAAATGGATAACCAAATCTCATAATCTCACAATATCAGAATTTTTGTATATACATATGTAGTGTGCGTCAGCTAGTACCTGCATTTATTTAAATCTGTATGTGTTGATAATAATTCAGCGATTCTGTCTTTATCAGCCAAAAAACAAGAGGAGGATCAGGAGGATAAGAAATCCATAAAGAAGAGAATTAAGGAGCTCAAGGTGCTCGATCCCAAGATTGCACAGAACCTATGTAAGTATTTGTTTCCTTTCAGCCCACTCCTCCCAAGGACTGGATTTATGCTCATCCGTGTGCTTTGGTGCTATAGTGTACTGGACCTGTCTGTAGTTCTAGCCTCACTTTTGCTCTCCATCTCATCAGAGTTAACTCCTGTATCGCTTATTATTTGTTCTTTGTACGTGATAAAGTGACCTAAAAGAGAAGTTTGGCAGCCGGCGCGTCGCACCTTTTCTTGCTGCTATAGCAATTAAAGCAAGACAACACTTAGCTGTGAACTTGGCCGCCGCTGCCTGTGACTCATGTCTTCATGCACACTGAGAAAATTAATGATGTTAAGTCTCCATTATGGAAGGAAAGAGGAAAAATGCCTCTATATATGATCACATTGATCTATCTGTATTAATCTCTCTTTTTTCACCTCCTTTCTCACTGACACTCATGCTTGTGTGCGAGTGACGCATGCTTGGTTTATAATGACCGCTTTAAAAGGACTCAGCGTTAATGAGGAACCAGCTGATCTCTTAAGCACTCCCCGATCTTAGTACCTCATTGGCTTATATCAAGGAGGGGCTATGACCTTTGTTTCATGTATTAAAAGAAAATGAGACTAATCAGCTCAGTAACAGTGATAAATCATGCAGCGGAAATTATGGAGCAGGAATGAGGAGAGACCGAGGGGGGAGTCAGCAGTTTGTGCTCCACCATAGGAGGTAAAGTTTCTAAGCTTTGATTGATAATAAGTATGTGGGGGTGATGCCCACACATTGCAATTGGATCCAATTTCTCATAAAATGTCCATCTAGCAATAGGGGAACAATTCTAGAATTTATGTAGAGTAGTGACCAGTTAGTCAGTTAGACGTCCCAGTTAGTTTTTGATCTTGAACTGTTTAAATACCCAAACTTCTCCGGAAGTCACCTCAATAATTGTTGGAAGCAGTGTATCTGTGTGTCTATGTGTTATTAGTGATCTACTGAAAGATCCGTCAGATGAGACTGGGGGGGAAAAAAAAAAGCCATCCAGTTTTCATTTTTAATTTGTTTTGGAGAATTACTCCTGGTTTTACTCTGCATCACTTCCAGCTGATATCTGTAACTCTCTTTACACCAGACTCACCTAACTGCAAAAACACTCAGAAGCTAGGATATTAAATGATACTCAAATCAACACAGGTTTTACCTTCAGATTTTCCCAACAGTCTTTAAATTTTACATCATCTGGCTCCGAGCCTAGTCACACATCTTTTAACTGTCTGGGTTTTTCTGATGGTTCCATGGGCCAGACTAATGACTTATCCTGACAAGGAATTTGCCATTCAGTCCCTTGTGGTACCACTTGCTTGAGAATCTCATGCTTGCTCAACCACTGTAATTTTTTAAATCACTTTTTCTAAAACAGTTTTATGTCTGGCTGACTCATGTATTGATGTGTCTTTAATTTTATTTCTCTTCGGTTCCTACTCTCAATTTCCTTCTTGTGTCCTTGAGCTGTGTGCTCTTTTTTGTTTTGTTTTTTTTGTTTTGTTTTTTTTTTTCTATCTCCTATCGCTGTCTGTTATGTTTTTCTTGTTTCCCCTAATTAAATTGTAGGACCAACTTTCAACATTATCTGTCATTTTTATATTTACCACAGCATTTGTTACGTCTTTTGCTTGTTTCTAGCCATCTTTCTGGGTTCCTTCCGTATGCCTTATCAGGAAATCCGTCGCATGATAGTGGAGGTGGATGAGGAGCAACTCACTGAACCTATGATCCAGGTAAATTGAAGCTTGCATGAGATTGTAAAGATGTTTAGAGCTTTAGTCAATTATTTGACACAATTAACCATGTTGGACCGTAGTGTGTGTGTTCGATTGTACACAGTTCTTAAATGGAAAGAATACGGGAAAGTAACTCAACCTACAATGTAGCCTGCGGCCGAAGTATTGGGCATCTGTAAAGCCAACTGTACAACAGCTATTGAACCTGCCTATCTGTCTGTTTGTCTGTCTGTTATCTCTGTCTGTTCTTTTTCACTCATTTTTAATACCTTTTTTTGAGGGAAGATTTGTTACCTACAGGTATTACTTGTAGCTTTTGCCAGGCTTGCTTAAGATAGCAGGAAGACAATAAAAAATGGTCAGACAGCATGTATTCAAAGGACCACTGTCTGATCCCATCTTCTTCACAAATATGTGCTGCGCCTATGTATAACATAGGTTTTCCTCATCCTGACGCAGATCACTATACCTGTTACCTGTGAATAGAGTCTGTCTGTCCTTGTTAATCTTATTTCTGATGAAGTTTCTGCTTGTTAACTTTCTGTCTGATATAGTACAAGAGAAGTTATAGTATAGCATTTTAAAGTTAAAATCTGATATAATTTGTTGATGATATAGAGTCTTCAAAAAGAAATAAGACCCCTCCACTTTAATGTATTGTAGATTTAATTCCCAACAGTGTTCACTCAACATGTGTTGAAATTCAAAAACTTAACTCTCTAATTTACAAAAGTATTCAGACCCTTAATTCAGTAGTTTGTGGAAGCCATTTCAGCAGAAATTACAGCTCTTGAGTATTTTTATTCTCTAAGCTTTGCACACCTAGATTTGGATAGTTTATCCCATTATTCCTGACAGATCCTCTCAATCATTGCCAGATTGGATATGGCGTGTATGTGAACTGCCATCTTCAGGTCTCTTAACAGATTCTTCATGGGTTTTAAGTTTTGGCTTTTTAAGTTGGGCCACTCAAGGACAGACAGAGACGTGTTCAGCATTTTCTTGACTATATGGTTGGGGTCATTGTCTTGCTAAAATGTTAACATTCACCCCAGTCTCCTTCGTCCCTGTGCCTCAGAAGCACCCCATGACTTGATGCGGCCACCTATATGCTTCACCATTGGGATGATTGGAACCAGGAGATGAGCAAAGCCTGGTGTTGCTTTTTAAAAATGTTTTATATCAAACCTAAGAAACTTTTTCCTCCTGTTCTTGGAGTCCTTAAAATGCATAAATACATTTCTTGGCTGACGAAAATGAATGGAATGCTGCTATGGAGGTTTTGAGCCCTGACAACAAATGCCCTAATAACCTCTGTCTCCAGTTTCACATTGGGGAATAGTTTGCAACAACCAGTCAGTAGACCGCAGGCTACTAACAGGAGTGTAAGGACAGAGAAGGTCAACTGTGTAGGATAGGGGCAAGCAAGCAAGGAAACTTTAAAATCAATTCTGAAGGACACAGGTAACCAGTGCAGGGAGGCTAGAATGGTGAAATGTGCTCAAATTTTCTAGTTTATCAGTACCTTGGCAGCCACATTTTGTACAAGACTGTCTACTGATCTCTAGGGCAATACAGCAAATAAGTGTTATGGGCATAGAAATTAATAGGTTTACTTTAAGCATACAATCTACATTCCTCAAACCAAATTTAAATCAGCTTATAGATGTCACCAAAAAGATAAAAAGCTGATGCCTTACAATTTGTGCACCAGATGTCGAGCAAGTTGACTTAAGTGTTTAAGGGCTTTGGCTTTTTTCACTGTGGTTGGTCAGGGTGGTGCGGATAAGCCGAGCAGAAACGAAAAAGTCAAAACAAATCAGCTACGGATGTTTAAGAATAATTTGATCAATAATTGTTAATTACGACATGCAAATAATTAATAGTCATTAAGGCAAATTTCATTATAGTGCATCAATAAAAACAAGTAATGGAAGTGGCGATATTTGTCCAGACTCCAGGCATCAGGAACAGAATTCCAACCCAATTTAAATGCATGAGACCAATACATTTACCACATAGTAGCAGGATTTGTTGAGATGGCTGTTGCATTCGAATGAGAAGGCAATGAAATCAATGTGGCTTAAATATTTTAATGTATTCCTTTTGGTTGTCTAAAAAAAAAAAAAAAAAACAATAACAATTGCACAATCAATTGTCTATATCAATACATATACATGTATAATCCTAAGAATTTAACACTACAAAATAAAGCTACAAAACTTTATAACTGAAGGTCACCAACAGGGATGAAACTGACAGTAAATAGAACAGCAGTAGGTTGGATTTCCAAACAAGCACAGCACAAAGAATGGTAGTCCTAGGGCTCATTCTAAATTTAATTGAAAGAAAACACCACATAGCTCTTCAAGCATGGAGTGTGGGCAAGTACAGTCTTGTTGAAACCTAGAACTAGCCCACCCCCTCAAGGGTAAACAGTTTAATTTGACCTGATTACGTTAATTTTGGACTTTAAATCATCACGTTTTATACAAGGTTAAGAAACTGAAACATGAAAATGAGGAGGATATAACACAGTAACCGAGTACAATTTGTATAATTAAGTATGTCAGTCATCAAGACGTCGCCACCACAAGGTTATTTTTGGATGAACGTGTGCTGGTTGCTCTCTCCACTCTCCTTTCTTCAGTGCTACTTCTCACTCCCTTTCTCCCTCTGTCTTCTTTGTAGAACCTTGTAAAGCACCTGCCAGAGCAGGAGCAGCTGAATGCCTTGGCAAAGTATAAAAATGAGTACGCAAATTTGTCAGAGCCTGAGCAGTTTGGGGTTGTGGTGAGTACACAAAATTGAACACAAACATTAACACACAAAATCATCATGGAGAAAGCTTGTTATAGCTCTAACAATGTGCAGACAAATATAAAGGTATATCAGATGTTATTTTTAATGTTGTAGAATTTTTTTTGGATAGATGGAAGACAGCTGGCATTTGATGTACTATGAATCCAATGGTTTAACAGAACATGAATATGCATATGGAGCACGTTTATTACTGTCCTTATAATATACTAAAGTGAACTTGTCTTGTATTGGCAACATATCTTTCCCTCAGCATCTTTCTCTTTTCACTTGCTATCTCACACCGACACAAAGACACACACACACACACAAAACACTTTCATATGAATATCCTAATCCTGAGCTTTTTAAAATTCTATCTTTTTTAAGCCTTAAGAGGAAAGAGAGGACACCTGTAGACTCCTGTGCTAATTTATGCACATTAAACAGCAGCACTGCTGCCTAATTGTGTCTGCATTGTTTTCTTAAATACTTTTCAAAAGAGGTTTATTCAGAATTATTCATTAGGAGTGTAGGACTTTTTGTGTATTTTGTGTTTCTGCCTAGCAACTAAGTTAGTGACAAAATATGCCATAATTTTCTTTTGCCCCATGCACCCTCCTGTTTGTAATCATCCATGAAAAGATGGAATGAAAATGCAGTGCCTGAGCATTTGAACCAAGGGGGTGGGGCGGTTAGCATGCTCAGCCATTGTGTATAGTTCATCAGGGAGTCATAGAACAAGGAAGAGCATGTGCCTTTAATGTTGTGTCGCTGCTGTGCCTGCCTGGCACCAAGGAGCCATGTCACCTATCAGAAAAACTCGTATTCAAAGGGAATTTTTAATTTACCATTGAGCAAACACATGCATTTTATCTTTAACTTTTTCAATATCTGCCATTCTCACACTTGATTTGAACTCTACCTAGTGCATAGAAGGAGTGTCTATTTTAAGAAATAGACCTGATCACATAATAAACGTCCTTATATTTCTTTGGACAAAATGGCAATTGAGTCATTTAAAGTTTCTTTCTGCAGCTACACAAGTAAGTTAAAAAGTTCTCTATCTTCTAGCAGAGTACTAATTTCCATGCATCCCCACATTATTACATTAAAGCGTATTCTAATGATTTCTAAACTAGTCTTCTTCATGTTGCACAGTAGCTTTTATTGCTGTACATCGCTTGTGCTTGCTGACTTACTGACTTCATTTTGGTCTCTGAATCACTATGTTTACCAGCATGTGCAACCTCTGGGTACAATTCTTATGACTGACATCACTGAATGAAAGTCTTTCATCTATGATTTTAATTTTTATTGACACCCTACAGAAACGTTTATTACAAATTAGTTGACAAATTATTTACTAACATTCATTTTCTAATTTTGTCAGGGTAAGCATTGTACTGATTCAACTTTTTTCAAGATATTTGTGCTAAAGACTCCCTTGAAAACGAAGATGGTTGATCTCAAGGGGCCCATTCTACTAATACAACTATATGATGCGTAATATTAAACCTCACTGTTCATACTCTTAATTACTGCCTCACTGCAATCTGCAGTCCTAATGTCGTGTTTATAAGCCATTTTGGCACATCGTTGTTTTTTTTGTTTTGTTTTGTTTTTTTTTCTGTTATACTGTTCAAGTAGTAAATGCTGTCTTCCACAGCTAAATTTTGTCCAGTGCCCATCATAGTCTTCATGGAAACAGCAGCTGCACACATTCACTCTGAAGGCACTCTTGTGCATTTGCTTCCTTTTCCCTGATTTTTATCTCCTTAATACAATAACCCTTTTACACAGTTCATCTTTGGGCTGCATTTCAGCTTTATGTGAGGTTCTTGTGCACCTTGCCTTTTTGTAATTTTGTCTTATTTTTCTCCTGCCCTGTTTCTTTTTCTGCTCTCCTCTCATAAAAATGCTCACACAGAACATGCACAGTGAAACACACATACATGCTCACTCACTCACTCACTCACTGACCGACTGAAATAGTCATTTGATAACATTACAGTAGCTATAATTAAACCCTTGATGGAGGACATCAAACCGCACAGCCAGCTGTTGTGTGAAACAGACAATTGGAACCTGTGCCCTCCCCAGCACCCCACACACATACACAATCACTGTTGTGGCCAGGCTCTGGGCCCAATGCAATATTTTCCAATTTTCTCTAATTGTGTGAGAGTGGTAATCCAAGGCAGCCTATTGTATATTCCACCCCCTCCACTGCCTGCTCTATATGGACACTAACTCCACAATTAACTTACCAGACCTGGGTCCCAAATCAAATCACTGCCAGCATCTATTACTACCGCCTAGCAACACTTTCCAGCGTGCTGGTTGCATAAATGTCTTTTAAATTAGATTGGCTGAATGTGAGAGTGAAAGCCAAAAGTATGATTGTACTTACTTTTAAGTTTGACTATGTTCTTTGACTTTCTTCTCTGTGTTTGACATACTTTTCCTTCCTCTTGCTCTTTTCTTCTACTCTATCTTTCTATAATTCCCCTTTTCATATTATTCTTTCCTCCTTCATGCTTCCTGGTTTCCTCCATTGGTCTTCCCCTCTCCTAGATGAGCAGTGTGAATCGGCTGCATCCTCGCCTCAGCCACATCCTTTTCCGACTACAGTTTGAGGAGCAGGTAAACAACCTGCGTCCAGATATCCTGGCTGTAAACGCCGCCTGTGATGAGGTCAGGAAGAGCAGCTCCTTTGGCCGCCTGCTGGAGCTGGTGCTGCTCCTGGGGAATTACATGAATGCAGGCTCTCGAAACGCCCAGTCATATGGCTTCGACCTCAGTTCCCTCTGCAAGGTGAGGCTAAAATGCTGACCTTACCATCAGCTGTTCACATATAGTATGTAGACCTTTATCCATCAACTAACAGTGGTTCAACACCAGTGATGTCAGGTTAACAAATAAAGCTCAGGAGATAAACTTTTTCTTTACATTTTACACAGCTGCATTTGCAGTTGGTTTATATCAACAGCAATAATGCCATTTCAAATTTAATGTTTGATATGAAGACCACGTACATACTTTTTCCCTGCTTGAATCATGCCAGCCAGATTCTTCTCATTCTGATTACTGCAGGTTCAAAACCTCATAAATTAAAGTTTGCAATATAGATATTGTACAAGCCATAGTCCAAAACAAAAAAAAATCAAATATCAATGGGACTTCCATGCAAACATTAACATCTGTGTGAGTATATATATTTGTGTAGGTGTGTGACAGGTAAATGCTGCATAGTGAGGACCAAAAACATATATTCTTTAAAAAAGTGAGGATATTTTGGGAAAGTGAAGACGTGTTGGCTGGTTCTCACTGTCTGAGGGCTGTTTCAGGGTTATCAGTAGGATTAGACATTCATTTGTGAGGAATAGTTTTAGGGTTAGGGGCTGGGGAAGGCACGATGCCAGCGAGTGTCTTCCCAAGGATAGAAGTGCAAGTATGCGTTCAGTGTCTGGGTTAACATATCTGTGCACGTCTACACTTATTTGGCCGTAGCGTTAGCCTCTCTCCTTGCATGCCATAGTTTTTTGTTTTTTTAGGGTTCACCCCCCCCGCCCTCACAGTGGAGGAGCCCTATCAGTCAACTGATCTAAAGTGGCTTCTGTGATGAGACATTTTGTTTGTACTATTTCATTTGATTGAACACTATCAGCCCCACAAGACAGGATTTTTTTTTTTTTTTTTATCTGCAGACATCTATCAAAGCAGCCAGTCTCAGGCTATACTTTATTCTCATTCTCCTGCTCAGAATAGATAACTGAGGCTATGGCCAGTATCCCTTTGAAAGTTCACACACTCTGCATGACTGCCCAAGCTTAGTGGAGCAGAGACAGCAAATGCTTATACCTGTGGATTTTATATGAAATGAAGAGAGAACAGCAAGATTTCCTGTATGATAGTGATGGTGACAGAGAACAAAGCGTGATCCTGGAGTAGGAAACTCCTCCAGTGGTTATATTACAGCTGGTGGCACACTCACTGCAGTTTCCAAAGTAACAACCATTGCAGCCATTTATCACTGCCACATCTCTGCCCTGTTAGCCTCAGGTGCTTATGTTTATATAAACACCAATACATGCGTGCACACAAACATGGATTAACGCTACATTAACTTGACAGTAAAATAATTGATTAATAACACTCAGGGAATAGCTTTTGCATTTAGTGCATTTCTGCTGTTGCACTGTGTCTGTTTCTTTTTTCTTTCGACTTGTTGGAGGACCAAGGTGTGAGTCGATGTCATAGGCAGGATAAACAGAGGAAGACATCACCTTCATGCCTGTTCCCGAGTTTGACAACTTAATTCCATGGCACACTCCACAGCCCAAGAAAATTGCATCCAGCCCAACTGGAAAAAGCAAAATGTTTACATTGTCAACTATGATTACCATCCATCTAAATTCAGAGAGAGACCTTTTGTGAGTGAGCACTTGAAGCTTTTGAAAAAAATGGGAAAACAGAAATGAAAAGAGAGATGAGAATGTTTGATTAGAGAAGATAATACAAACATGATTAAACCCAGCGGGGCTGAGTGCACTGCTGTCTACCAATAGATCACCTAGAGAGATACACAGCAACGCACTCCACAGGAGGGATGTTTGGCAGGGATACTGAGAGACATCTTGGAATTAGACTGTAAAAGAGCGTTGATGGAAATTTATCAGCGAAATTGAAAAATTGTTACGTGTGGTGGAGAGAGGCACGAAGCGCAGGAGAGGTCATGGCATTGTGAATATGCTTCCACTACGTGAGTACGAGACATGAAATCATCTGTAGCAGTGTCAGTGTTCACGTTTATAAAGCTCCTGAAAGGATTTACAGTAGCTGAGTAAAGGACAGTGACACATGCTGCAACATCCTACAGATATGGCTATAGTTCTCAAAATCTGCTGTTAAATCTCTTCTGTGGCAGAAGGATCTTTTTAAAAGTTACGTACATTTATGCAGAAGTTAGACTTTTTCTTCTTTAGTAATGAAACGTCTTAGCCTGTGACAATTGAAGTAACAAGAAAAACCTGAGGTATCCCCTCATTCTGTTCTGAATCAGAGCAGTTTTATTGGCTGAAGTATTCATCTTTCTTTTCATGCAATTTTATGTGTTTGTGTATATGTGTTTTTATAACAGCTAAAGGACACAAAGTCAGCAGACCAAAAGACCACATTACTCCACTTCCTGGCACAAGCATGTGAGGAGGAGTTTCCAGATGTGATGAAGTTTGTTGAAGAACTAGAACATGTGGACCGAGCTAGCAGAGGTAATATACATCATTACCCATATGCACAATCCCTTGGCCTTAAAGAAACTTTTGCAGTGCACAGTGACTTTCAATCACTCTCTCAACTTCCCCTGCGAGGCTTTCCAATGAGTGATACAAATGCTAAATTAGTTATCAAACTGTTGGGCTATTCTTTGAGCAAACAAATACAAATGAGGAATACAAACTCAAAACTATGCTTCTTTTTTCTTTTTTTTTTTTTTTTTTTTTTTTTTTCTTTTTTGCAGCGTTGTGTGACAAACAAAAGCCTCTTTAGCTTTGAGTTAAAGATAGAAAAGCTTTTTATTTTATCTTCTGTTCACCATGTTGTTTAGGCAACTGAGATCATGCTATTAATACCCAATAACCTAAACAGTATGGATGGTATGGTCATATGCAAGTTTTTTTGTTGCTGATTGGAAAGATGAGCCTAATGAAAATATGAGTTGTGTGGGTTGCACAGCAAGTACAGTACATAAAGTACCTATAGTACATACTTGATTTCACGTCACTTTAGTTCAGCTGCCATCAAAACAAATTGCTTTTACCTGAGATCCTGCAAACTAATCTTTATCGAGAGACTGGGTTCAAGGTCACTGCACCCAAACACATCTATAATATCCAGCATAAAAAGGCATCACAATTATATTACATTACATCCTATTTTATTAGTATTACAAATGATGAGCACTTAGAATAGATATTAGAATAAGTTTTTTTTTTCCTCCATATTGCCTTGTTTTGGGTGGATTGGAGTAGAGACCCAGTCATTAAAGAAAGAGGTTTGAAGAACTTCATGCATAGACACAATGGCCTACCTAGACAATGCTTTTACATAGACAGAAATGGAATATTCTTTTTCTGTACTCCTCTGTTTTACTTTGAGCTTCACTCATACCTTTCTCTGGGGATTATTCTGGGATTAGATGCTTGTTGATTCTGTAAACATGCATTGTATTTTACCAGCTTGGTGTTTGATCTATGCTACACTCTGCTCATCTGCACTGCTTCTTTGATGCTAACATTAATCCTCTGCTGTAGCACATCTACATCTCCAGAGTTTTTTGTTGTTTTTTTTTTTTTTTTTTTTTTTTTTTTTTTTTTTCAAGAGAATATGTCAGGTCAATGTACTGTTTAAATGTATCTTAAGTTTCAGACAAATTGGCTTTTTTATTTTCTTTTCTTTATAACATGACACAACACAGGCATACAAACACATATACACCATCTAGGTTTGGAGTATTTGGAGTATGGTAATGGACACAGGACATACTGGGGTCAAAAAAAACTTGAGGTTATTTTTTTGATCATAAGCAATTCTCAGGAGGAAGTGGTGTGCAGCAGTCTTTGGTGTGTGTGTGTGTGTGTGTGTGAGAGTGAGTGAGTGCGGTCGTACTATTGCAGCAAGTTTTGGGGAGGAGAAAACATAGTGAGGATGAAATGTGTGACTTTATTGTTTTGACTCCTCCTTGTAAGAACCCTCTCGGCTTTGTTGGTTCTTTGATAATCTGTTGGATGATGACACTCCTGTCAAGTGTTTCATCTCTGCCACCTGTGCTGAGTGTCCACAAGCCCTTGGCCAAGACTCACAGGTACAAAAATGTGATCAATGGGAAAGCACAATACTTGGATTTCTCCTCAGGCTTTGTCCATGTGCTTACTTCATGGACGTCAAGCTGAATATATACTGTATTCACATCTAGATAAAGTCCTACCTTTCCGTCTCTGTCTTTCTCTATGTTTTTGTTCCATTAAGAGATGCATACACTAAGTGTGTCATCTCTCCATATCTAGTGTTCAAATACACACATTGTAAACCACGCTCTTTGAGTGACTTCCTTTTCATCAGGTCTGACAGCCTTTCGGGGAGGCCTGATGACACTCTAAAAGGCTGCATTACATTCATAGACAGTCACTAAAAAGCTTACTTGAGCATGAAAGCAAGGTTGGATAGAGGTAGCAGTAATGATTTGTGCTTCTGTTGCAAAAGCTGCTGTCTTTTGACTGTGTAACACATCCCTCGTTTCCCCATTGCCAATCTCGCCTCTCATGGAAGCAAAACTGCAGCTTAGTTCAGGGTTCTTTTGTGTCTGCCTTCTTATTTCTGCTCTGCTCTCTTCTTTTCAGCACTGCAATCATTATTTCTCCTGACATGGAGAAGCATTCCTTGTGTATGGCTTCTCTCTGGCATTTTCTATATATCTATAGGTCTGTCTCCAACTGCCTGGCTGTCTGTCTTTTTTATATGTCTCTCTGTGTGGTTTGTCACTCTTCATCTCATCCCTTTTGCTGTCATGTTTCTATTCCATTTGTCTCTCATCACAAACATGCACAATACAGGCACGTTTGAGCAATTAGTGGTGTGTGGCTCTTAGTGGAGAAATCAGACAAACATGGAGACATCCAGTACCCAACTAGGCTACTTCAGCTTGTAACTCTTCAAATGCCACCAGTCAGCAGTTGTAGTTTAGCCATATATTGTACTGTTTTTGTGAACTCAGATTGAAAGTAGACAGTGCAACTTGCAAATGCAGTGACCTTCATGCTTCCAATGCTGCCTGTGTATATACAAAAGTGTGTGTGCATTAGGGTTTTTTTTTTTTTGTTGTTGTTTTTTTTTGCATCACAAGCCCTTGGCACCATCAGTCTGGTCACATTTGTCTGTCAGGCTCTGGCGTCAGAAGGCACATCTGCATGTTTTCAGTCTCTTCATTTCCATACATCAAAGGATGATCTATAGTTGATCTCTGCATGGAGCTGAGCTGTTTGTGAGTCAGTATGCACAGTTGTGTGCTCCACTCAGTCTCATTTATAGCACAGCAGGTTGGCAGAGTAATAAAAGGATGTCAATGGGGGATTTGACCTCTACAAATATTGCAATTATTATTCTGCTAAAACATCCTATATCTGCAACCCCTCTGGACCACAGAAGCGTTCAGGCCCTGCGCTCATAAAAAGCACTCACACTTTAACACGTGGAAAGAAAAAGCAAGAGAAAATGAGGCAGACATGGAAAGACCTGTTTATGTTCTATCTCCCACTCTGCTTGTCACTGTATCACAGAGCTATTATTTCAGAATTCCTGAGCTTTGTATGAAAAGTGTCTGTTTGTATAAAGCATCAGCATATTCTGTTTTCAAACATATTTCTGTGTTTAATTAAACATAACAGCTGCTATACTTGTACTCCTGATCATTCCCAGGCAGATTTTCTCCTCAAGCATATGCTTCACTTTTTGTCATGTGCTCCTCTTGTTCATATGCCCTTCCATGTGAGGGAGCCTCATCACAAAAGCCTCTAGTTTGGATCATAAAGCTAAAAAAAGACAAAATCCCAATCTGTTTTGTTTTGTCTCCTCATCTGTGCTTGCTATTTTCTCAGTCAGTGCATCATCACTAGGCTTGAATCCTATCTATTAACAGACTACCTGTCTGGCCTCCTTCCACTTGTGCATGCTGCCCACACCTAATTCAGCACATTTTGGTAGCTTGGCTTTTACAAAAAAGAGACAAAGATTGAAATGGAAATGATGCAGCAGGCAAAGTGTCAGCTTCTGATTGTTTACTGAAATGTCTTTTGAGGGCTCCAGACTCACTTTTTACATATTTTGCACTGGTGCAACTTTTTCTTTTAGGTGCACCCAAAAAGTTTCACCACATCTTTGGATGCTGCAGTAATTATTTCAAATGTTGCCATTTTTGGTCATTTTATTGTATCTGAGCCAGGGAAACAGAACAAGGCATTCACAGCAAAAGGCATGAACATTACTTTGGCTTTTATGTATGTTGTAGGCTCTGGCATTTGCCTGTATGACCTTTCACGAAACAGATTAAATTAGGTAAATCATAAATTATATGCAAATGTGCATATTTTTCACTTCATTAATTTTATTTCTTTGTTCTTTAACTTTGATACATATTTGTGAAATATAAGCTATTTCATGGCTTTTAGTTTGGATTTGAGTCACTGAAATATCTGTTATGTCTAGAACAATTTACATTTTCAAGTAAATTAGAAAAGGCCATACTGAAGTTCATCACAAATACATTAAAATTTCATCTATAACTAATATTAATTGAACAAATGTTACTAGATATAGTGGATTTGACATTTGTCTTGTGGTTAGGATTGTGTCAGGATTTGTGTTATAAAAAATAACTATGGGCGCATTCGCTTGATAAATCTCTTCCTAATTGTTTTCATGATTGCTGAAAGAAAAAAATCATCATAACTCCTCTGCATGGAAACGTTAACCCCACTTAAACATGGGTCTGCTTTTTCTTTTTACTGCCCAGATTGGCAGGGTGATTTCTTAGCATAATAAAAATCAGCTGGTCAGTGCAGAGCGGTTGCACTATGACTACTTCTCTGATTGGTCACCATGGTCACAATGTAGTCTCTCACAAGACCTCTTAAAAGAATGGTGTGCTGTGGTATTTTTAGTGCTTTCAGCGGGGAAAGGAATTAAAGCAAAAAAAAGAAAAAAGAGGAAGATAGATGAGAGAAGAAGAGAGGTATTGATAAAGCAGTAAAAATAGGACAAAGAAAACATGCAGTGAGTTATAGGAACTGATGTGCTAATCATTTGTCAGGTACAGATTCTGTAGATGTGCTGTAGTGGGTGTTACACAGTGTTTTTTGCCCCCCCACCCTTTTCACTTACTCTGGTACTGTAATGTGTAATGGCCTTTGTTCTTAATCATTAGTGACAGCAGAGTGATAAGCGTCATCTGACTTTTCCTCTTTGGCAGCTAAAAGCGTGAATCTGTATTTAGACTGTACATTCACATGCTCACCTTTACCTCCTGAGAAATTAGGCAACTTCAGCTACTGCAGACTTTAGAATATTTGTCATTAAGATGTCTGACAGAACAAGCACAAATGTATGCATCCGAGACAGTATGTTCCCATCAGTAAATGAGGTTTATTGTGTAAATGGACTGAGAAGCTCAACTACATTTGAGTTTGCTCTCTCTTTTTTTTTTTTTCGTAAAGCATGTATTAGGATCAAGGGAAATTTGAAACTACTTAAAAAATAAGCAGCTTATGCTTTTTTGTCAAGCAGGGTCTAATCAGGGTAATTTAAGCCATATGCTATATTCAGTGACTAGCTTAAAGTGTCAGCCATGACCAATTTAACAGAAAGTTGGGCTCAGTGTTCTTGTGCTCTCTCACCTGTGTGATCAATGCACCTGTTGGTAAGACTAAAGCCAAAGGATGAGTGGCGTAGAAAGATTTTTACTTCATCATCCTTCTTCAGACTTGGCTGCAGTTTTCAGTCTTTTTCTCTTTGTTATTGAAAAGCCACACATAGTGTAAATAGCTGTGAAAACAGCAAGCATCGCGAAACATATTCTTGAAATTGAATTTAATTGTTTGTGACATTCACCTGAACATATAAGAGGCAAACACTGAACCTACACTCACTTGATGTTTGTTTTTTTTTTTTTTTTTTTTCAGTTGTTTATTCCCACGGTGTTTCTGGCAGTGTGTTAACCCATAATAAGCATGCTTTGCAACTGTGCTGGCTTCTCTCCCCCTTTTTCCTTTTTTTGTTGTTTTTCCTCTGATTCTTTCAGAGCATCAACATAATAATGCATCTGATTGTACCTGCAATTGAGTTGTCCTCTCTTTGCTTCTTCCTTCACATTTCCATGTGGGTGTGTTTCTGTGTGGCTTCACAAATGGGTGTGTGTTGATGTATGTGGGTGTGTGTCAGTGTCTGCAGAGAATCTGGAAAAGAGTCTCAGGCAGATGGAGAGACAGCTGCTGCAGCTGGAGAGAGACCTGGAGACTTTCTCATCCCCTGATGACCCCAATGACATGTTCTTTACAAAAATGGCTATATCCTTTTTTAAACACAGCATTCGCTCACCAGTGAATTTACTGAAATGAATCAAGGTGACTGTTTACATTTTTTCAATGTCTTGCTGCAAGGGTTGGCAGTACAGCACGTTTTCATACACTAAGACACTGAATTAACGAAATTTGAATTCTCAAATAACCATCATAAGAATTTTGCATTGAAAATCTAACTTTGTAAAGTTACCCCCCCCATCCCCACCCAAGTGGAAACCGCTATGACCATAGCATACTGCCAATCAGAAAGTAGAAAATAAAAGAATGAAAGACAAGGTCTAGTCTCCCTGCTCTTGGTCCTATATACACAAGGATTTTCTGCCACTGTTATATGCAAGTCATGAATGGTATCCCATTCCATAGTGAAGTTATTGTGCCAATGTCACTCTCAGCTCTCTTTCAAAGGTACTTCACAATGAGGGCAACTTCAAAATGTTGGGAAAGGTTAGAAAGGGAGAACTAGGACAAAGCCCCCTTCTTCTCTCTGTCACTCTTTCCCTCTCATTATGCCAGTTATTGTTTTATGTCCATTGACATAGAACAAGAGAAATGTTACATGTTTTATTCAATTGTCAGTTTATGATAATTAAACAAAAAGTGCTAATTTATAAAGATAAATACACAATTACTTTTCACTGCCACTTATGGATATCTAGTGCTGACAGCTGTCAGGTATGTCTCAGACCAGGTGTGTAAGTATGTGTTCAATAATACACCCTGTACCTAGCCTCCTTCATGTAGTTTTGATCAGTAGCCTTGGGGCTGGGGCACTGATGGCTTGTGTTGTGGTAGTTAGCAGAGAACCTGAGTGCAATGCAGAAAGGTTCACTGAGAATGGATTTGACAGTTCTGCCTTTCACTGCTTTACTTTCCAATTCCATGTGGCTTGCACAAAATGCCTTATCCTAGCAATGCCGATTAAGAATTCAAACATCAGCATAAAATAAGAAGATGAAATCTGAGCTCACTGTAGATCTGTAATAAAATGAAATGTAGATAAAATCCACAAGTTAAGTGTTAAGTCTACAGTTTCTGTCCCTAGAAACTCACTCATTTATACACACAAACTGTTTAGGGCTTAACTATGTCACCAACAAATATTTGGGCTTAGGCTGCTCATATATTATTTGTTATTGTTATATTCACCCCAAGACCATCCCTGTGCAAAGCTGGAACAATGGTCATATTTTTGGGGATTAAACCAAACACTCAAATCAACAGTAAACTGTTCTGTTGATTTATCCTTTTGTTGGCACGGTTTTATGACATATAATAGTTCAAGTTTTATTTTAAATTATTTTGTTGCATGGAATATAAAAATAAAACAAATAAATAAGGAAAGGTAAAAATACAAAAAAAAAATATTAAAACCAAATCAAGATGAGTACTAACTTTTTCAGCACTACTTATAATCTGGTTTAACAAGATTCCTTCATTCATTTACTTTGTTTAAGTTTAAAAGCCATTTTTGTTAATGTTAATTCAAGCTCTTAAAAGACCTGTAGTACCTCACATCAGTGCATTAGTTGGTTTAGGGAATATGGACCATTACTGAAAATTACTCTGTTAAAGATACAAAGAGTCCCAGTCATTCTGTGATGATTCATATCTGAAAGTAACTGATCATGTTGGTGACAATGAAAATTTCATTTTCACTTCATGGGCCGCAGTAACCTGATTGACAGTATCAAAACTCCTAACATCTTATTTTACCACTGACTGTCAAATGGTACTCACAGCAATGTTTAATTACGCTTGATGTGTGATGCACCTCTTGTTGACCTTGACCACATCCTCACAGCTTCAGCAAGGTTGCACGGGAGCAGTATGGAAAGCTGGTGATCATGCACAGCAATATGGAGACTCTGTATCAGAACATGCTGGAGTACTTTGCAGTTGATCCCAAGAAGACATCAGTGGAGGAACTGTTCACTGATCTCAGCAACTTTCGTTCCATGTTCACTGTGAGTATACCCTACTGTAGAGAAGCATGAAAACACAAGTTTTCTGAACATGTTTTGAATCCTCACATTTGATTCTATTAGGGTGGCTCATGGTTGATTCTCAGTTGGGCTGGCAGTTGTTTTCTTATTTTTTTACATGACACAAAATCATTAGATTACACATTGTCACATGGGAACCCACAGCTTGTGAACTGCCATTTTGAACCTTTCAGTTTGTAATTTTAATCGTCACTATTTTGTTCTTTTTTTTTAAACCAGAAGAAACCATAGTTGCTCTGTACTATCCTGATCGTCATTTCTATTACAGTCTGTCAATCACACAGTAGCCACACCCTTACACATATCATGCTTTATTGTCTGTTTTCCTATAAATAGGAATATAATATAATACAAAAAATCAACATCAGGTTGCATTGAAGAAGAGTTGAAACTAGTGACTGAGACCATAAACTCAATAGGGAAATGTTTACTGAAGTCATTTTTCTAATTTTGCAACCACTTGAGTCACCCCCCTATGGTCATCAGAGAGAATGCAGATGTAAAACACTTATTGACATGGAGTCTTCATCCAATTTTATATACAGTCCCTTGTTGATATCTTGTTGATAAATAATGATGGTTAATGCACTGTTAAACTGTTTGTGTTCGCTGTTTAAAAAAAATGCTGAAATTTTGGTACATAGAAAAATGGCGTAACTAGACATTAAAATAGATATCTTTGTGTTTTGTTTTGTTTTGTTTTTTTTAAACCAGGCTTTATACAAACATTTCTGATGTAAGAAAACCTTTAGCAGCATCGAAAAGAGCATCTGGAATAATGTCTGACTCCACTCCTTTGAAAGGTGCTGCTGTTAATCAAAAAAGGTGCATGTTTAGAAACTTTTTTTATTCATTGGCTGTATCAATGCAAAACCTCATCTTTTTTATGTGATTCTCACACCAGTCTCCTGTGGTATAATGCAAAGCAGAACAGTGCCAGTCCTATGTAGTCCAGTCCCAGCCAGACATTTATGTCATCACTGAGCTCCGTGGCCTTATCAGTCTGGTGCTACTGTGAGCTGTGGAGCTGTGGAGACCCACTGTGTTTAATCAGCAGGATTAGTGGCACAGGCCACTGGGCGCGACAGATAATAGTAGCTAATTAGCCTACTAAAGTTCCTGCCCTGCCCCCAACTTAACATCTACCACACACAAATGGATTTCATGCCTCTTTGCCTTTTTTCCTGCACAGTCATTAGTTATGCTTTAGATTTGCGTATACTCCAAAGCTTTGTCTTTACATTTGTAGTTTTCAGAGAGCAGTGGTTGAGGTTTGATCCCGTCTTATTCTTTCTACTTTAATATTTAACGCTCAGAACTGCGTCACTATAATCTATGTTTTGGTTTTTTTTTTGTTTTTTTTTTTTTGGCCATGCAGCATTTTTTAAACATGGATTGTTGTAAAATTAATCTTGTTGGTAATTTCTTCACAATCTGAAACTGATGTACATAAATTCAGACTGGGATCTCTCATTCTCACTCCACCTCTCTCTCTTTTCCCACTTCTGGTGGCAGCAGGGCAATGAAAGCTAGTTTGAGCAAGTAAAAAGCAAATTATGCTGATTTATCATGTCTGTTCATGTAAGTTTGAGACAAAATATTGTCATTGGAGTAGAGCATCACCTTTTTAGGAATAGCTCAGGAGCGAAGCTGTGTGTGTGCGTGTGTGTGTGTGTAAGCTAAGAGAGAGAAAGCGGTGATGCTGGCAACTGGAGCAGAGAGTTAGCTAGTCACTTAGTAGTAAATCTCTAAACGTAGCAGTAGAGTGATGTATGTGCATTTTAGGCTGTTTGTGCTACAACTACAGCTGCGACTCCTCAAGACTGAAGCTCCTGCATCTCCCTGTGCTTCCCAACTACAAATGTTAACAACACTGAAGCTGATAAATGCAAGATTCTGCATTGTCACTCCACTGTGTCAATGTCAGTTAAAGGTATATATTTTTGATTTTTTTAAGTTATTTTTTTAATTAATTCATTTATTTTTTATTGATGCTTTTCCCCATATTTCACATTTCATAAGTTATAGTCAGTTCAGAAGAATTAAGGAAGGAGAAAGGTGAAGCTGTCCAGGCAGAGAACAGCAAGATGTATATTTTTGACATTAGTGTAGTGAACAGATCACACAGTGAGTTTGGGGGAGTTGATTTTTAGGTTCTCCACACAAAAAGACTCCCCTGGCTAATTTTGGTACCCATGAGTAAGCTAATTGCTAACAAGGTCAAATTACATTATCAGTGTTGAGTTTTCATATAAGCACACTCACTTAATGCAGAACATTTAACTTTGTTTTTTTTTTTAGTTCTGTCTCTTTCCCTCTTACAGTATGCTTTCTGCTGGCATCTAACCTGAGACTGAAGTAACTACAGTATCTAGACAGGCTTTACAGACTTGTAGAAACACAGAGGGAGTCAGATAAAACCTGCTAGACGTGCTAAAAAACTTGCTTCACTGTTATAGTCATAATACAGTTCACCACTTACTGTTTAAATATGTAACAGACACAAAGCAAATGATACAATCCTCAGTATGTTCCTTGCATTAATTTAATGGCAGTTAATATAAATGACAATATGTAACAAATGCTACTGGCATGATAATGTTTCATATTGCAGCTATAATCCCTTTACTGCCCTGTGATAGGTCAAGGTTTAACCAGCTTACACCCTTAGCAATTCGGTCAAATGGTCATCATACAGACATATCTTGAGTGAAGCCAAGGCTAGGTCATTGAACGTAGGCATACAGTAAATCTCAGCTCTCAAATCTGTGTCAGCATTTACCCTGCTGTGCCAAGGCCCATGCTAATAGGTGCGTGCTGTCTTTAGACCACTGCCTGAAGTGAACTGAGCCTTGAACTGTGTATACCTGGCTTGCTCTGTGTGTGTGTGTGTGTGTGTGTGTGTGTGTGTGTGTGTGTGTGTGTGCACGCGTGCGTGTTTGTTTGTGTGCGGATGTCATTTTGTGTTGGCAATTTTTTATAGGGAAAGCTGCTTAGGTTTTTCACACAAAGAGGTACACACACTCGTACACACACATACAGCATGCTCAGTCACCCGTAGGAAGGAGACCCAGGGCGAGGCCGCACATCTGACAGGAATCCAATTGAGCGTGTCTAATGGCGGACATCCAGGAGAGGAGGAGGGGGAAGCAGACCTGCAGTGATGAAGGAGAGCGGAGGGCAATTTCCTCAGAGAGCTGGTTCTCTCTCTCTCTCTCTCTCTGTCTCTCTCTCGCTCGCTCGCTCGTTGGGTCTCTCTCACCTTAAAATTAATGCTTTGTCCGAAACCAAAAATCACATTACTTCATGTTTCAGGTTCTTCTTCACTATCTGTCAAAATTAGTTTGTTCACTTCTCATTATTTTTAGGTTTTTAGATAATTTGTGCCTTTAATGTTGAATTACAATTTTAAAAACAAATGAAACCTGAACTTTTTATGTTTCTGTACTCAGTTAAGATTCACACTAACTCTTTCTTCTTTATTATTCTTGAATTGCTAATTGGTTCTGTGATTTAAAAAAACAGGTTGGCCTTTTTGTGCTTGCTGGGATCATATAAATTTTTCTTTCAACTGGGATGTTTTGATGTAATATTCTTCAGCTGCTCTTTTTCCTGTTCTATTTTCTTTGTGAAGTTTAAGAGTGATCCTCTCTTAAAAAGGACAGTATCAATGCATTATTCAGCCGTCATTGTTTTCTTGGGTTTTTGGCAGCAGTAAAGGGTCTAGTTTTAAATAAGATGTCATTTTGTCTTCATAGATTCCCTCTGTGGATCTATATGGTCATATATTGTTGTAGCCATCTGCAGGACATTTTTAGCCATGCTCAGGGCATGCACCTATAATTGACAACCTCAGTCTGTTGGTTGATCAGTCGGTCCATCAGTGGCTCAACCACTTACATAAGAAACTATTGAATTAATTATCATGACCTTTGCTACAAATATTAATGGTCCCTAGATGAATCGAGATAATCTTCTAACTTCTCTCCTAGTACTACCAGTGGGTCAAATTTTCCAATTATTTACTAAAATATCTCAACTTCTCCTTGATGAATTGACACATTATACATGCATCATTTCCAGATAATGTAACCTAATGATTTTTGTAATCCCCTGACACTTCTTCAAGCATGTTCAACAGATTGATATTTTTAATTCTAACTAATTGTACTTTATATAGGCCTACTTGCAACATCTTCTCATTCATGCATGCAATTATCCAATCACGTAGTGGCAGTGCAGTGCATACAATCTTGTAGCTACAGGTTACGAGCTTCAGTTAATGTTGAAATCAAACTTTAGAGAATGGGGGGACAGCGACTTTCACCGTGGCATAATTGCTGATACCAAATGAGCAGGTTTGAATATTTCTGAAATGCTGATCTCCTGTGATTTTTAATGCTCAACAGTCTCTGGAGTTTTTCATCAGAATGGTGCCAAAAACGAAAAAACTTTCAGTGAGCGACACTTTTTCAAACAGATATGACTGGTTGATAAGAGAGGTCAGAGGAGAATGATCAAATCTGTTGGAGCTGACATAAACGTTACAGTACCTCAGATAACCAGGCTTTACAACTGTGGTAAACAGAAAAGCATCTCAGTTTTTACAACATGCTGCACCTTGAAGTGAACAAGCTACAGCAGCTGAAGACCACGTTGGGTTTCTCTCCTTTCAGAAATATGTGGCTGCCGTGGGCACAGGCTCACCGAGACTGGACAGTTGAAGACCAGAAAAAAAAAACATAGCCTGGTCTGATTAATCTGGATTTCTGCTGAGACAGCAGAAGGTAGAGTCAGAATTTAACACCAACAGCATGAATCCATACACCCAACCTGTCTTGCGTGAACAGTCCAGGCAGGTCAGTCATGGTTTGAGCCTATCCAAGTGTTGTTGCTGACCATGTGCATTGCTTTATGTCCATAATATATTATCATCTCATGGCTATCAATACGACGATAACGCAGATGTCACAAAGCAAAAGCCATAAAAAGAACATGACATTGAGTTCATGGTGCTTCATTGGCCACCCCACTTACCAAAGCAGTCAAATAATCTAGTAGAACACTTGTGATGTGGTAGACTGAGAGACTAGCATCTGACGAATTTCTTGAGATTTATCTGAAGGAATAATTTGATGCAATCAACATAGACAACACTGATCAGAATTTCAAAGTAATGTTTCCAACATCTTGTGGAATTTGTGCCTTAAAGAATTGAGAATGTTTTAGGGAAATGGGGGACCCTATTATCATAACTGTGATGCTCCTAATAAATTGCTTAGTGAGTTTATATCTCAATAATCATTGCACAGATTAAAATTTGGTAAAAACATTCATGGTCCCCTCAGGATGAATTGTAATAACTTTGATTTCCTGACCTTTGATCTAGCACCATCATTAGTACTCTGGTTAATGAGTATATAATCGCAAAACTAATGACCTTCCCATCGTCCTCTGCTGTACTTTTTACTTACTGCAAATTTGCATCATAGCTTTATTGGGCCTTTTGTTTTATTTTGCATTTGTTTACAAGAAAAACTAGTCATACATTTATTACAAGTCCTTTAGTTTAAAAATATATGTTGTCAGATGTAATTGACAATTAATCTATGAATGTTGTCATAAATTACATTAATTTTGCCACTGACTCAATGGCTGTCTGTATAAAATTGCAGGGTTGTGTCAGTGCTGTTAAGTTAATGTAATGCAAGTATGTTTATATTCTGTTTTAGTAATTGAGTTTGACTTTTAAATGAGAGAGCTGCTTGATGGCAAAGAGGGGAAGGAGCATCAGAATTTAGACGTCACATTAGGTATCAATCACAGCTGTCTACTTGTAACCTGAGATCATTTAATTGTACCTTTTTGTAAGTGTATTATGCATCAATGCTCTTTTCCTTTTCTTTTTTCTAAATTTCTCTGCCCATAATTTACCAAATTGGATGCCCATTAAGAATATAGTCATTTGTGAATCAGTGGTTGCCAAGAGCAACCGGCAGTCATTCCATCAAATCAAAGTTAATTTTGTGGAGGAGTTAGTTTGGTTTAAAAATAGAGCTCTGAGCAGCTTCAGTCTCAGTCATTTGGTATTCATCTCCCCCCTCCTCTCCTTCTTCCCCAGCACTCTCCTACATTTTCTGTAAACCCTCTGAGTGGTACTCATCAGTGTCATTAGTTACTATTGTCTTATTATGCGTTTTTGTGTTTAAAGCACAATCTTCTTCTTGTTTATTCATAAATAAAGAAAAGAACACATGATTCAAACATATGCCAAGAAGATGACTACATTATATAAAGCAATGGTCACTTGTATACAGACTTAATAAGAGACTGCTAGTGCCTTTTTATTTTGCCGCTGTAGCTCGAGAGATACTCCGCAGTTCATGTAGTACGTGCTTCTGTGTGCATTTACTCATGCTGGTTTGGCATTCTTTCACTGACCTGCCTGTCAAACTACGTTGTGTGACTAACACAAGAGGAGGGGAGATGAGGAAGAGATTGTGTTTGATAAAAGCCCATGCTCCTTTGCTTTAAGTGACTGGCTATTGATCAGGATGGCAATCATGCCTGCACTCTATTAAATCATCTGTAGTCTGTCTCTTGTCTGTGGCGTTATTGAGCTATGGACACCATTGTGTGAGTTCAACAGCCTTTTGGCACAATTATAGAGCTTATAGAGATTATAGAGCCTCCCCTACTGGTTGATATACAGTAGATACAATACCTATAAATTCAATCAAGCCTGACATTTTTTGAAAAGTTTGGAAGTTTGTGATCAACAGTTTTTGATATATCAAAACTTGTAGTGAATGACATTTAATACTGGAAATTCCACAACAATTCTTTGAACTCCATAAAGGCAGGAACCACTCTGTGGCTGAGAAATACATGTTGATCCCATTAATTTTGAATCTTGAACTTAAGTTCTGTTAGGTTAGGTTCTTGTTTGTGTGAAATACATACAAACTATATGAATGTCTCTTAAAGTTCCTGAAAAACTGATTCTTGGTCAAAAAAAGGAAGTCAGTCATCTTAAAAATGTTGTTATCCTTGCACATTGTTACCTTGCTTTTC
The DNA here is from genome assembly GCA_038496675.1 of Rachycentron canadum. Taxonomy (NCBI): domain Eukaryota; kingdom Metazoa; phylum Chordata; class Actinopteri; order Carangiformes; family Rachycentridae; genus Rachycentron; species Rachycentron canadum. The sequence continues at coordinate 15,434,472 of CM076648.1, forward strand.
TAGTCCATTTATGTCTATGCTCATGAATTGACTCAGTTTTTCAACATTTTATTGATGCAGAAAGGCCAAACAAAAAGAAAAGATGAATGAGTGCAAATGTAATTGAAGCTGACCCATCAGTATTTCCTTGAAATAAGCAGGAGTTGTTGTTTGTCAAGGATCATCATCTGAGTCAAACATTTTACTGTGAGAAAAGAAATACCACATTTATTATATTGTAGCTTTATAATTCCAGACTGGCATTGCAGGAACTCAAACATTCCAGTCCAGATAAGTTAAATTATAAAGAGAAAAACATTAGCTTTTGATTTTGTACTGTATATATGACCAAGGCAAGACTCAATAATCAATAAACATTTTTTGGAAGCCATGCTCATATATGCATTCAACCACTTGTGTACTTCTGATCTCCTAAGTATATACTGCAAGGTCATAATTTAAATTGGATTTAGAACTGGATTTATTCAGTCGTATAGTAATATTCTGTCAAATTCAGATAGTTTTAAATGTTTGCAGTTTATCCACAGGTAGTGTGACAGTAAATCTGCCCACACAGCAACACCTCTAACTCTGTACATGTACTGTACAGCCTGGTGAATTGTACTGAAGTCACTAATATTCAACTGCTGTTAATTGACTGGAAAGAGCTCACACAGTTGCCACCAGGTGATGCTGAAGCTGTTTCACTGACCCTAACACATATTGTATACACAGCCAAACAAGTACAAAGTGACTTTGCAGGTTTTAAGACAGAAAAACAAAGAAATGCAAGCTAAATATTGAAAAAGAGTCTCCGTCATCTCTGAAAATTGGAATACTTTTCTTTGAATGTGCAGGAAAGACATTAGGAAAAAAAAAAGTAGTGTTTATGAAATGACCACAGCATTTGGGCTTTGAAGGTACCTGCATGTAAATTCCACATTACATCAGCAGTTGGACTAAATATCAATAGATAACAAAAGTCTTCCTTTCTCTTTTGTTTTTATTTTTTCTCTTTTTTCTATCTCTTCCCCTGGTGTCCTGATAGGTCTCTGCTTTTTGTATCCATTGTTTCAAATTAAAAGCCCCTGCCAGAATCACACAGTTGCAAACTGCATTACTTTGCTGCCATGGCAGAAATTTTGCAGAGCTGTTCTACCACTGCAAAATGTATACAGGGGAGACACTGGACCAGAAGCTCGAGTTCATGTCTTTAGGTCATTCTTCCATTACCCTTCTGAATGCCCAGTTGCTAAGGTCACTGGTGTCAAGTTATTTTGTGTTTGACTGGAAAAGCATGGAACTGTACCTCAGAAGCTTCATTTGACTGTAGTAGTACTTGATAAAGATGTCTGTAGGGTTTGACAGCTGCCTCTGCCTTTGACAAGCCCTACACTACTGTGATTAACCCCACTTAGCAATCTGTCTTGTTTTTTCTTTCTTTCTGCCTTCCCTCAAACCCCTGCTCACACACCAACAGCAAGCACTGAAGGAGAACCTGCGGCGCAGGGAGTCAGAGGAGAAACAGAGGCGAGCACGGGCGGCAAAGGAGAAGGCTGAGCGTGAAAAGCAGGAGAGACAGCAGAAGAAGAGGAGGTTGCTGGAAGTCAATGCAGGTAGAGACTGTTCAATCTGCTTTGCCTGTCAACTCTTACATCGTTAAGCCCTTTACAGGAAAAATCAATGTAGGGTCAAATGGTGTAAGGGATCACTCAAAGAAATGACTCTCATTTATCAAACAAATTTAAATCCCATATTAATGGATTAGAGGAGACACCTATTCTCCCACAATTCAGTATTTTGATTTAAAAATTAAAACCCACACCTAGACACAATATGTGTGCTTATTACACGTTGCATGATATTTAAAGACAACAAAAACACGTCACTCAGTCAATGTTAGCCCTATTGAAATTATAGTCTTTTATTATGTCTAACAATGAATCTGTTCCATATTATTTTTCAAAATATCAAAAGCATACATTATCACACCAGACCATGTTCTTCGTGGTCACACAAACTGTTATCTTAATTTGTCACGTGCAGCCAAAAATCACATTGCGTTCCCCTCATGATTTGTGTTCAGTCTAGGAAAGTACAGCTCTTTATATGTGGTACTGCACAGATTTAATCCCTTTAACACATTCAAAAGTAATGTGGTCAGAGATGAAAGATATAAGGAGAGAAATTCACTTCTTCTGTGGCCCTTCTTTTGGAGGTCAGAGTACTGTTTGTAAGGACTGTGGTGCTTCAGTGTATTGCGACAAGACACTTTAACAGGATAGCTGATTGCTAAATGACCTTTTAACCCAGGTCAACTGGTTGAAGGACAGCTCCTGTAACCATCTCTTCACTGTGTGTGAGCAGAACATTATACCACAGTCCATAAAGTCTGACGATTGACTCTTGACTTGATACAAAGTTCACAATCACAATTGACGTTAATACCAGCACATTGATTAAATAACATTTCATGTTGGTGTTCACAAAAATGCAGCTAAAGAACCTAGTAGAGATCAGTCTTAACAGTTTCAGGCGTGCTTACATGTAGCTCCTTTTCCAATGGCTGTATCACAGATTTGGTCTGAGGTCTGAATTTTATTAATCTGGTCATTTTACCCAGAAACTGGTGAGTAATGGATGCCTTGTTTAAGGTAACACAGCTCACTGTGTGTGTTAATGTTTATTGCCTGCTACAAAGAAAAAATGCAATAGGCTTTATGATCGATGTCTTGAGTACTGATAAGTGTGATGGGTTGTGTACAGTTTGATAGACCTGTGGTGTTGCTTTGAGAATGTGGCATTTGGTTATCAAAGACATGCTGTTCATGCATCTCCTTTGATGTTCTGCTACACTGGATAAATAATTTTACTGATTTTACTACTTCTTGCATTGATACACAGGTCTATCATTTCAGCTTTGTGCATATTTCAACCAGGTATTGTTTGCTTTTGCACTTCACACATGCTTTCATATTGTCAGCAGATGTTCAGCAGGTTTTTGCAAGGACCTTTACATATATGTTACATATATGTTTTACAAATAGTGTCCACTGTTGTGGCCCTAAGGGATAGTGTAGCTAGAATGATAACTCTGTTTATCAAACAGGTTCTGCAGGTTCAGACATAGCTGAAGAAGGAAAAGTCTACCTTATGCCAGAGCATCTGGTTCCAACTGTCAGTTGTTTTGCTTTTTTCCCCCCTCTTCCCCTTTGGAACACCACAGATGCCAGAAACTTGTTCAACATTGCAGCCTCCAGACCCATTTCCAATGCCAAAGTCAAGGCTGGCAAAGCAGTTGAGCTTGGCAGCCCCAGTTCTGCACCAGCATCTATAACATGACAATGCCAACCACTGCAGCACTCCCGTAGATGTTAGAGTGCAAGAAGAGAACCACCATCCTCCATCCAGGCCAAAGTACTGCTGTGGGCATACTATCTAGCCAAGCCAATGCCTCTCTTGGCTAAGACATAATACAAACTGGACATCACTGAATTGTCACCATTTCCCACAGAGTTCCTGAACTTTTATAGTGCTGGGCACATCCAAATGAAGGGTCATATCCAGTTGAAATTAATGAACAGGATTCTGGTAGATAGGCTATGTACTGTTTATCAGTCCAGTAGTTGTACTTTATCTCACACTCGTGCTGTGGTTATCTGAAAATACCTGCAACAGGATTAAAGCCAGAATTTAAAAAAAAAAAAAAAAAAAAATAGGCCATTTGTATGTGGGTTGCGTTTCTATTAGGGAGCCTTGGTAATATCCATCAATTCCTAGTGAATGGACTGCAAATGTGATGTAGGCTTGAGGCACTGCTGTGTCTGGGAGTGATTTTGGGATGCTTCTCTGAAGAAGGCCATGGAAGGCTTGTGGTGGTAGACAATAACATGAATGCAAGAAAAGTGTTGTGTTCTTTTCTTTCTTTAAGAGAACTATGGTTTAGGAAACGATATCATTTGGCTAAAGGCAAATCTGTTTCCAGAGAAGGACAAATCACAATCCAAACCACAAAGAAATCAAGTACGTCATAGGACTTGGAAATTGCTGTTAATATTCAGTTGGCATTTGGCTCAACAGAGTCTAAGCAATTTTTGCAGATTGTAGTGTCCAGATGATAATAACCTATCCACTTTGGACTCGAAGCTGTAATTGCTGCCTCATATTAATCCTTATTTAATTAAAAATTTGAGGTTACAAATTCAAACTTAATTTAGATCAGCTTATTTTCACTTTGGTGTTAGAGTTATTTTTCTGTTGATCAGTGAAACAATAATTACAGTACATTTTGTTTCAAACTAATGAAAGGGACCTACATATTTCTTATTCCAGTATATTTGTGTCCATGTAGGAATATGAATAAATCTCTGGTGTTTATTTTTTCAACTTGCTTTAATTGACAGCTTGTGCTTCTTTCTCCTGTACTTGTGTCTTGCGTTGTGTTTTACTGTAAACTTTTTCTATTTGAGGAAAGTAGTTCAGAAATAAGAAAATCATAAGAATAAACTTCAGCCAAATTTTGTCAGGAAGGCTTATACAAATATGCCTAGAGCTTGAAATGTATTTAGATACGCTGAAATTAAGATAAAGCTAAAGGCAAACTCAGTGACATCCCCAAAAAGTAATGTTTCTGGCAATGTATGACACACACACACACACACACACATACGCATACACACAATCACGTACATACACATAGACTTTTGGGATGAAATGAATATGTGATAGAGATTTGGCATTGTGCTGCCAACCCAGGACAGGATTTACTCACGCTCTCTCTCTCACACTCTTACTCTGTCTCTCGTTCTGTCTGTCTCTCAGCCTATTTATTAACTAAAGAGCTTTCTCTTTGTTTGTCAGGATGGATTGTCCTCAATGGAGATTTTCTGTGTAATCATCTGATTATCCATCAATTCCCTAAAAAGCCCCAGAGAGGCTGCATATCCACATTATGCTGAAGGGCACAGCAATGAGAGACAGGGGAAGGAGGGGGGGGGGTCTCCTAGAGAAAATGATCAAAATGGATTTTAGCTTCTTTACCTGCGAAAGGTATCTGTATTTAGTTTGGTTTTAGCTTTGGCTACTTATGTATTCCCGAAATGTGACGTTTTTTTTTTCCTCTGGCTCTTTTACCAGACTGGGCTTCTATCTACAATATAATACGCAGCCTGGTTTCGTCATCTGCTCTGTTCTGGCAGTCTGAGAGAGCGAAAGCATCAGCTTGCATTAATTTGCATAGAGCCCTATGGAGATTGAAATTCAGATTGAATAGGTGTTTTTTCCTATTCCTCTAGCTGTGCCTGGTTTGTGTATGACAAATCTGTTGCATTAACTCCCAGGGTAGGCCAGGAGCGGGAATGTTTGTGGAGCGACAAATTACACATCAGAGCTTTATTTAACATTCCCTACATGGCTACAAGCAATGAACTATTAAGATGTCAAATAGAAGAACAGCTAGAGATGCAACCCTGCATGCAAAGATGCTAAAAGCATGGGAGGGGCATGAGAAAGAAAAATCTTAATGTGAGGCGGTAGCAGGTTTGAGATACTATATTTTCTCATGAGATAATTCTTAGATATTGTAGGCAAAGTCCCCTAACCCATGCATTAGTGTTACCGTGGTGCTCAAATAGTTGGTTTACATCTAATGCTGTTGTATTTTTTTCCTCATACCTTTATTATTATAATTGGTGATGTCTGTGCAGTCTGCCTTCTACAATCCACTGGACAGTTAGCTAGCTTGCAATGTCCTTGTGAGTGTCTGTTCATAGTTAAAAAGCAACTCAATGCTAGATTGTTGATGAAGGAAAATGTGTCTGCACTGGCATCTATGGTTTTAATAAGTCTGTTGAACCATTTTCATGAGTCTTTGAGTGTTTTTATTGAACCGAGCTGTGGTGTAATGTGGTGCTATAACGTTGCTATCATCTCATGATGGGTCATGTCTTGGGGCCAGCAGGGGACAGAAGAACACGTCAACAAACTGACAAACCAAAACCTTTGACATCATCTCACTGAAGAAATAATTATGGTGCTTCTTAACATTATGCAATATCTTATGGTCTCTCCTAATTGTAGAGTGCATGTCCATAAATGAAGTTTTAATAACTCTAAGATGCCTGAAGGGGCTAACGGTGCACCATATTACATAACAAAGCAAACATTTGAGAACAGAACTATTTTGTGTTGTGCAATTTCGTTATTCCTTTTTCCTTACCTGGTTACCATCTTGCAACCCCCGAGATTCAACTCGCAACTTCCTCCGGGAGTCTTGACCCCAGGGTGGGAAACTGTTCGAATGGGTAAATAAGAATTTCCTGGGGTTTCTCTATAAATATATGGATTTATCACAAGTTATATCAGTTATTGTGTGCTGCTTGGCTAAGTATGACAAATTTATTTAAATTTAGCAGTTTCGAGAGTGATTAACAGTGGCTTATTACAATATTTATTAGCTGGTTATGATTCATGGCTGTCATTTGTTTATCCCTGATCAACATTCATTATATGGCTTGGCTACTTGTTGCTCAAAGTACCAGTGGAAAAGAGAGTATTCAATAGAGAAAGAGGAGACCAACCAGTCTTATTGCACTCCCCTCTTTAAGTGTCCAAGGGAACACAGTGGTCTGCCTGCATTTGTTGTACTCAGGCATGTCATTTTCTCTCCTTAGCTTTTCCATCCCTGTCCAATTGACCCCATTTCTTGCCTTGCACTGGCCCACCTCTGCTACTTACTGCTACAACTGGGTCATTGTCCTGATGATAAGTGCCACATCCTGTTGAGTGAAGTGGCGGGAGGCATTAGGCCAAGTCTGAATCGAGGGTAGACATTGACACAGACATGCTGTGTGTCCAGACAATTGAAAAAAGTCCATCTGAACAGGCTCTGATTAAATAGATGGTGATTGAAGTTTCACCACAGTTGGGGAGATAGCTATGGCCTTATCCCAGAGGAGGAGGTTTAGCCTTGTCCTGATTCCACTCGCAGGGTTTATTCTTTTGTTTTGTGGTGGAATAAACACCTCTGTTCCACTGGTATATCTATATTTGCATATATAACTGCATTTTTTGCAGAGCAAAGAGCAACCCAGACACGTCACAGTAGAGCTCATTTGACTCAGTTCCTGCTTTCTTTTACTAAAACATGGGACTTACAGCTTAATGTTGAGCCACAATGAAAAAGATGTGAACACAAGGCAAACGCTATTCTTTAAATAGACATCAGTGAGGCCTAGTCAGGCTTTTGAGAGCCTTCATTTTTTTTGTGAAAGTTAAAGAAAAATGTGTGTGCACATTGCACACCTGTCATGAGAGCTCTGATCCCAGATGCAGCAGTATAGAAAAAGGCTGGCGAATTGTGCACATCAAAGCCCCAATCAGTAGCTCTACTGCCAGGGCTGGGTTACCACACTTCACCGTCCCGTTCGTTTCACTAGTCTTTGTTCTCTCGCCACATCCTCCTCAGCACCAGCCTTCACAAGCTGAATGACTGTTTCAAACCCATTTCACAACTACGAGCTTGACTAATACTCATCTGCCATGTGTTCCTCCTCCATTGCTATCCATTTGACATGTCTGTGATCTCTCTCACTAAGTTTGTGAGCATGTGGGTGTGAGTATATAAATATGTGTTATGATTTTCAGTGTAGGGCTGTCTGAAAGCACCACTTGTCTACATTCTATAAAGCAGTTTTCTGTCTCGGCCTGTCTGAGTTGCGTCTGATTGATGTGTAAAATTGGACTGTTTTTGCTCCCATATATTCCTGAGGCGGGAGATCTGAGTGGGTTTCGTTTTTCCTTGCCTCCCGAGGCACACAAAGTGTTTCATGTTCTTGTGGGTTGGAGTCAAACGGAGTACTACACATGAAGGCACACACTGCAGGTTGCAGTAGATTGATCTGCTCCTTTTTTGCTTGTTTTCTGTGTTCCATCTGTATTTTTGTGTATGTAACTATGTGTGTTGTGGGGAGTGTAAAGCTTGCTGACTGTGATGAATTGCCACAGCAGTGGAGACAAATTTGGACGTCGAGGAGCGTTGGTTTTGCTCAGAAATTCATGCTGCCTCTCTGCTCTGTGTAATGATGAACTACACACATATCAGCCAGAGGAGGAGTGCAGCTGTTGTGAATGAAAAGCACCGCAAATGCACACGTGGAGGCAAGGAGGCAGGCAAAGGAAGTGGGCCATGATATATCCACTATGTGTGTGTTTGTAGTCCCACCCTGGTGCAGGGATTGGGTACAACCGCAGCCCACAACCCTGGGGACCCTCTGCCCTCAATAGCTTTAGCAATGAGAAGTAAAGGGATCATGTACTGTGGAGCTGATTGACAGTTTTTGTTGGTTTGCCGAAAACCCACCATGGCGCTGTATAAGCACTATATGCATGGAAGAAGATGAAAACTTCAGCTTGCGGGCCCCATGGTACAGAATGACTGTAGGGGTTTAGGTAAATGGCACATGAAAGGGTCCCAAACTGAAAGAGATGAGAAGCATTTGTAGGCATCTGACAGAGGTGACAAGCTTCAGTGGCTGATCACTCACTGCAGTCCCAGTTCACATTAAAAGGACTTGAAATATGCCAACTTTATCTGTACACACATAAAACAGAATACACACTGAGGGGCCTTTGATTTCACTCAAGTGTAGGATTGGACGTTTTACATCTTTTGGTGTCAAGATCAATCAATGTTAATTGATAATGACATCCATTATTGACACATTGACCTGTTGAACATGTTGAGTTAAAGTGAGTACTTGTCCTTTACATTTCAATCACAAGTTTTATTTAGAGTTAAATCAGTTGTAACCTGTTACTCTAATAATAAACCATGTGTAATTCTCTAATTCAGTCACAATCTGTGATGCCGGCTAAAGGTTGATTTTGCAGCATCAGACTAAATCAGGTGCTTTCTGATTTTGTTACACCTTATGAGACTGCCTCACTTTATTATACACAGTATTTACTGCTTTTGCAACTTTTGCCATCCCTTAACATCGTTTGACTCTTAAAGGATAATTTGTGGATATTTGAACCTAGGTCTTATTTGCCATGTTTTTTGTGATGTCAGTGATTGATGAGAACAACATTTTTTTGGAATCAATCCTGTACTGAGCAAGAGCAGTATAGCTGGGTAATGCAAAACAGCTGCTGCATGTAAACAATATGGCAGTTGCCTTTGTCAAAGAATCTGCACTATAACTGCTTGTTTTTGCCACTGCCACTGTCAGATTGATATTATCATTAGTGAACAAAGGTGTTGCTGTACTACAACTGCCTTAAACAGTTAGTTCATTTGTGTTATTGTGTGGCCTTTATTTAATGAAATAGTCTGAGTCCTTCTTCCACAACTGAAAGCCACTCAATAAACCAAAGAAACTAAACAATCAAGTCAGCAGTTCACCATCAACTCCCATATTCAGCGAGGTAAAATTCTCTGATCAATGAGTCCCCTGTTCAGGTTGGTTGGACCATGTTCTGCTTGTCATTCCACTGCTGCTATCGAATGGGATTAAAAAAAAAATGTGCCTGGAGGGAAAAAAAACCCTGATATTATTTTGCAAATTTCCTTGATTACATGCAAAACTTCTGTTAAATTGTTCACTGAAGATCTAACAATCTAAATTCCATCTAAATCCCAGTTTACAATCCAATACAGGCAAGTGGAAAGCAAACCAATGGTATGTCTTCTTTCAGCAGTGCAAAGACAATTTAATAGGTGACACTGCAGACAGTGCCTGATGCCCCCAGTGAAAGTAAGAATACATACAAAGGCGAGCAAAAGTACCTGAACCCTACAAACAAATATAATCATTTATGTCTTTATTGAACACAGCCATAAAACATTGACAGTGCTGAGGGACATAAAAGAAAACTACAGAAGTGCAGCCTAGCCCAATTCTTAGGATGCCTGGTGTGAACACTTCTCATCAGGTTATTCCACACCATTTCTACGCATGGTCTCTCACTGGGCCAGTTCAATAGGTGGATTTTCTTTGTTTGAAGTCATTCTGTATTACCAAGGGACACAGGGATGGGTATCGCAAGATTTTAACGGTACCACTACTTTTATTGATACTGCTTATGAATCTGCTATTTTCACTGTATTTTTTTTTTTTTTGGTACTTTTTATTGAAAAAGAAAAAAAATTAACATTGCTTTATTTGTCATTTGTACTTGATTAATATTCTTCTTATTATTAATTTTAATCAGTAAAGATCTGAGTTGGTCTGGAGTGCAACTGGAACATATATTTAAAAAAAAAAAAAAAAAAAAAGAAGAAAACATTTTTTAGGCACAAAATAAGTAACCACCCCCCCAGGATTACTTGAGGACATCCTATTTGGTCTTGTTTCATACTCCCAGAAAAGACCTAACTCTATCAACTACTACTACTATCAAAGATTTCCCAGACACATACCACACTGACTGCCAAACCTCCCCATAACCAAAAACCCCTCAAGACCATTTAAGTGTTCTGTTTACTTCAACCCTAGCCTAACTCTGAAACAAAAGAGACAGCTGTCTGGGTCAGAGGCAGACAAACTTGCACAGTCATACATACAGAATAAGAAATTATCAAGAGTAGACATAAACATAAATATATACTTATGGCATCGTATACGGGAGTAATACCCGTTCTTAAACACATTGTATTTTACATTTAATGTAAACCACCACATTAAGAAATCACTATTTTAGACTGATTTTGTAATGTAAAACCACTCTATCTACTCTTTCTGAGTCACCTGGAACTGAGCTTCAGAGCAACAGTTCAGATTATGTTCTGTCCATTTCAAATTGAATTTATAAACACATCCATAACAAGCACCTTACTAATGGTTACTTTTTTTTTTTTTTTAATCATTAAACATGTTTATTTCTTGTTAACTTTGTGTGTGGGCTCTAGGCTGCTTGCACTCAAGATATGTGTGGTTTAAAGGCGGGTGAGCTTCGTACTAGGCCGTTTCTAACTATACATTTCTCTGCCTGAATGTGATGGACTCTCGCTAGATGTTTTGATAGATCACTTTTGTTTCCACCCTTACACGCAGACCTAACCACACTTTTGCACATTTAATCGTTTCTGCCATTGTCACCAAGAGCGTGGTCTCTTTGTGTTTGTGTTTGTACTGAATGGAGCTACAGTTTGAGACAGAGCTGCCCCAGCCCATCATACACAGGCTCAGAGAGAGATAGAGAGATATCTCTTCATTCATCATAAACAAATGTCTTAATCAGCTAGAAACTATAACAAATAGGAAGTCTATTTTCTTAATTTCTCCACTATCGAGAACCAATAACATTGGAATTTCTTGATACTACAGTCTTGGTCTATTACAGTCTTTACCCCTGGGATAAACTGGTCATTGTCATTGTCCTGTTGCATCACCAAACTTCTACTGAGCTTCAGCTGGTTGACAGCCACCCTGACCCTCCATCCTGTAATATACCTTTATAAGCTTGGCAATTAATTTTCCCTAATGCAGCTCCAAATCATGATGCTCCCTTCATCATACGTTGCCTTCAGGATGATGTTTTTACATTGGTTTGCAACGCCCTTTTTACACCCATACATGCGTACACAGTGCTGCATTTTCTTCTCAGACAACTCAACCGTAGTTTTATTAGTCCACAAAACATTTTCCCAGTGGCATTGTTGAGGTTCAAGGTGCTGTTTGGCATACTTCAATGTATAGAATGTTTTCTTTAGAGAGTAGCAGCTTCCTCTGTAATGTTCTGACATGGTCACCATGCTCCATGCAACCACGCAACATGATTTATTCGTGGAGGACTTATAAAGGGAGATGCTTATCAGCTCCAGTTTTCATTTTAAGCCTTGTTACTCTGGGCGTCATTGTTATTTTGCTGTGTGGCATGGTTCAATGTAGCTGTAGCCTCACACTTCCAATCTTCTATCATTGACTGGACACTTGGTTTACTGACTCTTGATGCAAGTTAGCTTTTATTTTGTTTGTGATTAAGACAGGGGTTCAAATACTTTCACCATGAATATTTTAATAGTGTTTTTAATGTGGTCAAGAAAAATACAATGATTTGTGTCTTTATTAGTTAAAAAAGGTTGTGTTTGTTCATGACTGTAACTTAGATGAAGATCTGACCATACATTTATGAAAATAATTCAAAATTTGCCACCATAAATAAATATGGCTCTTGGCCAAACCTAACTGCCTAAATGTTATCTGCTATTCTGATCACAGTTATTATACTGAAAGTTTTTTGCCCCATTTACATGCACAGTCGAGTCAACACCTCTCTGACACAGTCACTCTTGCAAATTTTGTGTCAGAGCTCACAGAGAAAGGAAGGATTTATAGCAGAGTTGTTGTACCAGACTGCATTAGCTAATCAACTTCAAAGTAAATGTATTTCATTGCAGTATAAACAGAATTGGGAAGCTGCACATTTACAACCTAGGACACTCTTCTTTTAAAGGAAGCATGCCTGTCTGGGTCTCTTTTGGCTATTATTGGAGTTGGCCCAAACTCAACTTTCTGGCAAAATATGCCTCATAATAAAAATGTGCCTACATACATGGCAATATTCTGCTGTTCTGGGTTGCAGTTTTGCCTCTGTTCATCAAAACTGAAAAAATGATGAATGTCATATCAATGCGTGGTTTAATTTGTGCTTGTGCCCAGTTTTAAAGAAAAATGGGGCCGCATGTGTTAGCATAGCATCTGCTGATCTGCTGACATTTGGCCCAGTATAGGGCCTGGTAGCACCACAAAGTCCTCTTCTAAGTCAGAATTTAATTTTCTTTTTGTTTTGTTTTTTTTTTGGTGTGTGTTGTTGTTCCACAAGGAGTCAGACGAAATGGAGGGAGTGAGAAAAACACACAGGCCCTTAATCAGAGCAATGTCCTCCTACCCTTCACTAAATCAGTAGTGGGACCCAACAGTCACACTGTGGCTGATGGTTCAGCTTGGCCACTGAAGTTGTAATGTTTGTTCGACCTCATCATACACTAATGAATCAATCTTATACTCCTCAAGTGTGACACATTTTAATTGCATGTAAGTACTCACCCACTTTATCAGAAACACTATACTAATGCTGGGTAGGGCCCCCCTTCACTCCCAGAATCTCGTGTTCTGCCATATCCCAAAGGTGTTGTGTCGGATGCAGATCCGGTGACTGTAGAGGCCATTGACGTATACTGAACTCATTGCCATGTTCATGAAATTTTTATTTTTTATTTTCTGTTCTGCTTTGTGACATGGTGCATTAGTCCAGTGGAAGTAACCATCAGAAGATGGTAAATTGTGGCCATAAGAGGCTGCAAATGGTCAGCAACAGCACTCAGGCAGGCTGTGGGATTCAAATGAATCAAACTAGTATTGCAGGGCCCAAAATTAGCTAAGACAACATTCACACCACCACCACCAGCCTGGACTGTTGACACGAGACAGGTTGGGTCCATGGATTCATGTTGTTGCTGCCAAAATCTGACTGTACCATCTGCTGCCTCAGCAGAAATTAATATTTGTCAGAATAGGCTCAGTTTATTTTCCCAGTATTCAGGAGCAGGAACCTGAGGTGATCTTCTGCTTTTGTGGCCCTTCCATTTCAAGGTTTGATGTGTGGGGCAGTCTGAGATGTTTTTTCCGCTCATAGCAGTTGTAAAGAGTAGTTATCTGAGTCACTGTAGCCTTTCTGTCAGCTCCAACCAGTCTGGGCATTCTACTCTGACCTCTCTCATTAACACAGTATATCCGTCCACAGATATTCTTCTCACTTGATGTTTTCTGGTTTATGCCACAATGTGAACAAACTCAGAAGGCTTGTGTGTGAAAATCCCAAGAGAGTTTCAGAAATACTCAAACAAGCCCGTCTGGTACTAACAGCGATGCTGTGGTTAAATTCACTAAGATCACTTTTTTTGTATATCTGCAGGATTTCAAGCACCGCAGTGCTGGCGTATGATTGGCTGATTAAATTTAGATTGAAAAATTGATAAAATAAATCTGTTTTTTAAAAGCAATACAAGGTTTAAATTAATATCATATTTTAGTTCTCCACATTTATCATCCTTTATTTTTAACACCTCATACCACAGCACCTCTTTTCAAAACGAGGATGAAGTACATTGTAATTGTTTTGCAAGAAGTAAATTAAATAGTCAAATGTAATAGCATCATAGCATGTAGCATGGAAAGCCAGCACCTGTAAGTGACCAGAGTTCAGTGGCAAACTTCCCTTTACATTTTAATGGTGGCTAACAAACATTAACAATTTTATAGGCCACACAAAGGCAGTGTTGAAAAGAAGAACACCTACACACACACACTTTCACATTCACACTGCAACCACAGTATAGAGCTTTTATTGACACTATGTGTTGTCCCTGAATATTCTGCTATACCTGTTATTTTTTTTCTTTTCCCATCCACTGCAAATCACTAGCCAGGTCCGTCATTCTGCCACAGGTGTCAGGTTTTCAGCTATACAAACACAGGGAATGATTTACATGTCATATTTGCAAAGCTTTTCCATTTCTACAGTACACCGGCATTCTGGTTGTTGCCTTGCTTCAAACTAAGATTTTGATATTTGAGTTTTCTACAGTAAATGCTGTGTCAAACCATGTTGCCAGGCTTTGCACTGTATGTTCCTGTATATGTTACGCCGCTGCTGCAGCACCCTTCGTGATTTTTTTTTTTTTTTTTTTTAAGGTGACTACAAAATCCATGACTTATATCACACAAACACCTGGGTGCACATTTGCACAGCAGGTTAGCTACAAGAATTTGTTGAATTGTGCCATTTGTTTTCAACAAGTCCCATCATGTTGCCCTGTAGTGAAGTGGGTGTACATGTAATATAGTAACTGCTTGTTCAAACCTTTTCATACATGTTGTTATAATGTGGCCAGCCACTGAGTTCCTAATTGTTGCTATCAGTAAGCAAACCTCACCACTAAAAGAAACTCCACCTGAACTGATTTTTTTTTCTCTTTACCTCTCCTCTGTCTTCTAACACCCCCTCATTCTTTTTACTCTTGTGATTTTCAGAGAATGATGAGACAGGTGTGATGGATAGTTTGCTCGAAGCCCTACAGTCAGGAGCTGCATTCAGAGACCGCAGGAAGAGAGCGCCAAGACCCAGGGGTGAGTCTCACATCCTTTACCTTCATTTATACACAGAGATGCGTACATGAAACTTATTAGGCATAGTGTCTGGAAAAACAATCTATGTGCGATTTGGTAATTCTAGTGAGATGAAATCTCGAATTCTGGTCAGGCTGATAGAGTTGAACGCATTTTCGAGTTCTCGTAGCTTGGCTCAAATGCTCAGTCACTTGCAAATTGTAGTAGTAGTAGTAGAACGCAATACATGCCCAGCTATCTTTAATCCAAATACAGAAACTGAAAACCCGAAAGAAGAAACACATTGTGAATGCAAGCAAGAATGTGAGAATGGATTCACCAATTTTTTTCTCACACTTCTGTGGCAATTGACCGCTGTGTTTCTTTGTGATGAACTTCCTCAGCTGGTGAATGCCTCCTTATTATCTTTTTGATCCTTCTCAGTACTGTATATGTCAGCTTTATTTGTCCACTGCCCTCCTTACAGATAACCAGCAGCAGATCATCAGCCCCAGCTCCTTCCGCCAGGTTCTCAGGCCTGTTAATCATGGTAAAGCAAAAAGTTAAACGCTCACAAAACTCAAGCTTGAAGCATGCTCAGCTCTCTTTATTTGCTACTGGAAGTCCGCCTTAAACTAATCTTGCATGTAATTCAAATGACTCCTGAGAGTTCGTATTTCCTGCTACTGCTTTTGTCTGGTGACCTTTTCAGTTGTCCATTTACCTCTTTGTGACCTCGTGTCTTGTTTCGCCTGGTGCCTTCTGAAAGTGTGAAAGGCCATTGCTAGAACAGTTTGAGGCAGAGCTATGTGTTGCCTCTGAGAGAGGCAGTGGTGAGATTCTTTGAAAGCAGTGTGTGGGTTGTTCTCGCAGCTCAGTTTGATAAGGCTCCTAAATTGTTCAGTAACTGCAGCATTTTGAGTTCAACCCTATTGTATGCGTTTGAATGCAGTTGAGCTCTTTGACAATTTTAAACCTTATGTGAAGAAGGCTAGTCAAGTATCATGGAATGTCTTGGACAGACTTTTTGTCTTGATTTTTTTTTTTTTTTTTTTTTTCCCACTGCTGACCTGTGAACTGTATTTTTGCTGAATAGCAGTAAGGCATGTGCACCAAGATCACATATACAGAATAAATGCTTGTTACAAAATGGATAAGCCACTTGTAGCTTAGAGCAGTCAGGGTTGTCAATGTCATCTAGAAAAGAAACTCATTAATATTTAATGTAAAAAGGGCAAGGGTAGATGCATCTATCTGCGTGACTTCCTGGGAGTGGAGATTGGATGGGACACTAATTATAGCAATAATAGCATTAAATTGTCTTGTAATATTCATAGTTATGAACAGATACTAAGGTCTTGCTAAAATAAACAATAGCTTCCTTCTATTGTCAAAGGTTTTCTACAATCATCACTGAGGCAGTTAAAAAAAAAAAAAAAACTCTGTAACCATATTACCTCCTATTACTTGTAATTGGAATCCCATTGGGCTGGGTACAGGCACACATGAATAAAATTATTCACGCTCAATCCACCCACATCATTGATGGCAATGATAAAGGGCCTTGCTCTGTTGTTCTGCTAAGACTTATCTGAAATTAGATTGGAAAGGGACGAGGGGGAGGGAGATATACAGGGTGGGAGGAAAGAGACAGATAGAGGTGGCTGTAACATAAGAAATGGAGAGAAATGGTGTGAGGAAGAAAGAGCCAGTTGTTGATGGTGAAACTAAGGAATAATGTGTGAGACAAAAATCCTGGACTCAGATGCTGTTTGTATGTGTGGTTGAGTGTGAGAGACAGTCAGCATAAGAGAGAACAAGTAAGAATTGTGTTGTATTAACAGGAATTGGAGTAAAAGGAATTTACTGCTGCTGTAGTGTCTATGTTGAGAAAAGACCCCACAGTGTGTTGTCCAGGTAGGAAGGTCCTATAAGGTTGCTGGCCCAGCTGCCCCCTGCTGGCAGCTTCAGACATGGCCTTGTTGATTAATAAAGCTCAAAGCTTTAGTCTGTCACTGCAGGCATCATACTCACTGCCAGCCTCCCAGAGCAAACACAGCTAATTACTTTTCTCTGCCCAGCCCCAGCACCAGCTCAGCCCTCTCAGTGCCCATTCATCTTAATTTCCCCCTCTCTGCCATCTGCCTCCTAAATAACACTCCTCCTCATTTCCCTACCATCCCATATCCCCGCTGTCTTCTTCTATACTCTCATGGTCTGACAATGGCCCTCCCCAAACATAATTGCCTTTTATTGGTATGGAGTCTCTCCACTTCTCCTGCCTCACCCCATCTCTCGCACTTCCCTTCCCTCCTTCTATCATGAGGAGGTCCAGGCCTTAATTGTCCTAGGTTTAGTCGCTGGAGTGAGAAACCCACGGGATGCTCTCGGTTTAGATGTGAGGTGATGAAGTTCATTCGGCAGCATGAGCACTTGAACAGCTGCTTTCACTTTCACACTACCCTACCACACCACCTCATTTTCCCACAGTTTTAAATACCCTTTAATAAATTATCTCAGGGGTGTTGATACACTTCAGTGGAGCAGGAAAGAGAAATAAAACAGAAACATCTGCACCAGAAGATACTGTAATTAGCGGTGAAGGGGAGGTACTTGAATAGTTGATCTGAACATGCATGTTGCCATTAAGGCTTCACACCAAGGGAGTTGTTGTCTGCAGAAGGAAATCAGAAGGCTGATGTGCTCCCCATCGCAAGATTTTGAAAAGACTGTGGAGTAGTTCATTTATGGTTATAATGCTTCATAGTCATGATGAGTGTGATTGCCTTGTAATAGAAAATAGGATTAAAAGATCCCTTGAAATCCACTCTGCTGTTTGCTGCACATCAAGGGAGCACAGTGTTCCTTCCCTTCTCTTCCTAACATCCTGTCTACCTTCCTGTTCCCCTCCTTTTGTAGTCTTTGGTTTGAGCGAAGGTCCTGGCCCGAGTTCCCAGCATTTTTCTCTGCTTCCTCTGTCTCTCATCTCCTCTCCTCTCCTATCCTAAATTGGCTCAGCGCACTTTAACATGAGCCAGCAGCTTAGGTGTTTAGCTTGGTCTGCAGTCTCCCTCAGCACACATGCACACATACACATAAAAGTGCACAGACACACCCGCAGACTTCAGGGGATGAAGGTAAGCAGGCTTTGTGGGGGCTGTGGTCTGGGTTAGGATAAGGCTGTGGGGCTCTGGGGCTCCTCGACAGTCTAAATTGGATTGGGCTCCACAGAATGATGGATCGATGGTGGTTAGCCACACAGGTGTAAGAGACTTATTGAATCTATAAAGCAGCCATAGCTTTTTAACTGTGTCCTTCTGAAAACATCTCTCCAGGCACTGTCTGGTCATTTCAGCCTTCTTTGCAAGCCCTCATCACAGCCTCACTGACTTCCAAGCTGGCAATTGCACGTATACATTTAGAGGAATCACATAGCTTTTTTTTTTTTTTTTCCTCCCTCTTTTTTTAATCGCTGTGTTTGACAGAGAGCGAGAGCCTCCAAGTGTGTAAGACAGCAAAAGCCAGAGGTGCATTGAGAGTGTGTGCTATAATGCTCTTGTCCTGGAATGATCCATTATGAAGAGAATGTGGGGAGGAACAGGATCTATGAAGAGATAAATGGTCTGTGTCTTTAGGAGCAATTACTCCAGATGTCTTTAGTGACACCCGACCTAACAATTATCATGTGTGATATAGCTTTGAATTAGAGCTTGAAATTGATGTAAAGGTCACGTCACGTAGTTGGTGGACCCCTTTTATCAAATGGAAACAGGAGTATTTTTCATTTTTCTGTCCTTGCACTTGAAAGGGTTAAGGTTTTCACACTAAAAGCAAGCCTCCAGTTATTGGAGATCTTGTGTGCCATGCATTTGTAGAGTCAACTTTATAACCTTTTTTTTTTTTTTTTTAATTTTTAAATTTTTATTTTTCATTTTTTGTTTTGGTTGAATTTATGTTTCTGCATGTGATGTGGGATCTGTGGTTCATTCAAGCAGCTATTCAATGCAGACTTTAAATGGCTTGGGTATAGGTGCAAAAAGTAATAGGAAATGACTAATAGGCTTAATTTGAGACTCAACCCACAGTGTCTTTCAGAGGTTGTGCAGCAGAAAATCATTAAGATGAAACTGGGAGGGTATGAAGTTGAAATGAAAGTCAGAAAAGTAGGATAAAAAAAAGTTTGGTTTCCACCAAACTCTGTATGTTCTATGTGATCACATGTGAGACGTTAGCAGTGAGAATCAGTCACTGCTGCTTCCTGAGGCTAAATGTGCCAGTGGAATCTGCTGTTAGATGCTTGCCTTTTTGATTGGGCCTCTTATAGACTGATATGTAAATTCCACTGCAGGCTACTGCATTGTGCAGATTGCATGTGTGTTTGTTCATTCCTCTGACACATTTCTGTCTCTTCATATCAATGTCAATTATGGGAAAAAGTTTCCCATCCTTCCAGTCTTTTTTTTTTTTTTTTCTTGGTTTTACTTTTTGACTTTGTTTTGTCTCTGCTTTATCTCCTCCCTGGCCTCACTGCTTTTCTCCCAGACATGACATAAGCAGAAAAGGAAGGGGTTATTAAATCATTTCAGTGAGCTCAACACAAAAAGAGGAGCACAAGCGCTCTCCTTCCTAGATCTATTTGAGTTGATGCTGCACGTCATTGTTTCAACAGTCTACCTGTAGAAGTTTCGGATTTATCTGCATTTGATCATAATATATCATCCACACATCACATACAGTCTGTGCACTTTTCATTAAAGTGACAGATTATTGCTTCTGCTCCTGAACACAGTGTTCACTCCCGTACTTTCACACATACACGCTCATGCATTCATTGGCAGCTTAAACCCTGCGCTTTAATGATGTGCAGACAGAAGGTTAAAGGCTGATTCAGGGTCGGGGCATTAGTCGTGGACAGGTGTACTGCTCCCTGTTTTCATGTCCACAATCATTTGACCACTTGGAGTCACAGTGTCTCTCTCATCACCACACTTGATTGGCGGTTTAGATGTTTTACTGTTCTTGTAGACAAAGGCATATCCAGATGGGAACGTGCACCTTGACCTGCCTTTGTCTGTCTGTCTGAAGTGCTGCACTTGGTGTGTGCGTGCGTGTGCCTGCATGTTTGAGTCTGTGCACACTCGCATTGAACAGATGGAGCAAGAGGGCACCTTAACAAAGTGGCTAGTGTAATTAGGTCCAGCCTGTGCAGTGCGACTTGTGGAATAGTAATTGCGGGTTGTAGAGAGCAATGAAGAAAAGGGTTTTATTCATCTTTGTTCAGGTTTCACAGAGAACAATGCTGTCTTTTCCTGGAATTCCCTGCTGTAGCTATGATTTACACGGTTAAACTTAGTCACACATGGAAGTTGCCCAGCACAATACTAGCTGATGTAGTAGCTCTTCTTGAATAGTTGGATGATTAATGGCCCTGGATTTGTTAAACTTGTATGGTGATTGAACCAGAGACTTCCAGACACAAGACCTCCTTTCTAACGTTTAGGCCAAAAGCAGCACCTAGTGTCTAAACTAAATGGCACATACTGTATTTGCAAACCATGTGCCCTCTGTGTAATACAGACAGCAATTAATATAAAATATGTATCTGACTGGAAACTGGTTATAGATTATGGTTTTCCATGTGGCCTGCTGCACATTTTGATCTTGATGCTGTTTTGTTGCCTTAGAGGTGAGAATGTGGATAATGGAAAAAAATAGTTTTAAATGGCTCCCACTTGTGCTATTATAGAAAGCCCTGTCTCCTGAATGTTCACAGGTCCTTTTCAAAAAAAACACTTTGAGTTTGCATGTTGAGTTGTGTTAAAATTAATAGTGACTGCCTAGCCTTATACTAAGAGGGCAAGCTTAAAGCATCTCTAGCAAATACACCCTTATTCATAACATTTTAAGCTCTGTAATCCATGCCCAGTCCAAAATGTAAGTGGATGAGAAAGTGAAATAGTGCGCTGTATATCGACTGGGTTGGTTGGAGAGGTCAGTGCAATGGATGAGAGCAGAGTGTACACACATTGGTGGCAAGCTTAACTGTTCCCACTCAGTCCTAAATAGAAAACAGACGATAACGAACACCTCTGCACTCTGCTCCGTGTCACTTTGCTGTACATCCCATATTTTTAGCGAAGTCCTAAGCCGATCAGTCTCTTCAGATATCCACGTTTAGCTGGATTATGAGGAAGCTGGACTGTAATAAAGGCTTTGGATCGTGAAATAGAAAGTGGTGTTCAGCATGTCGAGCCAAGGACCCTAATCACTTCATTCATACTAGCTCAGGCCCCTAAAAGCAGGTGAAGCCGCTAACATGGGATTGCTATTCAGCTGGCTTCTGAGATCCTCCCCAGCTTTGCCTACCTTGATACACACCTCATGTGCATGGAACAGAGACAATACAGCCAATGGGCAAATAGGTTTGACAATTAAGCCAGGATTTCGTTTAAATGCACATCTGAATTTTTTTCATACTCATCTCTAATGTGCCATTGTTTCTTTCTCCATCTCTCCCTTTCTCCATCTCTTTTTCTCATGAACCTGTTATGTACATTGACTGAGACTAAGCTCTTACATAGTACTATAGTTAATAATGCAGTGAGAAATGAAGTCATTTTCACCCTAGCTTTGTGCTAATTAAATTTTACAGCAGCCTTATCGCCCAGCCACACACATTCCTGGTCCTCCCACATTTACCAACGCCAGCAGCCATATCACATAGCCATCAGGGAGAGAAAGAACTAGAGAGATGATTATATGAACTTCTGTTGTCATGGGAGGGAAATGAGTACTATCTCCCCTTTATATCTTTGCCCACTACAAAAGGAGACACTTGAGTGTCTCTGTGGTAATACCTTTGGTAAAGTGGTGCTATAGCAAAGTTCCCCCCACTCATCTCACATTTCTTCTTCCCACTTGTCAAACATTTGTGTTATTCCTTTATTTGTTTATCTTTTTAGCAGACTTGCTCTTCGGTTTTGTGCTTCAAGCTAACATTTGCAACTGGTCACACTGTGGGCTTTGGCAGGAAGAGCCACATCTCTCTTTGCATGTGTTGCTATGGTTGCCACTGAGCTGCCTTGACTCAGAGGTAAAGAGGAGAATTTAAGTAGCAGTGATGAAAGGAGATAATGTATGATCTAAATTTCCACTCACCTTCCCGCAATAACTAATCTGTAAACAGTCCCATATCCAGCTATCAGTCTTTGGTGCAACATATCGAAATAAGAACAAACACCAAGGCTCCTGTTGTTGATGATTCTCAGGACCACTTTAATCTGTGGTGATAAAATGATCTCATTCTACCAAACTGTCTCATCTCTGTGTTGCTCTCTCTGGCTGTCATTTCTGCTGCCACTCCACTTGCTGTGTGTCTCTTCCCTGATCCAGAAGCTCTAAGTGCAGCGACAGGAGTTTCCACGCTGACAGAGCTGGAAGGCCAGCCCTCAGGCAGCAGGATCTGTTTGATGCTGGATTTCACTTAGAGAGTGGGATTTGGGCTTTGCTGATCGGCTATTATACCACCCTTTTATGGCCATAACACTCACTCATTCCCACATTTGACTGTTAGCATGGACACACGCACACAGACATGCACACACACATCCCCTTGAAGACACTCAGCCTTGAGGCACAGGGCCATGTACTGTATGTGTCTCTGGCCTCTGGGCTAAAGAGCTTCATTAGTCTGGCACTAGCTTTGATTAGTATCCTCAGGGGTACAAATTAGCAAACAAGCTCAAATGATCCTAGGAAGAAGTACTCACTCAGGGATTTTCTATGGATAATGGAACACTTCACAAGCATTTGATTTTGCCTGCCATTCAGGAGAATTTTACCTTAAATTAACTTTTGTTGAAGTTTCTTCAAGAGGAAACTCTCCAAGTGCAAGAGTTTAAAAGGCTGCGTAGACCAATAACATGAAATAATGAAACTGATTATTATTTTTTTTGCTCAGTAATTTAAACACACATGTAAATTAATCCAGTTGCTCTGTGTATGTTTGTGTGCATATTTGTTTTTTATGTGCTCGTAAACACGTGTGTCACATTACTTCAGCACATACATCTGAGTATGAATGGGTTCACTCACTGCTTCAGCAAGGGCATTAATGTGTGGAGATGTAGCTTGTGCATGTGCTTTGTCCGCAACACTTTTTCATTCAGGTAAAAATTCCTAGAGCTGCTGCCTGCTCTATAATAACCATACTTGACATTTCCCTCTCCTCCAGCCTGGGGAGACTAGCAGATGCTTTCCATTCCAGTTGAACCCATTAAGGCCTTCTCTTTTCTACTGCATCCACTGGCCTGTCCTTTGGCAGGGCCCTTCTGAATGTCAAAACTCACTGTTTAGCATCACAATAAAGCAGATATGGGGCAGAGGAGTAAAGGAAAGGAAATGGCTGCTGGCTGGCAAAGGGCATGAACAAAAAGATTATTTAAAAAGCCTGCCACTGGTCACTCACTGCCTGTATAGCCAGACTGTTTTTTCTCAGTTTATGAAACATCAAGTTACTGTACTATAAACCTGCATTAAAGGTACTATATGGAAGAATGTTAAGCAATTTACATTTATTAATTGCTCTTTAAGTGCCAATGTGTGAATGGATTGTAACATTAAATTTTAATTAATTTATCAATTAAAAAAATTAATAAAAAAAAAATAGACCTTTCCCAACTTTTAATAATAGCCTGTTATAATAGTTCACTATAATAGCCTGTGGACTGATTTCTGTGTAAAAGACTCAGGGCCATTCTCTTTAAAAGCCAGGTTCGCCTGCACCTTGATGGCGTGCTGTCATAATGAGTTGCCTGGTAGTAAGAAAGAAACCTTCCCCCGCTAAGGAAACGTGTGCAAAGTGAAAGTAAACAAGCAAACAACAGTGACAGAATTCCACCAAAGGATTGCATTGGTGCCAAATATTAAGCTAAGGAGGCAATGCTGGGGGTGCAAAAGCATTAGCATGCTCAGTTTAATGTTTTTTACCTTACGTTGAAATTTGAATAATAAATGCCAAGTGTACAGGCATCTCCATGTCAAATCTAGTTTTAATTGACCAGTGACCAGTCTGATTTATTTAGTGGTGGTAAACACAAAGAATACCTATGTGTAATAGCACTGCACTTTGGTGGGGCACTCTTTAATGCTACAGTGTGGAAAGAGAGGCAAGTTTTTTGTTGGTCAACAGCAATTGTTTTCTGCTGCTTTAAGATAGCAATATGCCAACGATGAGCCTGACTGCACCTCATTTTAAGACATGTGCATGGGCACTGAGATGGCCACAAGGGCATTTGCCCAAGCAACGCTGGAGCTTGGCGCCACTTTGCTGGGGTGTAAGATGGGGCCCAAGGTGAGCATGAGAGTGTGCTGCCTGCATCCTGGACGTCATGCTGCCAGCAGTAGATGTTTCTTCCATGCACTTGCAGTTACTTTGCTGATGGCCTCTTGTCTGTAGTCGCAGCTAATCCAAATTCAAAAGTCCACGTGGTCTGGCAGCCGTGGAAGGGTGCACTGTTCTTTCCCAGTTTAACCATTGTGGCACTGTCTTGGCTGATGCCCAGGTTATACGCTCTTGCCAAAAACAGTGCAAGCATGATTAACAGCATGGTGGTTCCAGTTTACTTAATGGCCACCAGTGTCATTAATAACAAGGGTTCTTTGAATGTTGAACAGTAACACAGGCAACTATTTTTTAGCACAGCAGCTGATTTTTACTTTGAAGTATAAAGGAATTATTCCAATATATTTTGTCTTCTTTATATTTGATCATTTCCTGTGCCGTACTGCAGACTTGTGTGTTGGATGCCTGACCTTGAGTTTGTAATGTTGTCTTACTGTTATAACCAGATAGCAGACCAATTATGACATGTTGCCTTCCAGAAACAGACTCTGCCGCAGCTGTTTTCATCAGTTGATTAATAGTTTAGATTAGATCTTTCTGTTGCTTTCAACTTGCTGACTAATAATGAGTCAATAACAAATTAGAGCAGAACAATCTCATAAATTTTAATCAGTCTTAGAACCTTTGTTGCACCTGTTGTTGGGAACAAGAGTTACCTGACCCTGCTTCTTTAAATGACTGTGTTTTGATCACGATGGTTCTATTGTAAAAACATTATCCTTTCTACATTTAATTTACGTCCAGTGTTATTAATGAAGTCAAAATTATAGAGCTCAGTGGAGTATAGGTTGTTAAAGAAAAAAAAAAAAACTTAATTAATTAATCCAATTACAGCACAGTGGGAATAGAGGTCAGAAGTTTTAATAAATCCAACAGAAAAATTGATTGACAGAATATAATGAATAATTTAGGGATTTATATAATAACCTTTGTAAAACTAAATGATATAATAATTGATTATTTTTAAATCTTAATGTTTTTTTATTAAATAGAAAACAAAATAATCATGACCAGTCGACTTGATGGTTGTTTTTGTTTTCAGGCTGACGCGTCTGTGGCTTGTCTTGATTTGTGTACAAACCTGATTATTTTTCTAAATGGGGAGGTAATTAGCCTGGCTAGTTTGAATGGTAATTACAATGTCAGACAAAAAGAAAAGAGGCTGTCTGAATGTATTTCACAGATAGTTCTCTGTTTGTCCACACAGGCTGCCACACACAGATACTAACACTCATGCACACACAGTTTCTATTTAGCATGCAGGACCATCTCTAGTCACACACAGTTATTTATAAAAGTTGTTTTGATATAACATTTGCAAACTAAAATAATAGAAATTGGCTTACTTGACTTTTCAGTGTGAAATCTTCCGGTATAGACAAGAACACAGAGCAGATGGCTTTATTGTTTAATGTACCTCATTACTTAATATGAGTTCAGGTCTTAATATTATTCCAGCTATTGTTACATACATCTGGAGCATCTAAATGCTGCCAGAACTAACTCATTAAATTATCTTGAAAAGCCAAAATGAAGACAACATGCATATATGGCTGTTTCCCCAGGTAAATCTTGTTTCATGTACTTTGCTCGTTTTCAATACGCCAGTGTAGGATGAAGCAATTTTTTCTTTCAAATACGTGTTTACCTTATTTCATTGAGTTTAATATAAGGTCTAGAAGGTTTGCCTTTTTCATGTTTACATACTTTCAGGAATACAGAGCAAAAATTGAAATAAGCAGGACGAGTTTTTATCTTGTTTTCTTGTTTTGGATCACAAAATATAGTCTAGTGTTACTGCCTAGAAGATTACCAAGGCTGTGTGTTGTTTTTTTTTTGCTATCAACAATCTCTATAGCATAGCAAATAAAGAAGATGCTGGCAACCCAAGCTGACCAGTTATAGTTCTTGCAGTGTCCATGTGGTGTTTCTGTAGACAGTGAAGCCCAAACATAATATTACATTTTTGATGAGGTGCACATCAGTTACAGCAGAGTGTACAGCATAGGTACAACACCTATGTATGTATGTTCCAAGTACTCACTGCTTTACACCAACCACCTTAAAATATTTTATTATTTAATATTATTTTTTAGAAACATTCAGTTCAGGCCCACAGTTGTACGTCATGTCTGAAGGAGTAAGCCTTGGCTTTGCAAGTCTCTGACGTAGATTAGACTACAGTGGAAAGCTTTGCAAAGATAATACCAAAATCCTTGTTTGGCCTGGCAGCACACACTTATATACCCTTGAAGTGGCCCTTGGATAACATCTGCCCTTATTGTCCTGTCCTTCCTACATAGACAAAGTGTAAGACTGGCCAGCCTACATGAGCTCAGAAGTCTGAGAGGGTTAATGAACAAAGCTTATCCACCTAGGAAGGTTTTAGAGAGAGGAGGCTGGCTGTCTGTAAATCATCCATCAGCCTCTCCAGCGAGCTGTGCCTGAGCTCTGACAATGGAAGGTGTTTGGGCTACAGCAAAGGGGACATGATTTATCAGGGGAGGTGAGTGATTATGTGAGGCCTGTACGAGACGGGCAGAACTAAAAGATGATCCCACATCGTTTCATGAAACTTGCAAAGAATAGTTCATGGCTGCCTGTGAAAAATAGCCACATGAAGACTGTATGAATAAATGAACTGTTGGTGTTTTTAAGTTTGAATAGAATACACGGTAAAGGGCTCAACTGTTTCTTCTAAAATATATATAATATAGCCCCAAAGAGCTAAAGCTATTCTCGATGGTTTGATGTCATTTTCTTGCTAATTACTATAATCATTGGCCTTCCAGCTTGTTACTCAGCTGTGTCACATTTGAAAAACATCTTACTAGGAAAGAAATGACAAAATGTAGCACTTTTTCCTTTTTTAATGGATAATTATCTGTCTCAGGTGTTAGAGAGGGGAAAATGATGAGCACCAAAATAGATCAGGGAAAGAGAATAGTCTCTGATCTTCTCCTGGCAGTGTAGTGGAATCAAATAATGAAACACTTAATGTTAAACCGTTGTGCTTTTTATGTGCAAATTCAACTTCACACATTGACAGTTCACGCTGGCTCTGAATGATTGTTTTGGATCTTACTTATGTCATCTTTTTTATTAGATGTAAGTCATTATCTTTTGTTTTGTCCCAGTTCCCAAGACTGATGGATTCATACTTTGATGAAAGGGGGTAAAGGAGTTGACATCTGCTTTAGTAGGCTTAAATGATCTACTTTGAAGAACCAAACAGAGATAAATAAATATCAACAAACAATACAACAGACAAACTCACCTCTGTTACAGCTTCATCAAGATTTCAGAGCTGGTTGATAGATACAGAGAGAGAGAGAAGTATGGAGGTGTTTCTGCAGACTCTGTGTATATAGCACATTTCTTTAAGGAACATTCCACAACCTAAGCCCTGGCTGTTTGTCAAATGGAGGGGGAGCAGTATTGTACATTTTATTTTTTACCCCTCCAGTTCTAGCCATAGCCCTAGGCCTGGTTTTCATTATAAAGTTCTCAACGTGGATTTCATTTGAAACAAATCCAGTAACATGTTTTGCTTTTTCAAAATCAAATTCATTTGTGCAGAAATGAAGAGGGAACGTTTGAAGCAAAAAATGGATCATATGCATTATAGATTGTCTCAGTTGAGGGGGGAGCATCTACCTTAGTTGATTATTGGTGCATTAGATTATGCATCTGGTATACTAATTTCTACATATTTCTCCACCTGTTTTAAGGACTGGTTGCCATGTATCTCATACTTCAGGGACCTATAAACCCTGGATTTTCTCATATAATGTGCACTCTTAGATTAGGGCCTAATGTAGGTACATTGGGGAAGCTATGATCTATTCTCAGCAGTACTTGTCATCACTTATGTATATTTGTCTTATGCCCTGATGATATGGAGTTCACCTTTTATTCATTGTGTAGTGTTGTAGTGGCAAGAATCTCAGACAGATATCTCAAATCTCATCAGATCAATGGCCACCATGGTTTGACATAAGTGGTAAAATAGGTCTTTTGTAATTTGTGTGAACTGACCCTGCAAGACGAGTTCCAGTACAATTTGTTTGAGTAAAGCTGTTGTGACCTTATGCTTTGTGATATGGTCCTGTAATACATTGCCGATAGGTGTTTCTCGGTAGGCTTAGACGGCCAACACAGAAAATGAAAAGAAGAAGGGAGGGACAGGGATGCTGAGCTCAAAGTAAAAATAAATGGAGTAAAGAATGTTAACAGACAGGTGTCTATTTCTCTTTTTTTGTGTCACTCGTCGCCCTCTCTCTGTGGCTTTCTCTCCGTCTCCCTCTCTCTCCACTGATGAAATTGCCAATGATTTATAACAAATGTCAGTAGCAGGCGCAGCAGACTGTTGTTTTGTCACTGTCAGAGTGCAGTAGAGCCTCAGGTAGGCAGCTTTGCTTATCAATCAACGCTTCTCTCCTCTGTTCCACCACCATTATCAGTACAAAGCTTACTGGATCACCACCTCTCCAAACCCAGGGCCAAAATAGTTGTCATGGAGATAGTACCGTTTGGTAGCACAGAACCTGAAGCAAACAGGAAGTGACAGAAAAAAACCTCAAGGTATTGACCTGTTGGTTGCAGACCTGTGTTTCATACACAGATTGTTCTGTGAGAACGGCACCTTGTTGGTGATTAAATTGCTGAAGCCAACAACTCCACATCCTAAAACCCTGCCTTTTCCTGAACTGCGTCTACTGAGGTGTAGTTATACATGAGAAATTGTAATAAACACAGCAACAAGTCAGACTGTCTAAGTAACTCTCTATTTCATATGCACTAATGAACAGATTTCACAGGTGGTTGCTACTATGACGTGGATGCAGACATATTATGATATACTTGCATTTCTACTCTTATTGCCACATAGCCACTGACACACAACAATTTACTTTTTTCTTCCTTGATAATTGAAACCCTATGTTTAGTTTATGATGAGGTCTTGCTGCTTAATTAGAGATATATTTGAAAGGTCTTTGCTTGGCAAGCCCTAATTTGCTGGGCGGTTTTGTCAGTTAGAAGACAGTAGAGCAAGGTTGGTGTCATTTGCTCGTTGCTACCAAAGTAAGGGTCACACAGGGCAAAAACGGCAGCAAGTGACCTGAACCATGAAAGGCTGTGAACCCTGAAAGGCTGTCAACTGTGTTTTGAGGAAGAAATGGAAACCTTTCATTCTGTGGTGTGAAGATAACTGTTTTCAGGTTAAGGTGGAGGGGAAAAAAAATATCAATAAAATGCAATAAGTCGGCTGTTCCCTTTAATTCAAGTTCACATTAAACCACTTGTAGTTAAGTGTTTTAAAATATTTCAGAAAAAGCTTTAATGTGTGTCTCAACAAGAAGCACTTTCTTGAATGTAAAGGAATATAAACATATAACATACCCCCTCCCTTCCCAGCCAGCAATAGAGAATGTTCTCTAAAAGCAGATTAATTGGATAATGGCTTTCTCCTTTTTTCCGTTACTCGTCTTGCTTGTCGTCAACAATTACCGGTTCCGGCAAAGTTGACTGTTTATTCTGCTGTACCTCGTTAATAGAATACTGTGCCTTAGTAGCCTCAATTTAACTTTTTAATAACCTTGGAGTAGAGATGTACTGGAAGCAACAGCTTTTAATTGTGCTGTGGTTTCTGCTGTTTTCTCTTGTTCTTGCATTTTGGCCTCAGCAGTTAATCTTCTACTCTTCTGCTGCACTTGTGTGTCAAACAAAAAAACTGTTAATTGATGTTCATGTCGGATTTAAGTGTCAAAAGACTTTAGCGGTCTGAGTGGTGTTGTCGTCATCAGAAGGAAGAAACCTTACAACCACTGATCTTAATGACAACATACAGTAAATACCATATATAACAGCAGATTCATCTTAGGCTTTTTAAAATATTTTTATAATGTATAATATAATTATAATGCATTTTTGAGCATGTGTGCATGCACACATCTCTGCATGCATCTACATATGCGTGGCTTGAGTAACATTGTGTGGGCCCAATGACAACAGCCTCTCATGGGGGCTCATTAAATTGAAAGAGTCAGTGTCACAGCGAAATATCTCCAATACGAAAGCATCTATCATACATGAAAGGGACATCTCTCTTATATACCATTTATATACCACAGAAAAAAACTGTGGTTCAAATATCAGGATTGTATGCTGCTCAGGTCCCCAGCTTCAATTCCAGCAAAGTGCATAAGACAAGTGGTTTTTTTTAATCTTGTGTATTGAGAAAATACATTTTTTCAGGGTAAATATGCGGTTTCAGTGTTTTTTCGACTTGGAGATAGAAAACACTATATTCAATTGCTCAATCACACCAATGATTAGTTGTAGTCACTCTCAGATGCTTAACTCTCAAAGGGAATGTGACCATTGTGGACTAGAACCACGGTGATTCATCCCAATTTATCTGAAAGTATTCTGAAACAAATTGAATACCTGCACTGACACACTACTGTAAAATTTTACTCTTTAACCTTTATAGAAATTCACACTTAATCTTAAATACAATTATTTCACTGTTCATTGGCTTTGCTCTACGAAACTAGATTTTCATACATCTCTGCTACCTTCATTTCTGTTTATCACTTTGCATTATTTCATGTTTTCAGCTAAGCTTTTGTGTTGACTTACCACATTTACAACTGATAAAAAAAAAAATAGATTTTAACAGCGGGTCAGGGGTAGTTAAAGTTTAAGTCAAAGTTAAAGTCTGCAACAATTGATTCAGTCATTAAAATATATTCTCTCACATTTACATGGTGTGACTTCGAATAGTGTTTTAACAGGCAAAGGAAGAAAGAAATATTCAGTGGTCCATTAGACATTTAGTGGTCCTTGGTGTTTTACTCCCAGCACTGTTTGATCCTTATGCTGAACCGAAATTTCTCCAAATCTTTTTTCTGTTGCGAGTGTAGAGGTTTTGAATTTTTCAAAAAATGCTTGTTTGTGTTTGTGCGCCCGTGTTTTTGTGTGTGTGTGTGTGTGTGTGTGTGTGTGTGTGTGTGTGTGTTGAAACAAGAGGCTGAATGACCACTGAAGCTAATCATAAGAAGAAAAATATACAAACTCTGAGATATAAAGATGGTTACAGCTAAAGTCATAGCTTTAGTGCTGTGTGGTCCTGTCTTTGTTGCTAATGAAAACACAGTTTCATATGAATCTATTAAAGTTGCAATAACAAAAATAAGGCTTTTAAGAAACTCTGCTTAAGCTAAATAACTCCCGGCATCCTGCTGCTATGGTTTACTTACCAAACACTCTGTTGTCTTTAACAACCTAATCTCTCCTCATTCACACCATAACTATCTAGTGTAATATCTGTTCTGCCCAGCTGGCACCCTCCTCTACTCTTTGTTTCTCCATTTGTTAACCATTTTTCTCCCTGAGATGCCTGTGTTAAAATACCAGGGAGGCTTTGCACAGTTTTAAATAAATAAGTCACAGTCGAACACAAGTATGAATCAAGAAGAACCCAGCAAGTCTATATTCAAGATATTTTGCAGTGTATTTCATCATTAACCTATCTGTATTTGTAATACAACCACAGAGCTGTTTTGTGAACCTTTTTATTTTATTTTGAAACCAGAGTGAAATCACTCATACAGCACACTGTTCACTGCAATTACTTGGCCAAACTGTCAAGTGTGTTAAAGCACAACACTGATGCATGATGGTGAAATTAATGAATTAAAGCTGCAGCTCTGTGTATTACTTTCACACTGCACAGGGTTCATCTCATTTAAATTTTTCACACGCATCTTGTTTTTAATTTTATTCTATCAAAAGTGATGCAACATTGAGCGCATTTCTACTGCATGTTGCTTTGAACACGTGCTTATGCCAGGGAGTTCGCTGGTATGTTCCTTTATTTTCTTTTTAGATTCATCAGTGAGCCATGTATAAAAGAAACTATTTCTGTATCCTTCTCTCACTCTGTGTGCGTCTTTCTGTGTGCGCCTAGCGATTTGTTAGCTACTGGAATCGATCTGCTTTTCATCTTGGTCAGCCATGACCAGTTATTGGCTGATCAGTCTCACATGTATCTGATTCTGTGCTGGCCACATTTACACTTATGTGCCAGCAGCGGCTTCTCTTCTGTATGCAGCAGCAACGGTTATTCACCATGTGATTGAAGAAGTTAAAAATCTCATGTTTGTCATACCTGTACCTGGAGCAACAGCAATTTAAACATTTGGGAACTCAAACTTAATCAAACACGTGTTTGTGTCCACACTGCCAGCATTGCTGCTTGCACATCACATCTTCACAGGGCATTTAGATAGTTAATACTTTAAGGTTCTGGTATCATTGGTTGGGGTTTGGTTCAGGGGGTCCACAATATAAACAGCTTATCTGTAGTGTAATGCAGTGTGCAGAGTCGGTGCTCTGTACGTGTATAAATACTGTAGCTCAAGGATTCACAAACTGTAAAGTAAAAGAAAAGGGCTGTTTGACCTTAGTATAAAGTGACAAAAATGCCCCATAATAGTATACTCCACTTATATTGGCTTTTTTGTGTGGGTAAAACAGTGCAAATGACTTTAGTGGCCACAAGGTTGAGATGGAGATTGGTTTTTGGTGTTGAGTGAAATGTTTCAAAAACATTGGATGGGTTGCAATGACATTGGGTGTAGATTTATTAGGTCCTCAGATCAGAAATTTAATTTGTCCCATACTTTGATTTACAGCCAAATACCTGAAAAACTTTCACTCAGCTACAGTTAGCGATTGGTTCTAATAATAAAATGGGCTAATGTGGTAAAATAAGATGGCAAACATTACATCGTGCTATGCTTGACATCAGCATGCAAGTATTATCATTATGACTGTTAGCATGCTGACATTAGCAAGTTGCCAGCATAGTTCACCTGAATATATATCAGGACATGAATTTATATATCTTGAGAGGTTAACTTAAGTGCTTATATGAATAACAAATTAGATCAGCCTAATAAATTGACCCTTGTGCAACTTAATCATATTTGTACATGAGAGCCCACTTTTCCTCGTTATAATTTCCTACTACTGCAAAAGAGATTATTTTTTCCTTTTCTGAAAAATAAAGCCTCTTTGTTTGGCTGTCACAGTTGACTAGTAGCTGTCTGTCACTAGAAAAATAATGACAATGGAGTAGGAAGGCAGATGTAGTTTTCAGAGATAGACAGAAAGGGAATATGAAAAGAAATTAGAAAGTGTGGGGTCAGGAGAAAAAGAAAAAATGAGACATTAGATATGAAATAGATGCTAAGAGGTAAAGAAAGAAGCACTATTTTGACTTGTTTCTTTACAGCCATTGATTGAAAGTGTGTGTGTGTGTGTGTGTGTGTGTGTGTTTGTATCCCTGTGGGTTGAAGCTAATCATCAAACAGTGATGTGGGCCAGAGTTTGCTCATGATAGTCTGCCAGCCGATGTTCATTAAACATTTGGCACACGACTGGCTGTCTGGACACCGGACTACCCGTGGCAGTATGTGTGCGTGTATATATAGACTGTTTATAACAAGACTAGAATCTGGCTTAAAATTCATTGCCACCTTTTTGGAGCTTGATGGTTTTTGATACTCTCTGCTTGGGACGCATTTTGGCAGGTACTCAAAAAGTATCCATAATCGATTCCCAGCCCTAAAGTTTCATAGAGGCTTTTCTCTAATGAATTTAACTGTGCACTCAGTCCTACCTCAACTGTCGTCAAATGAATAGGACACATTCAGCTCTGTTCACTTTAGACTTCAAAGTCTGAAATCTTGTGCCTTTTATGGCCCGTTCCACTCAGCCCACTATTTTACAAACATCTCTTACTACAAAAGAGTTGGGCCAAGGTCAGTGGGGCAGTACAACACACAGACCACTTCACACCATATTCACAACGCTCTCACAAGAACACATTTCATGACAAACAATAGATTCTTCCCTATGATGCTACTACAGAGCCCCATTGTCACTCTAAATTGTATCAACCTCTTGCTATCTCAGAGCATGATGTAGCTTTTTCTTCTGTATTGTGTTGTATCTGGAACATCAGCCCCAGTACTATTGTTGTTCATTACAGCCTTGATGTGTTTCTTTTTTTTTTTTTTTTTTTTTTTTTTTTTTTGATCCATGAATGCATCAGCAGTCTCTCCCTGACTCACCCTCTGTATCCCCTCTCTTCCACACACACATGCACACACTCTCTCTCTCTCCCTCCCTCTCCCTCTCTCTCACAGTTTTCCCTCCATCCAGTTCCTATTCCCATGTTGACAGAGATGACAGTTGAAACCACTCCCTAACTGGTTGGCCGTCAGGCACCATTTTGCCCCTGTCATTCAAATGTCTTCACCTGACTCTGTCTATGTCAACCCATCTCAAATCATTACCTCAGGGTCACAGCTGTTCCATTTCAATTTCAGGATGTCTGTGCAGTTTTCAGAACATAAAAAACTGAATCTACAGTGACTCAGAAGAAATGAGAAGAAATGTTCTCTTCCCTCAAAAGACACCAATTATAACACATTTTACAGGAATTACTATTTTGGGGGGGGGGGAGTGATATTTATGGAGATTTTTTTTTTTTTTTTAATAATTTCACAAAAAGAAAATATCCATGTTCAGAATTGGATGGTGTGCTGCAAAGAAAGAGGAGACGGTCCACAGCTCTCCCTCCCTGTCCCATATGTCAGTGAACAGTTTGCTTTAACCCTCTCACATCGTGGACAAGTTTTATTGGCTCTGTGCATGCTGGCACAGGTCAGCCTTCGGCCGCTGCTTTAAAACACAAGAATCAAACCCAGTGAAATTGGTATAGCAAATATTTTGATGAAAACATGTTGAAGTGGCAGATTATGAATTTAATTATTTGTGAAATTAATCACAAGGTTGAAGGTTTGAGCGAAGGAGACACCACTGTTCTGCTCTTAGTGGTTAAGTTGGGTTTCTGACTTGGTCTATTGGGTCAAATTCCATTGTACCACTGTGTAACTAGAATTGCTGTGTTGTGCTAAGGCTTCCCAGTAAACAATTATTCTTGTGACATCAGCCCTGACAAAAAGAAAGATGGTGTTGTGCTAGGTTATAAATACAACTAGTAATGAGGATTTTGGCTTGGAAAAAGCTTGTGTATAAATACTTATCCCCTTTGCCACCAAAATTAGTTGGTATAAACGTGCTAAACCCACTAATAAAAGCCAATTGACTTGTTTTCCACCACAAATTGACCGGTGTCATCACATGCACTTAAAAAGCACACATGCATACGTATACACGCAGACACACGCAGTGGAGAAAGTGTGAGCTGCTATCTGCCATGTAAACTGAAAAAATGGATCTGTCATCCTCAGGTTGGTGCAGTCGGTGACTCCATGGGAGACACTTCGATCAGTAATTGTGTCTTTTTAAAACTTGTATAGAGGCTCCAGCTCGCTGTCATCCCTGTGCACAGCAGCGCTTCTGGTTTAACAGCACCAAGCAAGACAGCTGACGAGTCTGTGTCTGTGTGCCCTGAGAGATATTACGGTAGGAGAAGGGGCGAAAATTAGTGTGCTCACCTGGTTGGTGAGTTTCCATCAATGCTGATTGTAGCTCGAGCCGATAAATACCCGGGTCTACTGCAGAGTCATTTGACCCTGGTGTGAATGCCGATTGTAGCTCTCACCAGTGCAGACAAAGTCAGATGTTAGGTCTAACACTCAATAGCCCATACTGAAAAAGTGAAAACAGTAAAAATTAAAATTTACACATTTTTGCTAATTTATGAAAAAGGAAAATGTCACATTGACACAAGACCTGTTGCTAAGGCCATTGAACGTAATCATCTTTGACATGTCCTTTCTCTGGAAATATTGGCTGTTTTTTAAAATATTTGACCAATCTGTACTTTTACTTGTAATCAAGTCACTTTTTCCTAAATCTCACCTGCAAGAATTATGTATTTATTTAGATTTTTTTTTAGGTACACAAAGAGGGTAGTTTAGTGCAGTGTTTTCTGTATGAGGACCTTCATCTACCTTGCTATCACTTCATCTCCATGCTTTTAATAGACAGTATTTTGATTCATTAGTTTGGATTATAGAGAAATGGAAACATGTTTTTGTGTATCTATGTAAATGGAACTGTTGGTTGAACAGCTTTCAAACACAGGTAAAAGAAGGAAAGTGGGATTGAAGGAGAGTTGGACTGATAAATAAGAGATGACAGGAAGGAAGAGGAGAGAGGGGGAAAATAATGTAACAGGGCCAATCACGCCCCAGTGGTTCTACTAATCATGCAAACAAGGTCACTGTCCGCCAGAGCCAAACTGGCAAGCTATATGCATGCATCTGAGGCATGGCTCTCTCACTCCTTCTCTCTCACCCCCTCTCCCTTTTGCAGTATCTTTCTCCTTCTGTTTCGGTCACTCAGTTAATCAGTCGGACATACAGGCAGCTGCCCACACGCAGGCTTACTGGAACACCAGTGTTACCAATGGGTGTACGCTACATACATTACATTATATATGCTACGTTAGTTAACCCACATTTCATCAGCAGCGAGGAAAACATAAAAAATTGCACTTATGGGAACATTGTGCTAAAGACATATTTTTTCCTTGGTTCCAGCTTCGCAAATATGACGATTAACTGGTTAATTTTTTTCATGTCATGGTAAATGGGATATCTTTAAGTTTTGGATTGTTGGTTGGAGAACACAAGCAATCTATATTCAATGAAAATAGTCTTTGATTGAAGACCTTTTGTACTGCTGTCTTGTGGGGGCTACACACTCA
This sequence comes from Rachycentron canadum, assembly GCA_038496675.1. Lineage (NCBI taxonomy): Eukaryota > Metazoa > Chordata > Actinopteri > Carangiformes > Rachycentridae > Rachycentron > Rachycentron canadum. The sequence continues at coordinate 15,471,718 of CM076648.1, forward strand.
CTCTTTGGATCTTCAGTCCTTTTTATTACTGTTAAACTAGTCAGGCGTTTAGAGAGAGAGTTCCTTTCTGTGGTAGATTTGTTGCCATAATTTATTACTTCTCATAGCAGCTTTGATTTCAATCACAGAGTAACTGCAGACTGACTCAGGATTTTAAAATTATTAGTAACACAGCACAAATGCATATTCTACTTGCATTTGTAATGATAAATTATATAAAACACCAACTGTTTCAGTTTCATTTTCTGAACCATGTTTGTAATCATCAAATCCTCTCTCTCTCTCTCTCTCTCTCTCTCTCTCTCTCTCTCTCTCTCTCACACACAGACACACACTCACTCGCACACACACACATAAACAACATACACAGTTACACCTCTCTTGACAATCTCATGTTTCCGTGTAGCCCTTAATTGGCCACATTGTGGGGGAGGGGGGGCAACGTTGCAGTTTTCAAATGTTAGTGTCCATTTTTATACAGAGTCCAGTTGAAAGTACAAAAGAATAATAGAAGACCCAAGAGGCTCAGACATCATGTGAAGTCATCACCTTCTTTTAAGGCCTGGGACACAGACATTATTCAGAGCATATTTGCCTTTTGTTATCAAACCAGCCTAAACTCAGTTTGGATGCCAAGGCCTCGCAGAAAGGCCGGTATGAAAGTGATGAATTTACCCTTGTTATTTTCCTCTGTTTCTTTTGATCCACAGTTGAAGTTTTATTTTATTTTTTTACCTTTCAGTCAGTTCTCTGTAACATCAGTTCTCTATCAGGTTTGCATCATTCTCTCATTGGAGGTGTTGCAACAGTGTGATAAGAGATGTTTATTATTAGGAAATGTCCTCATGGTGACATCATGAGGGTATATATCAACAACAACCATCACATAAAATTATTATAAAAGTGCTGCTGTAGTTTGTTGGATATTTCCTGCAAAATTTCATGTGGATAGGTTGTTCAAAGAGCAGTTGTCGGTAAGAAATCAGGACTATGATAACCAAATTCAAAAGTATGTGTTATTTTAGTTCCTCTGACTTGTCTGAGGAAGGTGCTCTCACTGCCACCCAATACAGTTACTTTTGCACCAATGTTACAGTGACAAGCAGTGTACTGGTAGCCACAATTTTGTGATTTCTCAAGGAAGATTTGATTCAGCCCAGGTCCTGTCATGGTCAACACCCTGATGACAAACTGCATAAATGTGAAGAATCATCCATCACACACAAACACACACACACTGACCAATATTGTCCCAATGCCCTGAAGGCTAAGGCTTTGTATGTGTTTATGGCCTTAAGTGCATTTGACAGGTGAAAATAAATCCCACTCTCCTTTTCTCCTTCCCTGCGCCTTCTCTGGTCTCCCTTTCCTCATCCAGTCATCTGTTTCCATCATTCAAACAACTCTTTCTTTCCTTTTTTGCTTGTTCATTTTATCCTAATTGTGTGTGTGCTCTTGCTCTTTCTTTTCATACCCTAGAAAGTCATGTATTCCTGTTTTATGTGATGTATTCCTCTGATTTAAAAGTCACCTCTTAAAACACTGTTATAAAAATGTAAATCATAATTAAAGTTCTTATTTTAAAATCCAACTCAAATCATAATTTTGATATAAGACAATCAGACATATAACCCTACAACTAATTCTCTACTTTCCATCTACCCATTTGCAGATGAAGACTTAATGTTCTGCTCCTTGTTACCAGTGTATAAAAATGTCAAAGCCCCTGCCACAATGACGTTTTGTCCGTTTGCCACTGAAATGCCTTCTGCATGACAGAAAGGGGGTGAAAGAAGGAGGGAGGAGGAGTAGTAACAAGGGAGATGTCAGGATTCGTCACAGTCCTCCTATACAAAATGCCACCAGCATATTGAAACAGGAGCCACAGAGGAGTAGACATTAGCATGATGGGTGTCCATGTGTTTGCCTGTCTGTGTCTTGGGACTATTTTAACAATACTGTATGTGTTCACTTATTCTCAAACAGCTCATCTAAGCAAGCGCCAATAAAGTCTAAGTAGTTTGTTATAATGATTTTGTAAGCTGGAGTTGTGTATTAGGCACTGGGAGTCTTGTTCCTGTTGCTATGGTGAGCATAAAAATGATGTATATAGTAGGAAATATATGTGAATTCCTGCAAAAATTAATACATCTTTACATTCACATGTACATGTGCAATCAAGAGGTATTAGTCATGCTCGAACACCTCCAGCACACGCACCTCACACACATGTCAAGAGGTTAAGAATGGTGATAGGAAGAGAAAAAAAAATGTAATTCTTCACCATAACTGTCCTTTTTCTTTGGTTTTGTTTTCTTCTTTCTGTGTACCCTCTGTGTGTTGTTCACAGCAGTGACTGTGTACATTAGCATGCTGAGTGGAAAACATGAGCTCTACAGAGATCATCTCTCTTTTCTCCTCCACCCACCTATGGCAATGAAACTTTAGTAGTCACCATACAGAACCACAAAGCAGCCTGTCCTACCAGGTTTCTCTGTTGATTTCATTGGTTCTGTTCCAGGTATATCTGTTTTGTAAGGCTGCATGTGCCTGTCTCTATGTACATCTGAGCCGAGTATTCAGGTTAGACCTTGGTGGCTACAACCAGATTTGATTCAGAAATATCTGTATCTACTTTCATGTAATATAGAGAGAAATGAAAAGAGGGATGTCATTTGTAAAGGCTTTAACATCATATTCAGGACATGGTGTGTATTCAAAAATATTACCAGTGCTTAAATCATTCCATAATCTTCTGTCATTTCGTTGTAGCTAAAAGTCTCATGCATAGGGAAGTTAGGAAATTAACATAAATCCTACATCTACAGTGGGAGACTTTGTCAAGGTCTCATAGTCACTATCGTTGCCTTTACAGTATATATTTATATAAAACTATATGAAATGCAAAACATCATTCAGTTCAATAAAATCTGTTGTGTCAAGGACGTTTACAGTGTGAGGTGAAGTCAACTTAAATAATTGCACGAAGAGAGCCAACAGTTATCCATTACATTCAAACAAGCTTTCCTTTTAACAGGATACCTCAGAAAGAACTGGACTGAGGGTGGGCAGCCGTCTGCCTCCACCCATAGAGTTGAGAGGAGAGAAATAGGGGAGAGGGGAGACAAAGAGAGAGAGCACAAGAACAGCTACTGTTGTATTCAAGCACTGTCAAACTGGCCATTACAATGATAATTATACCAGTGATACCTATAGGTGTTATAATGTTATTAACAATAGCACCAGGAATAACAGCAACTAAAAAAAATTCTCATGATAATGATGATTTTCGAGTAGTAGTGGCAGATCTAGATCCTTCAGCCCTGCAGTCAGGAAAAGTCAGGAAAAGCACAAATTACTGGAGAGAGTAGACCCAAGGTTAATGACATGCAGTCGTATGTTATAAATGCATAGAGAATGAGAGAGAGAGTCTCCACCAGTCTAGCAGTCAAGGCCTGTAGCATAACTAAGGGATGGTTTAGAGCTCACCTGAGCCAGCCCTAACTATAAGCTCTTTCAATAGGTTTTAAGCCCCATCTCACACGTTGAGAGCGTGTCTGCCTCCCAAACCCAAACTTGGGAGCTGGTTTTACAGGAGAGGAGCATGACAGCGGAAGGCTCTGCCTCCCGATCTACTCTTAGAAAGTCTTAAAACCACAAGTAGACCTGAATGCTTTATTGGAATAACAGACAAATATATATATGGACCTTGGTCATTACAGGCTGTGTTTATTAGGAGGATTTTGAATTATATTCTGAATTTTACAGGAAGTCAATGCAGAGATTTTTTTCACTGAGTTATTTGGATTCATTGTGCTTATCTCTCATAAAATAGTGCACTGTATGCGAGCATCATTCTGCTAGGTCCGATTAAGTGAAGCCAATGGCTGGCTAACTTGTATGCTAATTATTGCTCGCATAGACATCACTTTCATACAGCACATAGGAAATGCATCACAGACCCCCCCTCCCATAGAACAAGAGGTGATGCGGGAGTTATGAACTGCTTTGCAAATATTTATTTGGTAATTATTTTTATAGTATAAAGCCATGTTTCACAGTAAAAATTTCAGCTCTTTGGCGACTACTTACCACAGACCATTAGCCTGCCCCCCCAACCAACTGTGTTTCCCTTAATTGAAACATTCTGCGGCCCACTGCGTAATGGTCCACCACCAAATAAGTGTTAACAAGTTACTGTATTAAAACATCAGTTAATGCTGGACTTTCCACTATACACATCTTTCCAGAACCAGTCTCTCATTGCGCTTTTAAACAAGGTCCCTATGAGAAAATGTAGTGTGTCTCATAAATTTGCCACTGTAGTTTTTTTTTTATCTTTGGTAAAAATTGCATCTCAGAAAATTAGGTTTTATATCAAGCACTTTGTCATTCTGGTGAATTAGGCATATTGCTACTTAAACTATTAACTTAACTGGAAATAATCTCTTCATTATCCATTTACAACAGCTGAACAAGATTATTGTTGCAAACCTGCACTAAATATGCTATACACTGGGATAATACCTTAGGATCTCACCGGTTATGTAAGCCGGTTCTTCTGCCGTTATCTTCCTTCTGGGTTTAGAGATGTCTGATTATGTCCAGACTCAAGCAATTCCAATAACAATGTAAGCTTGGCCTCTTCACCAAGTGGTTTGGCAGATATGAAATCACTGCAAACAAAATCTGATTTGTGCATGCTCCGAGCTTCAGCATAGTATCACTCAAGTGACTACTGTTATAGTAGTCATGGATGTATTTCAAGGCAGGTTTCAGACCAAGTTTTGCCTGTACTTTAAATGTCTTTAACTCTTCTGCTTATTGTTTTTGCATTTTTCCATCACAGGATCCGTTTTCTGAATTATGATGATGATGTGCACTCGTCTCACAGAATTAACTAAATCTTTTCAGTAAACCTAAAGACATATGAAAAAAAAAAATCCTCATAAGAAAGACTAAATTCACAGGTTTGCAATCGATGGTGTAGCCTCACTGGCTCATCTAGTTGGAAAGGCAGACATCAGCAAAGTGTTGACAAAGTTATTATCTCAGCTGAATGAACACGTTAGCTACCCCACAATTTAATGAGTTGATGAGTACAGCAGGATGATTTCTGTCACAGCAAGGTGAAAAATTAAACTATATATAGTTGATTCTGACAAACAAGTATAAAATTTTCACTTTTGATAACCTGCATTTAGAGATTAATACGTATTTATCACTACTAGAGTCATTTGTTTTGAAAAGCATGAATGATTAGTCACATTTGCATCCGTTAGATCTTTCCCTCTACAAGCACCTGTTACTTGGTAAACTTATGGTAGACTTGCCCTCTCTCTCTCTCTCTCTCTCCATCTGAAAGCCGAAGTATAACCAGCTCCTCTGCAGTTTTGCATAATTGCTTTTCACTGGGGTCTGTTGTTCCATTTACTAATGTGCCATGTTTTTACCAAAGCAAAACTTTCAGGCTCGCCTGGTGTTTCAGTAATGAATACCTTGCTTCACGCCCCAGCCCTATAACCTTATATACCAGTTGCTCTAATCATTATTTGTTTGTGCATTTACTTATGCAAAACAAATTTCTCACCACACAGAAAGGCATGCATTTTTTCAGTAGGTGTATCAAGAGTTTGAGGTTGTTGTTATAAATGTGTGGTATTTTTTGGAGAATATTTAAGTGACCTTCCTGGGTAGACTATTTCTTTTTGCTAAATCATAATGAGACAGCTATAGCAAAAAGTAACTGTCATTTAACTAACTTTCCAAAGCAGTCCTGAACCACACACACACACACACACACACACACACACACACACACGTGTGCCTACATAGCCCTGCTCTCGCCCCCTGTTTTATATCTCCTGTCTTGATCAATGCTACCGACAGACAACAGCACCAAAGCTTTCTTGATTGTTCCCAGACAGAGGGTGTTACATGCTGTCACAGCGCTTTGTCTTTTCTTCTGAAGTTATTTACTTGTTTGTTTCCCCCTCGATTTCTTCTTTGTTCCTGTGTTTGTCTTGTGTGTGTTTGCTGATTGGTGTTGTGATAATTACAAGTAGGATTTTGCCGCAGGCGATCCTGTATGCTCTGATGTCTCACACTGAGCCATTGTTCCTTTCATTAGCTAATTAAAGAAAACAAACACACATCTAGATGTTATTTTGTGCATCTGACTGTGCTAAATAAATGGCACAACTGGGCAGGTCTATAATACAGCTGCGCATCTCTTGTTCTCAATACACCTCTGGATCAAAGTATGTTTTAAGGCTGGAATTCAACACAGTTGGATTCATACCTGACTATGCAGTGTGTATTTTAAATAGTCTGATGCTGTTTCAGTTCCATTTACTTGAGCTTTCACCAAGTTACAAGGGAGGGTGTGCAGTAAACTTTTAACAGCTCTATTTGTTTGATTATTATTATTATTATTATTATTATTATCATACTTGGGATGCCCATAATTTATTGTCGTACATATTGTGACAGTTTAATACAACAATAATTCAGCGTTTTTTGGAGGGTTTCGGTTGCACAAAACAGACATTGTTGGATGGCAGAGCACAGCAAATTTGTTCCTTTTTTCCTCCTCCTCTTTTGAGCATAGGATGGTCAACAGTGTGAACTTTTATCGAGGTGATAAGGCTGGCAGATACAAGGGAGAGAAAAGTAAAAGACATTATTAGCTGCTTATGAAAAGCTATGTCTGTCATATCAAGCTTTCCTGATACAGAAATGTCTGCATTGATTCAGCGGTGTGATCCCCTCCCAGCTTATCCCTGATTCAAGCAGTTTGAATCGATGCAGCTGTATCTTAGACATTAAGCCCGAGTACATCGATTCCAGTTGGTGACTTGCGACACCCTGTGTGTGTGTGTGAGAGAGAAGATACACGTGTTTGCTTTGATTTCTTTTAAGGTTTTTTGACTAAATGAAAGCTGTGAATATGGAGCATGACCATAAAGAAAAAAAGAATTGCCCTACACAGCACACACTCATGCACGTTCTTCATCATGTCCACATTTCTGCAGGTCAAGGATAACATGAGCACCGAACTGGCGAAATAATTTATTTGTGTGTAAGGCAAGCACTTTGTCAGCAGGACTTTTTGTGATGCTCTGATTGTTGGTGCAGTCATGAGCGGATATATGCACACGTTTCTTCCAAGCCTCTCTTTGTCATAGTCAACGCTTTGACCGTGTCACAGCCCTTTTGGCAGTGTTCCTTTGCCAGCCATTTACAATATTAACCCATTCTATTGTCCACACTGCTGCTGACTGTCGAGACAGGGGGACCATGGATTGCTATGGGTCCCGTGGGAGTTCTCAGAAGAAACGAGATGGATGACACACTTGCAGTCCAGCACTCTCCCTCAGGCCAGATCTGTTAAGGATGCTTTTGTGCAAAACCATCAATACATGCACAGATATTACAAACATGTGCTATGCCAGTGACAGGATTATTGCATACACTTGGAAGTTAACTAAAATAATAATTTATTGCCTGCACTTATACACCTACACACGCACACACTCACACACATACTTTTGCACCCACACACACCAAGGTCAATATTACAGGTCCCACTCAGCTTGAAAGTTATCCCGTGGGTGTTTAGTAACAACTGGCTATATAATGGAGCACCACAATTTAAATGTGTTTTTCTTCATCTGGAGAGGACACATTCTTGTGTTCAGCCTTCTATTGATTAAAACCAGTATTGTCCAATCTCATCAACACCACTGTCCTTGGCCTACCGATGTCTGTCTTAGAGAGTACTCCACTGTGTGTGTGTGTGTGATGAACTACAGCTTTCTTTAGACAGATCCATACGTTTCGAGGTGATTGGGTTAATGTGTTCCCCTGAGCCACGATGTGTACAACTTCCTATTTTGCCATCATTTGTCTGCTGCATTGATTAGAGGTTCATTGACTTGAACAAGGCTGACCGACCATCGGTTCTAAGTGCATAAGAAAGTGACTTTGTGCATTTACATGTGTGTGGCTTGTGTAAATGTATTATTATATGTTCTTCAGAGAGTTGTGTAGACCATTGATGCATGTATTTTTAATTGCCAGGCCAGTATGAGAGTTAGAGGAAGAGGCCCCTGGACAGAGGCTGAGCTAAACTCAGCCCTGCTACCCTGTCACTTAATTTGTTTCCTCTCTGACTGCCTCCCTAGTTCTCTCACCCTCTTACTCTCGTACTGTCTCTTTGTTTCTCTCTGTCTGAGTGGTGCTAGCTGACCTTCACTGGGACACAGCCATGATTCTAATTGCATTGATATGTCAGTGAGCTCGAATGGTTGCAGGAGAGCATAGCGATATTACCCCAAAGCACTGTGGTGGTGCCATGTGAATTTTGCTGTCTTCTCACTGATGACTCACAGAGTTGAGCCACTGAAAAAGAATAGGCAGACGAACACTCACACACATACAAAACACTTTGCCAATTCTGGATTTTCTCTGGAGCAACATGAAACTAAGGCAGTACCTAACTTTGTCTGTGTGTGTGTGTTGTGTGGCACAATAAGTCCTCAAAGCCCCTCAACAGTACAGTGGATTGCAGAAAAACATGTAGTGCCTGTGACGTGACCCATAAGTTTCTAATGGGTTCTTTTGAAGATGGGATGCGGACTCACTGCTTGCTGCTGTCTTTTCTAATTAGTGAAGCTGGAAAATCCAAATTTGTCTCCACTTAGCTCAGTTCACTTGTGTTTCACAGGCAAAAGCCACAATCACGTGCATTTTACTTTGAGGCAGCTTCACAAACGGCATGAAAAAAAGAAAGGTGTGCTAGTCTATCCATGCACCTGGTTTCCGCTCTCTGCTGCTCTTTGTTTACTTTACTCTTATATCTTCTCCTTTGATGTATTTTACCTACATTATGTATTTGTCTTGAATGAGACTTTGAATGTTTTGCACCCCACGCAAGGCAGCACCCAATGTGAAGTTCTTCTAATTCTATATTAATGATATTTATGTATTTATTTCATGTCACCATCACTCTGTTTTACTGCATTGGCCTCGGCTTGTTTAATTCCAGTTTGGGTTGATTTGATCTAATTTCTTTCCTGCCAACTGGGTGGGTGTGTGCAGACGCTCCTGCCCACAGGCTTCTGCATGTGTGTGTCAAGTTTATTCGTCAAAGATTATATCTGTAGTCAAGTGGAAGCATAAAATTAGCATATTGTACATTTCTGTCACTATATTAAATATAAAGCCCTTTTTCTAAAGTAAATCTGGCTCACACAAATGACTGCATGTTAATCTAAATTTTATATTTATTTGAAATTGACTTATATCATCATACAACACATACAGTCAACAGTATTAAGCTTAAATGTGGTGCAATATTGACATTATTTAACCAGTAATGCACAGTCAGTATTATAAAAAGTTGCACTTCCAAATTAAACATTTCTTTGTTTAATATTATTTTGGTTTACCTTCGTATTTGTGTCAGTTTTTAATATTAAGATAAATAATATAATTTCTTCTGCTTTTGCTCTTTTGCATGAGTGGAGTGGAAAGAAATTAATTACTAATGTTCCTGTATGTCATTCAGTTATAATTTCATTTAGATGCACTTTTCTTTTCTTTTTTTAACTACATTTTAAAATAAGTAGTTCTGCTTCCTCTGAAGTGGAAGTGTTGTTGTAATCATTGCCTTATTGTTACTAAATGCTGTTGTGGCTCCTTCCAGAGGAAATTCCTCTAAAGTTAACTTTTTTCTTCTTTTTTTTTCAGTTCCTGTCTCTATTTAAGATTCATATTTAGCACTTTAAATTTGGTTTAGTTTAATCCAGTTTAACCAGTGACTGACATTTATACTATTCGTTCTTATGTGAACACACTCATGGCTTTGCTTCACTTAATGCACGTTGAAGCAGATGAATGCCATTGACATGCTCAAATTCAACTCATGACATAATAAATAGCCAGATAAATTTTTGCTTAATGTTTAAGTCTGTTATTCTTATTTTTTAGTCAGGCAATGCCTCCAGGGCTGCTATGGGCGTGACTCATAATCACACACACTTGCTGTTGCTACCCTGTCTGTTTCCTACATTTTGATTAGTCCATGTTGTTTATTTATTGGTTGTTGTTTTTGTTTGTTTTTTTCAAAATTAGAGCCTGGATGACTGATCTATGTGAGACGGTTCTGTCACAGCCGGGCTGTATTATAGTCTCTCTCCACTAATTCAGCTGGATTTTGTTGAATCTCGTGTTTTGTTTGTTTTTTCTCACTTTTTCGAGAAAGAAACCAGTTCAATTTTGCAGTAGGGAAAAAATCTTTACTACCTGGTGGTCTGTGCGATCCCCTAAGAAGAGATGAGGTTGAAGGACAGCAGAGGGGTGAGAGTTTCAGTACCAATAAAGGAAAAAAATTGAGTTCCAGACAGCATGGGAAAAAAGGGAAGTGAATGAGATAAAGGAGGAAAGAATAAGTGTGCAGTTGTTTGAAATAGAGAGAGAGCAAAACCTGTGTTGATGGAGACAGGCTGGTAACCAGATGGGTTTTGTCAGCGAGAGGAGGGAACAGACAGAGGGAAATGGTTAAGAGATGGAGGCTGATGTGGCTGTTTGTAATGCGATATGGCAGATGCGATTTTATTTTTAGGACACAAGGCCCCAGAACGATAGGTTTTATAGGGTTTTGAGTGGGTTGATCTTTTTAAATATTCAACTTCAATGAAATATGAAGCATGACTTCGGGCTGTTTGGAATTCATAAGTCTGTTTGGCAGGACTGGCTCTGCATATTGAGAGCTGTCAGAGTCAGCCTGAGTGTTAAACACAACCCCTCAGATGGCAATAGGAACAATGGCAAGAAAGAAACACCTTAAAGGGAGTAGACCAGACAAAGACTAGAAGTCTTCTATTGGTTGTTGAAATATTGGATCGCCTTTTAACGTCAAGACTATCAAGATACTTTATTGTGCTGCATTTAGGGATTTTAATATATGTGACCCAGATGAAGTTGTGTTGTTGAATGACCACTTGTATATTGTGGTGTGTATGGATTAAAATCTACTGGAACTATATCTGATATCTAACTATATATTGATAAAATGCCTGAGCTTTGGTCAGGGATTGTTTCTTGATACCTTGCATTGATGAATGTAAATTATTTTTAAGTTTAACAAAAGAAGCCACAGTTCTTAGATAGTAAATGTTGGCTACAAACAAGGACCAATACAAGAACACAATCAACATTAACCAGCCTTAAATTGATTCATTTTTGGGTTGTGTTATTATTTAAATCAGCAGCTGTCTGATCAAAGAATATGTAAATAGGATTAAGAATACAGCCAGCTTTTGGCAAACCAGACAGTAATGGATATTTTGAAACCAGCTATAGCTCATACTTGGGCAATGGAAAAATACACTAGCAATGTAAAAGCATGAATTATATAGTTTCTGTTCTTCTTTTTTAGAATTATTAGGATCTTTCATATTTGTTGTTACATTCAATATGTATGTGCAATCAGTTTTTAATTGCAGATGAATTAATTGGAAAAATGAGATCTGAAAATGTCATGTGGATACAGATGGATTATGCAGGCTGTCAGCTGTGTTCTCTAGAGTCTACTGGAGTCTATGTGTGTACAACACAGAACAACACGGTCGTTATGCTCCCCTTCTATCATATTAACTTCTTCCTTCATCCAGTTCATTAATCCATGTAACTGACTGATTGGAAGCTAACAGAGAATTGTACACTTCTGTCTGTCCGTCTGTCTGCGGAAACATTTGCGAGTCTGTTTCAGCTGGAGGCCGTGTCTGGAGGCTTGTGAAGGATCAATATTTTCTTCTCCCAGTGTGACAGATGTACACCACTGGAGAAAGCGGTGATAGAAAACCTTAGTTAGTGTGAAGCCACTGAGGGAAAATACATATGCATTAGTCTATGACTGCTGGGGATATTTACCAGCAGTAACCACACAAACAACAACAGGTAGCAGAGCCTGAAACCAAGACATGTTTAATGCATGCCGGAGGCAGCAGAGCAGGCTGCTTCTACACCTGTATCAGTGAAATAGCCAGTTCTTATTAAAAAAATGGAGCGTGTGTGTTTGCTTCTACGCAGTGATGTGTGTCTGTCAAGTTGTCTTGCTGTGTTTGTGTCTGATGTTTGCCTTTATGTGTGTGCAAGCGAGTTTGTTCTGAAGACCTACAGAGAGGGAGAGAGAGACAGAGAAGAAGGAGGGAGGGAGGGAGAGAGAGAGAGAGGAGCGACAGGGAGCCCAGGAAGCGATGCTGTCCCTGTATAAGGAACCATAGTCCATTATCCTGCATGTAGCTATAATGAGAGTAAAGCAGGAATAAGAGCTCGGGCTGCTGCAACCATCTGCCAGGTGTATTTCCTCCTTGTTATACCAACAGACAGATTTGTTTATTTTATAAAGGTTCATCCTTTTTTTTTTGTATGTTTTACCTCTTTTTGTTACATATTGCATATTTCTGTTGCTGACCATACCCTGAGGAACAGAAAGTTTTGAGATATATAAATACATTTCAACAACTTGCAGTAATCTTAAACTTGCTTAAGATGTTTTTTTTTTTTTTTTTGCATTTGAAAGCAAGGAAAGTCATTATTAACGGCGGCTGCTGTGTCTAAGATGGTTAAAAAAAAAACACTGATTTAACTTCTCAGAGCACAGTCCAGCAGGGGGATTATATCTGGTTTATGTATTCTATACATAGTAGCCATTACACTATACTGATGTGATGAACAGTTTGACACACGCCGCATGACATTGGATATGTGTGTTTTTGCTCCATCAGCAACAGTCAAACCTTCAATTATGTACAGTTTTCTGTCTACATGGAGCTATGCTAGCTGTCTGTCAGTCACTTTTTGAAAATGCTACTAGAATAAATTTGGCACGATAACAATGTTGTTGATGTGTGAAGCCCTGGAAAACATCCCATCAGTTGCACTGATAGTGATACTGAGAGGTGAACCTTGTGGTCCATACAAAGAGGCTTAGTTCATTTTATTTTAGTGTCCTGTGCAGTGTGAGCTAGTAGGGTAGCAGTACTAGTAGCAGGAACTGGGCTCACTTCTGAGGCATTGTTAGACTCACCAAGGCGTGCTAACGCAATGTCATGCTTGGCTGCAACTCACAGTGACTGGGGTTCACACTGGGGGGGCATAAGACTTGAGGGACATCCAGCTCAGTCCTTTCATATCCTCCACATCGTCCTTTTTGGTTTTAAGCAGCAAACCACCACAACACCCTACCGCCTACTAACTCCCTTTTCACTTTCACTTCACATGTAAACTTGGCTTTAATATTACTCATGTCTGCTTTTTCATAGCAGGTGAAATGTGTTGACTTATCTTGTGTGCCCCCTATGTACACATTACTGCTTATGAAATGGCCATCGCCATGCCCAGGTTAAAAAAAAAATTATTACCATGGATTTTTTTGTAGGTGAGTAGTCGAGGGTGACCTATGAAAGCCCCCATTTTCGTTTTTAAATCCTTAAATCTTTTGCAGGCCTCACAGTTTCCTTTATAGAGGTCCTTATCAATCCCCCAAAACACTATATATTTATAGTTTGATTTGTCAACATTATAGTCTACTATGGTGAAAATTTGCCCTTGGATTTTCCCAAAAAAAGCACAATAGAAATACATATGTTCCACATAACACAACACACCCTTTAAAAACATACATATACAACATGCAATATTCAACATTCAAATGAGCAGACAGGTTCAATAGATACCAGAAAGTAAAATTTTTAAAATAACAAGACAAGTAGAGTGTTATGCAATCATTTTGTGTCCAATGCCTGCATGGCATAGGGAATAAAAGACTTCTTGTATATATATTCCAGCTGGTCCTTGGGGACCTGAATCCACAGCCAGGCGGAAGCCGTTTTTACACTTGAAAAAACAGGCTGCTTTTATCTCCCAAACATTATAAACCCAATTAAAGTCTTTCCAATTGTGTAAGCTCTACTCAAAAAGCACATGAGCAGGATATTTTCCTAAAATTAGCATTGGGCTTTTATTAATGAGCTTTACCAAAGTGGTGATTGAGAGGGGCCAACACTGTCCTCTTTTTGGATCGATCGTCACTATCACTACATCAAAAGATGGGCTTCCAGTAAGCCTGACAAAATGTAAGATTTACTCTAGACCTGCTATTTCTTATTAATTAATATAACAATCATTAAACTATGAAATGTCCGGAAGTGACAAATCCCATTACAAATTCCCAGAGCCCAGCTTGAAGTCAGATTCAGAAATCAGATAATTTTTTTCCAACTAACAGTCCAAAAGCCACAGATGTTACATTTGCGACCATATAACAGAAAAAAACAGCAAATCCTCACAAGCTGGAAAAACAGAATGTTTGGCTTGTTTTGCTTGATAAGTGACTTGAAAGAAAAACACCCATTCTGGTATTCAATTTATTTTTGTTGATGCACTGATCAATGAATTGTTTCAGCACTGTTTGTCCCCAACTTCACAACCAACTGGTAGTTTAACCAAAACCAACAAAACAAATGCCATTTGGAGCAAGATGACGCTGTGGAAAAATTGTATAGAATATGGGAAAACAAAAGAAAAGCCAAACCCAGTCATGAATACACCCTGGTACACATTGTTCCAAATGGCTTCCAAATTATGTTGCTTTCCCACTAATCTTCTGTTCTATGATCTGCTCTTCTGTATCTGAACAAAGATATTTGGGATTGTTAAATCTGGAAAGGAGAGACAGAAGAAGAGGGAGTCAAATTGCAGCTCAACAAAGGAAAACACTTCCATATGCATTAGAGCAGGACAGGCTTCAGTTACCTATAACCATGCTGGTTTTCACATTACCCACAGGGATTATTATGGTGCTGTTAGAACAATCTATCCCCACACCTCCTATTTTATCTTCCTCTCCTTATTGCTCCCTCTCTTTTTCTGTACTCTATTTTAGTCTAGTCCAAATCACAATGATTGCCTCCAAATCATGCCACTGTCCTGCGGCTGTTTGTTCTGTCTATCTTGTCATCTTGTCCCTCATCATCCCATTTCTTCCACTGTTGTCCTCCTTCCACTCTCCTTTCACTGCCTGCTGCCGCTCCTTATTTTTAATCCTGTCTGCTGTTTTTCTGTGCGACAGAGAAGCTCTGCACACACAGTTAACTCCAATGAGCAAGCAGGGGACAAACCTTCGATGACTGGTGTGGTGCCAGGTAATGATCTTTAATTAAAGCCAGCCTAATGCACACGGGCAAACTAACAAGCTGCCTGCTAGGTTTTACCTTTTAAGAGACTCAATCTGTGACATTGGCGTATCATGTGCATTAATGGCACTTAACATTTTCAACTTTAAATGCACCTTTCCGCTACAGGTCTCCTATCTGTACATACAGGCAGAAAAACCACTACAGTTTTTAGTTTTTCCACAGCACTGTAACCACAGTCTCACACTCATATAAACAAAAACATGACAGTGTTTTGTATCTGTGCTGACTCAGTGGCATTGTAAAGGTGTCCATTAGAGGGGATGAAGTTCTGAGGATTGTTCGTGCTCTGTGTCTTGTACCAGACCAAACCAGACAGGCAGACTCAATCTGTGGTTGAATTTTTTGGTTAAAGGTTTTCTGTTCCCCCTCTTTTCCTCTGTTTCAATCAATTGTTGTACTCTGAGTTAAGTAAATGGGAAATGCATTTTAGCCCATCATAGATAAATGTAGTCATCAAGATTTCCTCATATTAATAGAACTGCATTAGAATTTCCCCTCTTTATTGTAAAGTGGAGGACAGAGAGTGGTGAATGGCTACATTATCAGAAGAATGCTCAGCCTCAATCGTCTTGTACTAGACACATATAAATGGTCTGGCCAGCTCTTCTACTGTGTGATGTAAATATTCACCAGCATCTCATAGGCTTCATTTTTAAGTTAGAAAAGTCATGTAGAGGTAAAATGATCAGTCATTTAATTTATTAGTTGATTTACAGAAAATGAATTGGAAGCTACTTTGGTAACTGATGGATTGTTTGAGTCAAATAGAGGAGGATAAAACCCCCATATGTCAGCATTTGCTTCTTTTTTTTGGAACTGATTATCTTTAGGATTCTTTGACTGTTGGTGGGATAAAACACTGTGCTAGTGGAAGGCACCGTTAGTTATAATTTTTTATCTATATTTTGACAGATTCTCTACGAAATGATTAGTTTAGACCACAATTGTCAGATAAAGTGATCATGATAATAATCCTAGGAAAGAAAAGACTGACAAGCCTCAAATGATTGTTTGCTTTTAGTTTAGCAGCAGCAAAAGCTACACACACACACACACACACACATATATGACCTTATCTGAACTTCAGATGAGCTCAAATGTTAAAAATATAAGCATTTGCTGCCTCACTTGGTTTCACATTATTGTAAGTTAAATATAAATGTTTTGAGCTGTGGTTGAACAAACTGATCAATATAAAAACAACTATGTCTATAACTTGTGCTTCTAGCATTTCTTACCATTTTCTGGCGTGATAGTTTAATCAATGATTAAATTAATGATTGGTTTAAAATTTTGCATTTTGCACAAAACTGAATTTTATTTCTTCATATACATGACCTGATGCTTGTGCAGTAAAATGATATTCACTTGAAGATGGAAAAAAACGGGGCAAATAGTCATCATTAGACTGAACATGCAGCAAACTGCCTACCCAGCTCACTGTGTTGTGATTTATGGCGGGTGTGGAAGTGTGTGTTTGATCTTGCTAACTTCAACTTGTGTCAGTCACTCTGCAGAGAGAAAAAGTCACTTCACTGCCTGTATTTTTGTGAGTCTGGATGACTACTCTCTTCTTAAAGTGATCAAATACAGCAAACTTCATAAGAGGGGGGGGGGGGGGGGGGGGAGTTGAGAGATGAGAGGAAAAGCTCATCTGCATCTGTATTTGAAGTGGCAAATGCAAATGGACCAAATGATCTGACAAGAGGAAAATGTGAATTCCTCTCTGCAGCTATTTGCAGAAAAAAAAAACAGAAACGCTGTGTTTTCTCTATTGGACAGGGCATTTACATTCCTACAAAATGCCATCCTATCAGACATTTAATAAACCACCATGGTTCCATCTTGAAATTACTGATATTCTCAAACCATTCAGAGCACCGATTAGTATGTTTTGTTTGAGATTTTACTTGTCTTGTGATGCAACTGAACAGTGTCAGTAGCTGGTTAAAAGACTGTGGGCTGTGAGACTTACAGTTTAAAGACAACTTTTACAGCAAAGCTGAGAGCAAGAAGACATGCAACAAGCTCAGTCTGCCAGCTCTTTTATCGTTGTTTTTCAACTTTCTCTTCTCCCCTCTGCCTTCCAGCAAAGAAGAGGACAGCAACAGTCTGAGGACTGTGATAGACTGGTAGTTTAGCAAAATCGCACCATGTTCATGTTTTACAGACACCAGAAAATATCGGTCCCCAGGCTTTCTCATGTGTGACTGTTTTGCTCCAATCTTTTAACAGCTCCTCATGTAGATGAGTTCATCGTCAACACAATGGTGACAGGCAGAGTAGGTGTAACAGTCGGAAAGGAAAAGACAAGCAAGCACTGCCGCAGTCTAGACTTCACTCTGTGTCTCTGCTGAGGCTCCCTGCCTGCCTGCCTTCTAACTTCTCCAAACTTCAAGAGAGCTGAAGTGGGGAGGAGGGAGAGAGATGAGTAAAAACTCATCTGCATCAGTCAAATATAAAAAGGAGCAAATGATCTTACATGAGGAAATGTGAACTCCTTTCTGCTGCTATTTGCAAATGTAATAAAGAAATACCTCTCACACTGTCTAATATGGGACAGGGAAAGTTTTCCAGTGAACTGCGAACACATCCGGTCGTGCAGATTAGAGTCTATATTTATCTATCCCAAATTCCACACCAATAACTCTCAAAAATTGATCCTGTTCCATCAGCTGTGGAAAAAAAAAAAAAAAAAATCCTAACTCACCTTGTGCTACACTGCCACTGATCGTGACCGAGGAAAAAAGATGCAAAATGCAAAACACGCAACAATTCCTTCAAATCTTTAAAAGTGGCATCAACAAGTTAACCCTGAAGAAAAAAAGCAAAGTTAAAAAGTAATGAAGTGCTGACAGAATCATTGGCCTGCTGGAGCAGTCAACCTGAGGCAACAAGGCCAGTGATAGCAACTTACACTACTTGTCCCTAACTGCTCCCAGTCAAAGACAATAACTGAAGCAATAAGTGATTTATTTACAAGGACATGTTTCCCATTAATGTTGTTGATAGAGATGATTCAGTTTGATTGCAATGACCATGAAATCATGATACAACAAACACCCGGTTGCCAAAATTTAAGTGGAAACTGAATCTTTCTTGGGGACTGTCCAAAATTGTGTCCCCTTTGTCACTGCTTATTGCTGAAAGGGGAACTCTGCTGATTTTAAACATCAAAATGTGTTTACAGGTCTTGGGGGGTCCTATTGCATGTATGAAAATAGTGTAAAATCTTTTTGTGGCCCCACAAGACGCTGTGTGGTGTCTGATAAATTGCCTCAGAGTGTCAGAAGTGAGTTTTCCAGGCCCCTGTAACTGAACTGTCAGCGGTCGAATGGCATTGTGGGTGCTGTAGGCAGCAAGTTTTGACAAAGTAGAGGAATATGTTTGTTTTGTTTTGTTTTTCAAATACAATGTGAAATACAAATACAACTGCTGACACAGAACTGGTTCAGACTTGTAGCTATAGCTATAAGCCCTGACCTTATTCCCATGCTATGCAGTGAAATAGATGAGGCAAATAATTCGCCTGTAAGTGTGAGTGTACCTCTAACTTTGGTTCAGTTCTGTTCAGGGTTGATCCGTCGTGTTTATTTTGGGTACATTATTTTAGAGGTGTCAGGTAACAGGTCCATCATCAGCCAATAATAAGGTTATAAGAGTGCAATGCTGAATAGGTGTAATACTCTTTGGACTGAAGTTTTTCTTTGGGATCCTTGACATAAAAGAAGAGAAACTGTTTAATGTTTAATAAAATGTTACCATTTAGCTTTGAGAATCTAAAATAAAAAAAGCTAAATTGAAATGTACTGATTCAGAGTGCATATATGATTTTTATATCAGGATGCATATCACATATCTAAGTCTGTATCAAATTATCAGAGAGATAAATGCACACCTCGACTGCCGCAGCACGTGTTTAATAAAAGACAACAGTTTTGTCTTCAAATTCCTGATCATAACCCAAAGCAGCTCCTTCGATTGAAATTCCACTTGACTCACTCTGCTATAAAAACCAATGTCAGTTGCTGGTTAGAGAAGTACAACCCTGTTAGATGATGAGACGTGTTTTACATCTCTCAGACATGTTTTACAGCTTAGATGAAGGCATATGTTGAGAAGCTAGCGAGGCTTCAAAGGAAGGGGCAGCTTGGTGTCACAGGCGGGCAGAGTGAGAAGAACTGAACTTGCCAGCACTTTGATCATGTTCACCAATAAAGGCCAGAGCCCTGTTAGGAAGAAAAGAAATGCACTTTTGGATAAGAGGTCTTATTGAAGTGTGGGTTTTTTAATCTCTTTTTGAAGTATAAATATATATATATTGATATAGTACTTTGTATTTCTTGACTGTGTTTTACATACAAGGTTTCATGCACAGCAGAACATAATTCCTGCTCTATATATGTATATATATATATATATAAAATCATCAAATATCAATTCAAACAGTCACTACTTATATGAGATAGTTGACACATTTGTGTTCTGTTTCTTTATTTATCTTCAAGATGACAGAAATGGTAGTTTAAAATTTCAACAGAAGTGTAAACAGGATTTTAAAATGCAAATTGGTGATAATTTTGTGATAATCTGTGAGTGTGTGATTAGTAAAGCCAGTGTGTTTTTGTGGGCCATCTCCTTGATGCAGCACAAAGAAACAGGCATGGGGGTGGGGGCAAGTAGATGAGAGGCTTTTAGAGGTAGGAGAGAGGAACAGGACATGATAAGGGAGCATGGAGCAAAAGGATCGACAGTGGGGAATAATTGTCATGTTTTACAGTTGAGACTGCAACAACATGAGGGGAGAGCCGAAAGTGTGAGATAATTAGGGGAGACTTGGATTTTCAGTCACAGCAGCAAGGAAGCACACTACTCATTTTGTCCTTTTAAAATCCCAAATGCCTCTTGTCTGCCTATTGAGTTTTAGTGTGGCTGTTCCTCTGTGTGTGTGCGTGTGATCACTGGCTTTCTTTGCTTAATTTTGCAGTCGGTTCCTTCTCGTCTGCTCTCGTTCCTCCTTTTATCCTTATTTATTTGTCAGAGGTTGTGTTCAGGGACGTTCCTTGTCATTCGTCAGCGCGGCCCATAAAACACACTGTCATGACTGACTGGCCACGCTCCAAACTCATTACCGATTGGCTGACAGAGCGGGTCGCTCTGTTCTGCTCTGCTGTGTTTGACTCCTGTTTGCCAGACATTTCAGGCTCAGGAAACTTTAAATGCGGTGGTGTCTTTCCTCGCGCCACTCCTCTCAGCCTGACGCTCAAGGTCACATGAATATGGATTTACCCTCTCCTTCCAGCGCACACATACTGATGATGAAGTCTAAGATCTACTCAGAGGGATTATAATTCAGAACGTAGGTCTGATCTGGGCCGTCGCTCTGTTCCGCTCTCTGTCTGGGTGTGTGTTTTAAGTCAGAAACCAGAGAGGGAGGGTGGAGAGGCTGAGGAGAAAGGAGAGCGGTGGACGGGTGGGTGTGGGGGAGCCGTGGGTAAGAGAAATAAGAAAGATGAAGAGGACTACTGTGCGAGCAGAGAGCTGAGATGAAAAGCGGAGGAAGGAGAATGGATGATGATGGTGGAATCAGGGGAGGTGGAGCTGGGTGGGAGGGTGTCATGTAAGAGAAAGGGAAAGAGACTGGGAGATTGGAAAAAGGGCGACGCACAATGTTATTGAGTTTCTGTTGCAGTTGATCAGCCATATCCATTTCATCATATTGAGCTGGCCCCATGCCACATTTTGCTGCAGAAAATTTGTCCTCATCAATATGTGTATACACAGTGTACACTGCCATGGTATGTGTTTGTGTGTGTATCCATCCAGACTAACAGTGTGTACAGTGAGCTCATGTGGATACTGTATGTGTCCTTGCTTTATTTTCTTATGTGCATATACTGACTAAAGTGTTTCTTGTTATTTTCCAGTGATTTCTGTTACTTGGTCGTTTTATGTTTGCTGCAGTACGACTGACTCATTACTTTTTTAACCCTTCCTCCTACTCTCTGTCTTGCTTGTTAATCTGTAATCTATAATCTATATCATCTGTAACGAGTCACGCATCAACTTCTTTCTCTCCTCTCTCATTCTCACAGTTCTGCTCACTGCTTTGTCTGTTTTTCACTCACAGAAAACAACAAGGCACCTTTGCAAAGGTCTCGCTCTCGGCAGAATATAAATGTGGGTTCAGCGGTGGTGAAAGCTCCTCCTGCCAAAGAGGCCCATAACGAGTCCGAGGGCCATCCATCTGCAGCCAGGGCGAAGACTGCGGCGTGTTCTGAGTCAGGCCGCAGGTACAGGAACATCCCGAGTCACAGCTACGGGGTGGACAGAGAGGGTGCGGTGGAGAGAGAGATGGTTAAAGTTGCAGAGAGAGAGATGGAGTTTCAAGCAGAGCCTGCAGCCTTCCAGTCGTCCTCCACTGGTGCCGCAGTCAACAGCTGCAGCACCAATGGAGAGTCAGATGTTGAGGCTTTGCTGGCCAGACTCAGGGCCTTATGAAATAACATGAAATACATGTACAGCTCACAGCAAGTCTATCTACACACATCTAAACATTTTCTGAATATGACCAAAAAGATTTGAACAATCTTGCAAACCATAAGTAAATGTAGTTATATATAGTTAAGAGAAAGTTATAAATAATAATAATCCTTAAGAAGGGAAACAAGGACTTTTTAAAAAGCTTCATAAAAATCTATTTGTTTAAAGCTCATTCATTTATTTGAGGACCAGGTTGTAACATTTGATGGCACTACATTTTTGCAGGTAGAGCAGAGAGAACCAGCCACGTTTGGCCCACACAATGTCCTCAGAGATTCATTAAATAGAGACTGATTTACAAAAGTTCTGATTTGATGAAAATACTGATTGCTAAAAATAAAACTATATAACTATATATGCAAAAATAAACCATATATCTCATTTCCTATAATTGCTTCTTGCAGTTATTTTAAATCTTTGCCCTCTATCTTATCCTACCTTTATTTTAGCTTTTGATTCCATGTTATTTTCATGGGCATATTATTAGTCATGTAAAATTAAAGCGTTTTTTAAGCTTATATCAGCATGTACTGCTTTTGGTATTTAATTATTTTCTGTATTCTTAATTTTGTTCCTGCTTTGAGTCTTTTTCTTTTTCATTCCTTAAGAGGCGATGGAGTGTCTTTTATATACACACACAAAAAAAGCTTTGATCTAATTGTTTGTATTTACCATAAAAACTTGCATTCAACACACACATCTATATACTATATATATCTTTATATATAAAGGATCAATACATACAAGTCACAGGATAGAGCAATGATTATGGGTTGGTTTTGATTGCACTCGACTGTTTTGTGTCTGTCATTGCTAATGAGAAGATTTATACACAGTGAGAGCAGGTCTGCAGAGAGGAACAGAGCATTCACAGAAGAGACAAGTTCATCCAGCCTCAGGTTAACACATCAACTCTGATGTTGCTTTTTGTTCCACATTCCCACAGAAATTACTCTTATCTTAAGCACATTTGTTGTAGCTTCATTCACTCACTTTTATAGACACATCTACAATAAAATAAAGCAAAACACATTTGTTGTCTTTTTCATAAATCATAAAGGTTTCAAACATATAACTGAAATAAATGGATGTCATCAGTTTGTGTGGCCTTTAGTGCTTTTTTTTTTGTTTTTTTTTTGCTTTTTTTTCTCCTGTTTATTTTGATCTACTCTCAAATTCACCACAGTGTGCAGAAACAGAGCACATCCTTGCTATGGCTGTTATAGTAATTGTCATGATCAAATGCAGAGGGACACAAAATCATTTGAACACCTGACAACACTGAAAATGTTTTTATTAAATGAAGGCTCAACGCTAGTTAGTTGTGAAAGAAGCTTAAAAACCAACACTTTGATCAACACTTTGGAGACAACATGAGGATATCAACACAGCTCCAAGGTGCTCAGATCATCTGCGCCCACATCCTCCGAAGCGACGATTTGGTCCCTTTAAGTCCTGGAGTGTATGCGATATTTTCTTTATCCACTGTGTTGTCTCTCTCCGCATCTGCTCACCTGCGAAGATCAGCATGATGGAAATTTCATGTCCTTGAGTGGTCTGCATGGATGTTCTGTGTGACCGTGGGTGTATGGGCAGACGAATGTGTGAACACGTGCTGATTCAGAGACCCACTGCAGTACAAACCTCTCTGCTGTTTTGGACTTAGTTCTTACTTGTAGCGGTTGCTGCTCTGACAGCACTAAGTGGAACATCAGTGGTCACTGTCAGCAACCTGCTTGAAACTATTTTAATTTACTGTCTGTGACTGAGCTTTGTATGTTTCTGTGTTCTCTTTTACTGTAAAACTGTATTTATTGGACTATGCTAAAATTAATTCCTATTTTTGCACAGTATGTAGTGTCAGGAGGCAATAGTGTGCAGTGTTGTTACTGGTGCATAATTTGTTCCACGATAAGATCACTTTTTTTATGATTCATGAATAGACTCATAAAATTCTGCAAAATCACGTGCACACATAATAAAAGTCCAGATTTCATTTACTTTCAGTGTAATTGGGTTGTTAAATTTTCTAAATAAAATTCACACCTGACTTGAAGCTTTTGAGGAGCACATGTGAACTTTAATCACTCGCTTTTATAAATTAAACATGACATTAAAAGTCACTGTGCTGAACATAAGCGTCGTTTAAAGCATAAATCACTCACATAAATGTACAGTAGATAAAGCCTCAAAAACTCCCACACAATCTGGACAGCGACAGAATTGAAAAGTAAAGGGAAAAGGGATATCTGTCTCACAGTTACCCCTCAATGAATATCCTCAGCACTAGGAGGGACGCAACTTTGTCCATCTGGAGCAGAGCCAGAAACACCTCCCCAGAGATGCACTCAGCAGTTAAGCTTCAGCTGGCCGCAGCATGCTTCTCACCGAGCAGTTTCTAATCAACCCACTTCCCTTTAAGATCTGTCGTGGTTTTCTGTGAGGTTGTGCCAGCAGACACCTTCTTCAGAGCATCAGCTTTTTTGTAAAACCCTATGCTTCAGAGGAGTTCATTTGTTTTGGGGTCGTCCCCCCACCACTCTTTCCAATACCACAGAG
Source organism: Rachycentron canadum (assembly GCA_038496675.1). Lineage (NCBI taxonomy): Eukaryota > Metazoa > Chordata > Actinopteri > Carangiformes > Rachycentridae > Rachycentron > Rachycentron canadum. The sequence goes on from CM076648.1 coordinate 15,496,086, forward strand.
AATTACTGCCATATCTGTGTTGAGCTTCTCCTCAGTTTTGTGAATTTTCTTCGTATCTAGGCCGTTGTGTGGGGATATCCCCTTTTGCATAATGTGACTTTTTTAAAGATGTGCTGTGATGTTAATGTTCTGTAAACATGCTTCTGATTTACAAGGGATTCAGGTTCTGAACCTAGTTGACACCAAACGCATTATGATTTCACCCTTCAGTCTTTCGCAGAAATCTACACTGTATGCTCTGATTTACAAAGAAATCTGCTACATAAATGGTTGTGTGTGTGTGTGAGTGACGTAAGCGCACTCTGTCTAATTGTGATCAGCCAGAATACATTTAATCCAAATTACAAGTACGAACCTGCAGCTGCACACCTATTGACCTATTGAAACATTTCCTCTAATTGCCTGCATGCTTGCTGCATGATCTAAAAAAAAAAAACAAGTGTGCGCCTGTCCTTGTGAAAGGACAGCAGGAAAATGACCAGCTAAACTCATCGACACAACAAATTGAGAGGAGAAGGAGAGCATAAGGATGGTAGGATCTTGTTATGCTGAGGGAGCCCTCATTACTCACAGGCCTGTGTTCTAGCCATGAGGTTTATCTATGGGCCTAATAAAGTGGAGCAAAACATATTGTGGAGCAGATTGCAATCTGGGCTTCTTTGATTGGAGATGAAGTTAAAAATGTGTCTGAGGATTTGTGGAGGGAGGGGGGGTTGGTGGGGGAGTACAAAGCAGATCAACAGATTTGTCACTATTTCTTTTCCCCAAGAGTCAAAGAGTGAGCACTGCTGTATTTATAACAGCCTGTACATATCATTCTGTGGAATTTTATGACGCAAAAATCACTTTCTATTTTCAGGTTGCCTGGCACAAATGTTTTCTAATCTGCTGCCGTTACAGTTGTAGAGAAAGTCTAGGAAGACTAGTCGTCTTCGGATCCTTGGATCCTTCTGCCAAATCAATTTTTTTTTCCCTTAACAGTCCAGAAAGTTTGATGTTTTTACACAATGTTCACCAAGGCCTTGCTTGTGTCAGACTTCTATCAGTGTCTACACTGGAACCACACAGCCACAGTGCTACCCTGTGATTACCTGCGTTTTAGCTTTCCCTGCTGCCCAATACGCAATCACTGCAGTTAGGTATGTAAGATGGAAGAAAATTGACTTGGGGTCTGAAAAGAGTCTTCACGTTGCGGTTGAGTGAGTAGGACTTGCGCTGTCACACAGCCTGCTTTACTAACTAAAATTTAAAGTGCGTCTGTACACGAGTGAGTCTCTGAGAACTGAGAGCTAAATCAGAGAACTTGTATAAATAGTCGGGGTTAAGGTTAATAGTCAGGGGTTTGTTATATATGATTATTTATTTGTGAAATGTTTAAAAATGAGACAAAAAATCTCAGGTTGCATGTTCCAAATTTTGTGTAACAGGCCACTGGGGGAGCTTTACATTTCCACATCTTGAACAATTAAGTGTCAAATCTTTTTGAAAGACGTGAAACATTTTTCATGCTCCTGACAGTCTCCTCATACATTTAGCTTCTAAAAGTGAAATTGACCATGCACGCAGAAATCTTGGAGCTCTTTATGATTGGAGCCCCCCCACCCCGTTGTGTTTTGTTAGTGAAGCTGCACTGCAGAGCGTCACAGTTTGACAGAACCTGACAAGTTGGTGCACTGTCCAAGCTGAGTCACCTTGTTGTTGGGCTCAGATCCAGGAGGAGACACTTACGGAGGTAAACCAACACTCTAATAGTGTCACCCACTCTCCCTCTCCCTTCCTGTCTACAGATCAAGCCAGATTGATCTTGGATGAAATGTTCATGTGTGTGCAAAAGCGCTTATGTCGTGTGTTTGTGGCTGAACGCCTACTCAAATCGACACCGGGTTCTTCCCACAATCTTTATTATTCCTCCCTCATCCCTGACTACCAGTTTCTCTTGCAGCGTCGTGTTGCCCTCTCTCTTCTTGACTGGGGCTACCTCCATCTGTCACTGCAGGTGTGTTTTTGTGTCTTGTCTGTGTTTCTTTGATCACTGTTGCATTACGCCAGTGTAAATTTTTGCCCTCTTTCAGTTCTTTGTCTTTGTTGTTCTGTCTCGCTGAGGTGCTTGTTGATGTTTTTGAAATGAAAGATGGAAAACTCATCCCTCACCACTTTAAAAAAAAAAAAAAACATTTGGAAATTATGCAAAAAAATCACAACAGATATTGGATATATCTCGCTATCTGTACCAATGTGTGCTGATTTATTCCCTTTTCAAACAGCTGAATTGTATCCTGTGGTCAGAACTCTCTGCGTGTTCATTCACCTGTAGTCACAACAGATTTGTGCTGTTTGTATCAGCAGCAGCTGATCTTTATTGGTTGGTTCCTTGGTAGTTTGATAAGTTTGGCTTGTAGAAGTTGAGGCAAACTCCAGCCCAGCATGTGCTCAAAAACAGACTATAAATAGAGACGACAAAGAGTCACTAATATTCTAGGTGGAAAAACAAATCCATATGAGGTTGAGCCTGTTTCTGCAAAGACTATGTATTATCATTTAGTCTGATTTTCTGAATTTGAACATTTGAAATTGCAGCAAAAACATTTTTGCGGTTCAGATATATTTTAGGTGGATGGGTTCACCTGTAAAAATAGATGCAACACTATCTATGTTCAGTGATTTCAGCTGAACAAAACAACCAAAAAAATAAAATAAATAATTGTAGTTGACATTCACTGGTTAAAATAAATTTTTGTTATTGACATTTTGTGTGTGTGAGAGAAAGAATGACAGAAAAGAATTGGGATGTACTTTTAGGTTTATCTAATGTTGTTGCAGTACATTGTAGATTCCCTAAGGGCTATGGCACTGAGCAGAGTGACAACTGTAAACACGCTCAGTACAGTTGTGCTTTGTTGGCAGCAACAGAAGTGCGCACATCTGGCTTTGATCACCATGGTGATGGTGATGCAGAGAGTGACAGGGCAAGCAGAGCGATGGAGACAGCTTCTCAGGGGAATCATTATCCTGTTTAGTGAGCCTAATGAGAGAAAAGGTGTTGTACCTCGGCTAACTGCTGTCCTTGTTTAAAACACAGGCACACACCACCTAATGTGCACGAGCTTATGCAAGATGTAAGTAAAAACTGGGACACTGCATCACTGATGTAAATAAACCTCACATCCTATAATCCTTAGTAACATCGACATACATAATTACTGTGCTATTGCAACCCTCATTAACGCCCTGTAAACACTTACAACAACACGCAAATCTTGAGAAAAGTCACAACGGGCTGTCGAAGCATGCTCTTTAAGGTGGTCTACTATCAAATACAATAGTTAGATTCATTTAAAATATATAAAATGAGCTTTATTAAAGTAAGATTCCTAGTCATTGTAAAAAAAAAATAGTAAAATCACAAATATGTGACAGATTATTCAAAACCTAAGGCATTTTGAAACAGACAAGATGCAGATGCAGTTGTCCAACCATGTACATCTGTTCTAACAAACAGTGCAGGTGCCATTGGCAGAAATTTCAAAATAATGCAGAAATATGTTACTACACTGAGTAATAAATAGCTACAACTTCCTCAACCCTTAGAGACCCCTTTTTCCTTAGAGTTTGAGTTAGGGTTGATTTTAATACAAATCACAGTCCCATGTGATCACTGAGCAGGAACAGCTGTATTTTAATTAGCTTCACGATAGAAACAAAGCAGATGATATAGAACATGTGAGACTCAACATCTGTCTACAGACAAAAATGAAAATTTCTAACATGCAAGGACATGCAGGCTGGAAGGGAAGATGACCCATTCTTATAGATCTTGCAACTACTTCCTGTTTCAGCTTGGCATCGGTGCTTTAACGCCACAACACTGAAGTGTCATCTTCAAACAGCGCAGGCCCGCCAAAGAGCGGTGATGGCTTCAGGGAGGGAGCAAACATATTCTTTAGGGGTGTACAGGTATCTGGCAACATCAGACTTTCATGTCAGGACTACCCGACCGTCGCATATGAATATGATATCTGGGCTTTATTCTTCTGTGGTTGAAAACAAATTGATTCTCTTCTCCATCAGGATTTTATTCTGTCCAGACACAGGCAGCCAAGAAATGAGAAGAATACAGTATAAATTTAATTCAATTATCATCTATAAATAAAGGCCAATATCTGATCAGGGCTAGCAATAAGATTAGCATTCATTGTCTGTTTCCGTACTTGGTCCCACAGACACAATTGCTTACCACTTGAAAACAAAGTGTTCAAAGTCTTTTCCAGATGCTATTATCTGTAGAGTATTTATTGATTTGTAATAATGTATCTCTTCCACGTCACATTCAGCCGCTTGCAGAAGTGCATTAAGGAAAACACCTTAAATGTATTAAATATTTGTCATTAAAAAATATACATGCCCCTTTTTATCCCCATCAGAGCCCAGTCAACCCCTGAAGTTGTTACTGCAGCTGCATGAAGAAGATTTCTGAAATCTGCTCAACAAATGTCCTTGGTTTTTGACATCCTCATCTTTCCTGTACAGAACAGCTTTCTTTTTTCTTTTGTTTTTTTTTTTTTTAGCCACAGCCTTGAAAAAGTATCTCAACATCTCAGTCAGGTCCTCATGTCCAAGTCCATCAATCAAGCACAATACTTATTTTTCTCATTGAGCAAAGGGTTAGTCATTTGGTAATAATAATTTACCTGTTGCTGAGAATTAATTTCCTCGTCATGTGCACACACACACACACAAACATGCATTACCGTATCTCCACAGCTGAACATAACGTGAAGTGGGGGGGGGGGGTTAACACAACATGTGCTGACTGCTGCCAGAGTGAGTGCTGTGGTAAACTGCCAACAACTGTGGACTGGTGAACAACTAGCCTCAGCCCCAGTTTACCCTCCTCCCCTCCAACGCACTGCAGCAGCCTCTCAAATAAGATAAGACAACTGAGTATCTTCAAATTAGAGCGCTGGCATTAACTTCTGTGCTCACTCATGCACCTGCTGTGTGTGTCGAGTCATGTACGACTGGAACAGTAACTGTTGCCTGGTGAATCTCTGTGAGACAAGGGGGAGTTTGGCTTGTTGAACTTTTTCACGGAGTTGATGAGCGTGCAGCTAGGCAAGCCACAGGCTGTACAAATCACCTGGAGCACACTCATGCAGGCTGTTGGCAAAGAAATGGAAAGACTGTGCTTTTCTGGACCAGCTTCCCCAGATAAACAGACACCTCCATGACTGCAATCCCTAGTCTGCCCAATCACATGCGTCTGTGTTCCAGGTCACAGCATTTACTTAAAAGAAAAGAATAAATAAAAGTGGTCCTCTACAGGTGCAAGAGTTCAGTCCTTTCCCCAATGGCATTTTTCAACCTTCCAATTCACGGCGCACTTTATAAAACATTCTGGCACTGTTCAATACAGGGCAAGTTTTTGTTCATTTTCAGTTTCACTGAATTCATTTAATGTTGCTGCACAACATAACAATCAGATATAAACCCTGCTTGACACAGTTTGAACTATTGTACGCAACACGCTGGCAAAATATTTGAGAAATGTTTTTTTAAAAAGAATCCAACTGTTTGACTTTTTTATATGATCATAGTTGTTATTCTGTTGAACATCATCATCTAAAAATAGATGTTTCATCACCCTAACAAAACAGAAGTAATAACTCAGCTGTGCCAGTGAATCAGAGCCAGATGGTATGATTGTTACGTGTTGTGTGCGGCATATAATTTTTTTTTTTTTTTTTTTCCTTTTTTCCAGTGATATGTCAATGCCGTAATTTGGTAAATTTGGAGGAGCCAAAGCTGTGAACATGTCACTTTTCTTTTTTTTTTCTTTTTTTTTTTTTATCTTAAAAGTCCCCGCTGAGCTTGTCATTTTAAAGAATTCTTCAGCTGCCTCACACGTTGCGGTTTTAATGTCAACAAATAGCGCTATTTTATGCAGAGGGAGCCTGTGATCAATGGCTCGTAAGGCTTTTCCTCCAACTGAGCAAGCTCCTGCTCCCTACCCACTGAGAATAACTGAGCGTTGGACAGACCAGTCCTCCTAAAAAAAGGTTACTCCCGTACCCATACAAATCCTGAGTCTGCTCTTCCTACTCTGCTCCACCAGGCTCTGCCACACGTGCAGTCCTCCCCCAAGATTAAGTGGCAACCACAGAAGTAGATAACATTTTAGTGAAAAAGAAAGATTAATATGGAGAGCTACAGATTGTTTGTGTCTCTGTGAGCTTACATGCTTATGCATGTGTTGGTGTATTTTGAGGCTATATTTACTACATCTGCTCACATGCAAACATGCAATGTTCATTAGCAACTTGCATTAGTTTAGAGAGGGTCGCTGTCGTATTGTCGCCTAATGAAGGAATTAAGATTAAAATGAAGTTTAGGGCCAAAAGCTACAACATATGAGACAAATAAACAGCTTGTCTCATCTAATTTGCAAATCTTTTAAAGTGTTTTGAAATCCCTTTGATTTAGGACCTCCCTGCTCTGCAATGTAAATCAGCTAGCGAATAAATGACTTCATGGCTTCATCAATATGTATGCATGTGTCACGCTCGCCTGCAGTCTGATGTCAACAAGATTTGGGACAAACTGGACTCATTTTGGATAGATGAAGTGAGGCAGGCTAAGATGGGAGTGTTGTTTCAGCAACACATGCTGAAATTCCCACAATATTATAACTAGGGACCACATGACACACACACTCACACTCACACACATACCCATTCAGGGGTGAAAAGCACATTGGTTCTGGACTCAGGCCCAGGCATGGGACTATATCCCAACCAGAGTTACACATGACTACACCACTAATAGGTGCAGGAAGGTTGTGTTGTAAATGAGGAGTTGAAATAGATGACAAAAAGGAGAGAGAGAAGGTACTGACATTTGGGTGGGCAGGGAGCCCACTGGTCCCCCCTGAGGTCCGACAGTCAGGTCAGACAAAGCAACACGTGGTTAGCCTGCAGATGCTGAAAGAAGCATTCTAAGCCCAGTTTGATTCAAAGCCAGTGATAGGGAGGCCTAATTGCTTTTTCATTATGAGTCATGCTATAGAGTATTCATGTGCAATTAGTGAGTGATTGGATAAATGTGTTTGTGTGCGTACAAGTCTCATATTGTAGACATGCATGTGAGCAGACCAGCCCCAGAGACTGAACTTTGATGTGTTTCCTTGATTGTATCCTCTGGCAGATAACACTGCTGTGTGATTTGGGGCGCAGGGGTTAGAGAGTCTGAGTCAGCTCTGGCTTTGCTCTGGGAACAGCTAGTCTCCCACTCGTTTGAAATCACAGCAACATACAGCCCATCTCAGGAATCAAACTGCCACGGGCATCTTCTGGCACAGTAATGACTGAGACGCTATTTGTAGCTCTGAGAAGCAGAGGTTGGCTACTGCATTTCATTTCATCAAAAACCCTGTCAATGTCGTCAATTTTCACTTCGAGTTTTTTTTTTTTTTTTTTTAATCTTCAAAGAGATACCAATTTGTACAAATTAAATAAAATCATAAGGGACGTTTCTTTGATAATGTTTCCTGCATGTATCGAGTCATTAAAGACCTTAATTAAAGGTCTGTTGGTGATATGAACATATATTATTACAATGCACATATTCTGCTCTGATATGCTCAGTGCTCACTTTTAAAGAAATGCCATAGCTTGGCAAGATTGAACAAAAGTATTTGTGGCTGGTGGCCACACGTTATTAAATTCAATCACAGATCATAGCTTTAATCAGAGATTCTTTCTCTGTGATATTAAGGGAAGTAAACAAAAACACGTAACTTATAATAAGCTGATTTAGGACTTAGAACAGTTGGTTTTAAGCATAACAAGAATATGTGTAATTGCAACTTTCATATTGTGCATGGGGTCAAATGAGGAGGTTAAGTAAATAAATACCACTGATCACTGAGCACAGCTGAGTGACTGTGAGAAGTAACATAACAGAGGACAACAAAGCCATGCACATCCTATTTAGTGAGGCAGGTGTGCAGGAGCAGGATGAATGAATCCAAAGTAGCAAACAAAATCATTGTCAGAAACATTTGCCTAATGAAGGTCTAGCATGGAAACGCTGCAAATAAATTGATTATTGTAAGTTAGATAGTGTGCAGTTTTGTTTTTTTTTTGTTTGTTTTTTGGTTGCTGGAAATTACATGAAATTTAGTAAGCAAGAACTCTTTTTTTTCTCTTACTGAATAATAGCTGATTATTTTTTCCCTCTAGAGTGTCTTGCTTTGCTTCATTTGCTTTGTTATTATATTTCACATTGTTGCTGGACTGTGTGAAAAACTCCATGCTGCATGTTGACATTGTTTTCTTCCCCTAAAACATAAAAACAGTAATTAATTTTTTTTCTAGTTGTCCAGCTCAACTAAATCTACTGTTGTTAAACCTACATTGCTTTATTTATTTTATGTATATTCCGGCAGACACAGCAACATTATTCTTCACATGAAGTCATATTCCAGGTGAGTCGATGAATGTAAGTCCTATTTTCACTCCCCGATTAGCTCAAGCTTCGGTCTCCACACACTCCTGCCACCAGGAGCTGAAAAGAGACTGTCTTCCTTAGAGGAGCGACAGCATCAGTTGACGAAGGCAAACATTAGCAACCTGGTCTTCATTCGGACGACCGTGGGTCGCTGAGTAGAGGAGTGATGGCTTCTCTTCTGGGCTGATTGAAGACCAGATGCGCTGCTGCCTTCTGGACCATCTGCAAGGGTTTTAATGAGCACAAAGGAAGAAGGCCTGGCAGAAGAGCATTGCAGTAGTTCAGGTGAGAAATAACTGAGGCCTGGACCGAGAGCTGGGTGGTGTATTGAGTCAGGTAAGGCCTGATTTTCGTGACAGAGACACGGATGCTACATGTTCAAGGATCATCTGTTGCCGAACATGACATCCAGGTTTTCTGCGACCCTGGTTGGGGTAAGAGATGAAGAGACAATTTGGATATTGATAATGTGGAGAAGAGACTATATTTTACAGTATAAAAAAATAATAATAAATATATAATTATAGTCAGAGCTTATGGAACAAACCTCTAGAATTTAAGGACAGACAGCAGCTCATTTCCAATTTTCTATGGTCCCTTCATTTCATGTGGTCAACTTTTCTTTTAAGAGGCATGACTATGATCATTCCCTCACTTTAACAACATTTCTCTTTGTAACCCTTGCAGCTAATGTTCCCCGGGCCTAAAGTAGCTCTTTGTATGTTTTCTATGCAGGGTTCTTGCTGCTGGACGTGGTTCTTGCTGGGAGCGGTGGTGATTGTGAATTGACAAGATCTCTTGGCCACATGTCTACAAGTCTAATATACTCCTCTCTCAGCAGAGCTATGTCTTCAGGGCAAACTGGAGGCTGCAGTGGGTGGATATCAAAGTGCCAAGACGGTCCAGGGGCAGATGGTTAGCCAGTAGAAGATGAGACATGTAGAGTCAATCTCTATGTGGCAATAGCAACACTCATCAATAGCCCCATTAATTAAGTCCTTTTAAACAAACAATGGCCTGAAAGAAAAAGAAGACAATAAAAAAAGTATTTATCATTATGAATGACCGCTTTCATGTTATACACAGGCATTTTCATCCATTGTTGATGTTGAAATATTAACCACAGCAGCTGGAAAGTGGAGGAGAATCTGAAAAAAAAGCATTTGCCATCTTTAACCTACGTGCTAACACCATCTGTGAAAATGAACTCACAGACAAGTATATTTCTTGCCTTGTGCACAAATAACAGCAAAGGTGTGTTGAAGAATAGCTGTTTTTTCTGTTCTGTCTCACATTATTATATCTTGTCAAAACATGAACACAATGTTTTGTTATTGGTTTTATTTTTTTAATGTAGCAACACAAATGTGCTTTCAGAATAAATAAAAATCTGTCATAATTTAACCTCAGTCAGAGTTTAACCACTCACTGGGTTCATAGTTTTCCAGTCTTTATCAAGCTTGCTTTCTAGGTTTACTTGCTGCCAATGTTCTTAAATGACTTTAAAGCCATTCTGTCATCTAGCTTTACTGCGGTGTTGTCAACTCCCCACTTAAATATTATTTAGAACTGATGGCTGGAGGAGGGAAAATTAAGCTCTTTGTGAAATAAAATCCACATATGTTGCCTGTAATGAATAAAGGCATACTGACTGCCAGTTGCTTTATTCTTCATAAATGGAGCTCCAATTAAAGCCGGAAGCTTTCTCTTGCTGGAAAGACTGAGCCAGACTCATTTACAGGACTGCTTCCAGTATCTTGAGAAGTCATGACAGATAAGGAACATAGTCGGTCATTACTATGGAACATCTACTGGATTGGAGAGAGACCCGGGGACAGCAAAAACAATTCCTGACATACAATTGATGAATATTTTCATTGGACAAAAGCAATTTACAGAGGACTGAAATAACATAATGCTCTTAGCTTACAGTGCATTTCTTTCCCTAAGTCCCTAAAGGCTCTATTTTCTTAGTTATATGGGATTTAAATGTACTGTGTTCGCATTCATGAAAGAAAGCATTTGTGGGTTTTGGAGGACAGGATTTATTTCTTTTCACTCCATCAAGCTTGCATTTGGGCAAATGCTACTGTATGTCTGATATTAAAATGACTCAAGAGGGAGCCGTGTCTGTGCCGTTTTAATTGACACTACAAGTGAACAAAGAAATGTACAAGAGTCTGAATTTAACTAAATCCCCTGTGAAGAAACATATTCCAGTGGAAGTTCTTATAACTCCATGTATTCTCATTAGTGTACACTACATGTATGATGTGTGTAGTGTACTTATTGTCTCCAGGTGCTGTGAGACTAGAGAAGCCAAGCTAGGCCAAGAGAGCAGCCTGAGTGGCGCTTTCTCCTGCCGTTAACACCGCTTGTCTGCCAGCATTACTGTGCATATGGTCGGTGTGTTCCCAGGCGGCCGGGCCGCGCACAGACATGCGGCACTTAAAGCTGCCATCTTCGCCTACGCGGACAGTATTGGAGAGGCACACACATATATGCAGACTCTCTTCTTCATCCATCTGCCCCATATCCCATGATTCCAGTTGACAGCAGCAGACGTGTCACATCTGGCTCTGAGACCAAAGTTGAACAAAGGCAGGTTAAGCCAAGTGGGTCACGTCTTCTTGAAGCTTCAATCCCCTTTTCCCCCCTACAGGGATCTTAAGAATTCTGTCTGTCTGCGTTAAATTTCTGGTGTCATTCAGTGTTATGGACAATTTCCCACTTGGTAAAATGCTGTATGTAAGAATACAATGCACAGTACGGACAGACGTCTACCACATGTATTTCCAGCGAAATTTGGAAATGACTTAAATGTTGAGGTTAGTGGCTTCCAAAACTCCCCTTTACTTTCCTGTAAATGGGATCATAATTTAATAAATGAGCATCATGTTGTACTGAAGACTTGAAACTACTGATTGAGACCATAAACATTTACTGAGGCGATACATCAAAGGAGAAGTAGGGCCATTTTCCCATAGATTTCAATACATTCTGACCTGTTTTTGCAACCAGGGGATTCAAATTTCAGACCCATAGTCTACATCCATTTTCATATGCAGTGTGTGGGTACAGGTACACAGCACGTGTCAAAACTTAATGATGCTTTCCTCAAAAAGAGTAGCCCTTTATCTTCTAGCACTTTATCTTTATTGTCAGCTAAATTGCATGTGTTTTTTCTCTTAGGGGAAACCATTAAAAAGGCCCTCTGGCTAATGAAACGTTTCTGAGCATTGTAACTGTTTGAACACAATAGAGATATTTTAGTTCTGCTATGTATAAGGCTCCACAAACTACTGCAGCTCTCTTTCATGAAGCAATGTGTTCATAATTTGTTACCATCTTTCCTTATATATGTGTTTAAGCTGAGCATCATAAATTTTAGGATGCACATGTAGAATGTAAAATCACCGACACCCCGTGCAAAATGTCCTAAAGGTTTTTCTAGTGAGCTGCTATTCATGCAAATCTCTTCTAAGCTTAAATCATTACACCTTATATAAAGAGGACAATATTGTGTTCATGGTGTACATCAATAAAAACAACCATAAATACAAAACATATATTTAACAACGGTCACATTGAGGGAACATCGGCATTGGCATCAGATATGCATTGGCAATGTTCAATCTGAAATTGAAGCTGTTCAGAGAAAAAAAAAAAAAAACATCAGAAGAGATATTTCACAGTTTTGTTTAAACGTGTGACATATTCTTTGCATGAATAACCACCCAGCCATTAAACCTGAGATGAATGCTGTGTCAACCACCACACAAGGTGTGAGCTCTGGGAGTTGTTGGACTGCAGAGCAGTGTGAGATAGCAAGTGTCAAGAGGAAATGACAAGAGGGGCTTCAGATATGGACAGTGGGGGCTTATCCTAACTGGAATCTATGTTGAACCAAGCATGTGCTCAACCTCACTGATATGGATACAGTTTGTTTTGGGGTTTTTTTACAAGGGGGAAGGGGAGTGTTCAAATAAAATAAATGGAGTAACTGGAAGAGCAGGCGTGTTTCGTTCTTTCTTTCTTTCTCTGACTCACTCATACACAAATACCCAGAGCTTTTTGATCTTTAATGGCAGGGACATCTGTGTCCTCTTCCACAGTGAATTGTCCTCTCCCACTGGAACTTTCATCCGGTCTGTGACTGGAGGCTCTGTTCAAACCCTCCCAGGTTTAGGCTCAGACAAAAGCCAGAAACACGCACACGTACCATACATGTCCAGAGGGGTTAAGCATCTTCAAGAGGGGTCTGGTTAAAAGGACTCCTGAATTATTTTCTTGGGTTTTTAAAAAAAAAAAAAAAAAATACTAATAATAAGGGTGAAAAAACAGTTTAGGAGTTTTCATTCTCTGTTCAGTTGCTTGTGGGTATCCCTAGAGCAGAAACAATTAAAAATAATCAGCAACTATTTTAATTCTTCCAACAGTCACTGGTAAGTGTTGTTGTATCAGTTGTGAGGATTCGCTTCTATTTTCGTCTTATGTCTCAACTAAAACAAAGAAAATAATGACATTAGTTCTCTGCTTTAAAGCATTACACTGGCTAGCAGTGTCTTTTACGGATGGGTTCTTTTTGTTTATGAAGCCTTAGATGGCCTCACCCCTCCATACATCAGAGATTTCCTTTAATTTTATTTTCAGACCTAGATCACAAAGTTTCTGCACTGCCTCTCTTTTAGATGTTTCTTATGTGTCCCGTAGAAATATCAGCGAGGCTGCCTTTTTGTTGTTATGCCCCTAAGCTGTGGCACACATTGCCTCTGGTTATTAGAATGGTGAGCTCTCTTGGTAGTTTCACAAATAAATTAAAGACCTGTCTTTTTAACTTGGAGTCATATTATAAGTTGTAAATATTCATGTTTTCTTGGTTGTGTGTGTTTGTTTTTTGTCAAGTGTGTACCCTCGGCCAGCGTCAGCTGTGACTGGTTCCAGGCCCCGACACGACCCTGTGTGGATAAGTGGTATAGATGATTGATGAATGTTTAATTATGAAGGAAATTTGGGATTTTTGAAATACTTTTCTGACATATTTTCAATTGTATATATATTGTACAAGTTACAATCATATTGCGTTTCCATCTAATATTTCCTCATTTCCCTCATCTGTCCTAGAGAGAAAAAAAACTATAAGAAAAAAAGCAAACAAAAAAAAAACAAAACGATTTTTCTCTGTTGTGTTACATGATGGGGCCAAGTCACAAAAACTTTAGAATTATATTTATTATAAAGACAGTGCAGTTAAACTCACATCACACACATTCACTCTGAAAATTATCACAAATTGAGCCATTACATCCAATTTTAAAGCCACTGAATTATATTAGGGTATTGTTTGGTGTCATCCATGTGCGTGGGTCATGACCCAGGTGGAGCTTTGTGTGGGTCATGACTGTAGAGGCCTTGTCCATCTAGTTTTTTTGTTTTTATTTTTGAAGTCTTGTGTTTTTGCAGAACAAAGCATCCAGAAAAAAAAATGTGTGAATTATTTAGCATAATGCAGAATTTTTTTCTTTTTTCTCTGTCTTTTTTTTTTTTTATGAGCATCAAAGCTCATAAAAAAATAGGTTTGGACATGCTGCTTTACATTTTATAAATTCCACCTGCCCACTTGTTTTCTGTCTGGTCATTTTACCAAGTCGCAGTATGGCAGAGAGGCAGCATGTGCTGTTGAGAAAATTCCACAAGTGACTTTATCTGTGTTTGCTCAGGCCCTTTATTTGACAGGCTCATGGACAAATACCTCTGTCTCACACGCGCACACACCTTATTTTGACTTTGTGAGTGAGTGTGTTTTGGCATTAAATGGCTTAAAAAAAACCCCCACACACACAAGCAAACATTCTGCATGTATGTCTTGCTTGTACACAGAGCTGTTAAACTTCGTTATGTGACTTTAAAACCCTTATTCTTTTAGTATTTTATAAATCATGTTATATTTGTAGAGAAAAAAAGTTCAATGTTTAAATAAAATTAGAACTGGAACATTTTGATAGAGGCTAAAGTGAAATAGCTCCATGGTTGGTTGAAAGCAGAGTAAATGGTATCTATGCACAGTCATTACACATGAGGTCATTTGCACCCTTTTTTTTTTTTCATATATATCTTTGATGTGTATGGCACAGGAATTACGTTGGGTATAATTGCCATGTGAAAGGTTGAGCACTTTTGTTGACATGTCAGTTTGGTGTTCAGACCTCTGTGGGTGTTATTTGTGCTATTTGGAAAAGGTTGTTTATTTGATTCGGCCCATGTACATTGGTAATTTCAGTCATTCATCAGGATCGGAAAATGATTCACTGGGAAACAGTGATAAAACAGGCACAGGCCATTGAAGATGATTCACACAGTATAGAGGAGCTCTCTTGCTTTACATGGGCTCTTATGCACTGAAAACATTCATCAACTCTGTCAGGAAACTCTTCAGATGCTTCCCTATCAAGTAAAGACTGATGTTGCTGCTGTTATATGGCCCTTGTAATAGTGATGCGAAGTGAGCTTGTCAGTTACACCGAGACACGCCAGATCAATCCTTGAACTCAGCAGCATAAAACTTGAGTGAAGACTAGAAATCTTACAGCTAAAAACTTATGCATATGCAAACGTTTCCTTCACGTGTTATAAACTGTGGTTTTATGGTGTTTATATGTTATTCCGTTAATCACAATAAGCACAACCGTGCTCAGCCCTAAGAGCGCTTACTCCATTAGTCCTAAATGGATGTCAGTGCTCTCATTGTGTGGCACTTTCATTTCAGGAAAGACTCTGAAGACTTCTTCCACCTGAAGGTCGCACAGCACCACAAACAAACTAACCGATCAAGTCAGCAGTAGACCAGCAAGTCCCGTGCTCTCCGAAGTGAAATTACTATTTCCCTCAATGGAGTCTGGAGGGTTTGAACAGAGCGATGTATCAGCTGTTTCTTTACAAACAAATATTAACTTATTCTTTAACAAAAAAAAGGCCTCTGTGTAGAAATCCTATTCACAGCGCCATCAGACAAATCTCACAGTTTGAATCCGTCGGTGGCTAAAACCAAGCTCCTTCATTGGACCTCATTTGATGCACATAAAATTCACAGTTTGGTTTCACTGCTGCAGCTGTCGAGCGGCCGGGAGATACCATTCTTGCTCAGTAGAGGACTAATTGCAAAGATTTTTGCCCCGATAACACATTTACCCCGCAAGACATCACGCAAACACAAGGTAAAATAAAAATAAAATAACTATATTCAATAAAAAAAATATAAATAAATAAATAAAGGAAAGTCATTTGGAGCTACACATTAGCGAAGAGCTGCAGCTTTGCCACCTCTGGTCTGATTTATGATCCATGCACATTAGTGTTGTTCCTAAATGACTACGCCATACCTATGGTGACTATATGAAACCCATTTCCTCACGCTTGAATGAAAATATTGAAAAAGGAAGAGGCTAAGATGGTGAGCATTGTCTGATTGAAAAGCCAAACAAAAATATTGCCTAACTTCACTCTGAACTTCACGGACAGCGGTGTGATACCAGCAGTTATTCTGAAGTTTAAAAAGAATTTGAATGGGCTCAGTACAACAGAGTCAGAGCTACTGTAAATCGACATGTATGGCTCCAGCCCGTGACAGTGATGTGTGTTCCATTGCCGGTTTGTTTCTCCGTTGGTTGTTGCTCTTTCTATTACATCATCAGGTATAGCAACTTCCATCTTATGGTTATAGTTTCATGGGCCGGTACCTTGACTATTTTTGTTTGGTCTCATTGCTCCTAGTTATTTTTCGCCTGCACCAGAGAGCAGCTACAGAGCCAAATATTTCTCTCAGGAGATATGAGAGTCCAGAAACGGAGAGAACACTAGACTTAACATTTACCAAGTGGCCAGAAACACGACTCTCTCTTTTTTTTCTTTTAACACAAGTGCTTGTGTCCACCATCATGAAGTGGTCAAAACCAGGCCATAAAACCATGGAAATTGACAGAGAGTCTCTTAACACCACTTTCTCTCAAATGTCAGTCTTCCACTGCCAACGGAAACGTCCACTGAAAGGCTTGATGCTAACTACAGTCGAGTACTTGTGACTTGGTGTGTTTCTTAACTACTCAAGGAGGTTATTGTGGCACAGTGCTCTTTTCTAACACCAACAAGTTTCCAGGCCAAGTGGATCCATTCCCTTCTGGGAGCACTCCAAGCCAAGGTGGAATCTAAGCCCCCTATAATCTGCCATGTTATTGAATTAAAGGCTTATGCCTGCTCTTCACAAGTCTGTCAATGATTCTCATTTCAATGGTGCACTCACTCATTTCTTTTTCAATTAAAAAAAAAAAAAAAAAAGAAGAAGATAGATCAGGTGCTAAAATAGAAATAGAAAGACATGCATGTGATGAGTGTTGTGTGGGAGGGAGAAAATGACAGGATGTAGATTTATTTCCTTCACCAGACCTACGTTGCATGCATTAAATAATTCAGTGAGTTTGCGCTCTCCTTGCTGTGAGTGTGACACAACCTTTTCAGTGACGTTTACACATCCACCATCACCAGCTTCCCTCTGTTATCTTTGTTTTTTATAGACGGACTATTATAGAAAAAGACATGATCAAATGATAAAAACAAAAACAAACAAGCGAAAAGAAGACTGCGATTGAAGTTTGTTTTTTCTTTTTTAATGAGCAACGAGAACAATTTTTTTTTATACAAGTTTACTCTTTTGAAGAGTAGCAATATTGACAGTTTATGTCATTTGTAGCCCCATTTGACAAAATAGTTATATGGCAGGTGTATAAGAAAATCAGGGCGAGAGTCCTGGCAGAATACGTTCATGGAAGAATTGCGCTCAAAATATACCATCTATGATTGTGTGTTATGAAAGTGGAAGGCAAAAGAGTCTTGCAAATAGAGCAAGTCAAGGCACAAATGGGTTTATTTTAAATATGTTCCATGTATTTATTACCTAACAGGCTAAGCGTTTTCTGTAAAATCTACTCCTGCACTGACACATGCATTTTAATTTTTCAGTGTGAACCTCAGAAAGAAAAATAAGTGAGACTTTTCCCCCGAAGAGCTGCCACCTTCATGTGGCAGAGGGGTTTGTGTGTGTCCCTGTGATCTTGGGAGCTGTGTTTTCACAGGCAATGGCCCCTGGTAGAGTCTCCCAAGGCAAATTGGTCCCAAGGGAGGCGGCAGACATAGCAATTCACAAGACCCTAATGAAAAAGGAAAGATGAAGCCAGAAAAGGGAAACCAACGCATCTCCCCTGACTGAACCAGATCAGTTCTTGACCCAAAGGGTTTGATCTGTCCAAGCCTGAAAGAACATTTAGACACTCCCATGTAGGCCCACCACCACCGAGGATAAATATTGGGGTATGGGGCTTTGCAAGCTGGGAAGCATGAACCAAGGCTTGATTGTGAAAGTGTGGGCTGCTCGCTCGTGGTTGGGGATAAGTTCCTGTCCCTAGTGAAGGACTTAAAGTGCCTCTGAATCTTGTTCATGAGTGACAGCAAAATATAGCATAAGATGGTCAGATGTGGATGTTGTACCACACCATTGTGGTGAAGAGGGAGCTGATGCCTTCCTTTAGAGGTTTTCTGAGTACATCCAACTGGGAATAGACCCCTGGGGTAGACCTAGTGGATGGATTGTATATCTCATCTGGCTTGGGAAGACCTCAGAATCCCACACGAGGAGCTGGGAAATATTGGGGGGGAGAAAACCACCTAGTTTACCCTGTTTAGCCTGGTTCTGCCATGACCTGATCCTAAGAAAAGGAAGGAAATAAATGGATGGATGGATGAATGGATGGGTGATTGGATGCAGTGTGAGGCTCTTTCATACTAGCATTTGAGATCAGTGTTTTACAGCTCAATTAAACAGTCTTGCTGTGTAAGCTAGAAATGGTGGTGGACTGAAGGTAAAACAGTTTGCAGTCCCAAATGGCATTCTGATCACTGGTAGTTCAGAAAAGGAGGAAAGAAAGCAAATAGAGGCACCAAGCTTTTATTGTAAGAAAAGGACAAGCAAAGTGAGGTCAACTGTTTCCTGACAAATACTGACCATCCAGAATTCTGGTTGAACTGGTAAAGAGTATAATACAGATTTCTGGTGTACTTTCAGATTAGCTCAGGTATTTCTTTTAGTCTTTTAAAAAAAGGGGGGAAAAAAAGAGAAAAGGGAACAGCACATAACAAAAGTACACTGAGCCTCATGTTCAACATGCTTGCAGTAAATTTCTTTGCCACTAAATTTCAGTTGACCTGATCCACACGTCGGTCTTGGTGACAATGAAAACTGTGATATACCTGTGAAATGTTACCAAACTACTTTTGCAAAGTCCCTGAGCAAAGGGAAAATTGAAAGAAAAACATTAAAAAAAAAAAAGGCTAACCCATGACCTTCCACTGCAAATGATCAGCAAGCAAAATAATGCCTCCAGGCAAATTAAAGCCATGTTCAAGAAACGGCAGAGAAGTGAAATAATTAGCAAATAAATATTTTTTCTCAGGTTTTGGTGGACCAAAAATAAAGTTTTAAAAGGGTGAAGATTTGGGCATGCAGGCTGCTGCATATGTAAAATGGGAAACTTGTTAGCAAATGCATTAGCTGAAGTCATGTCAGGATTATTACTGTGTTGGTCAGAGTCTGTAATGGACTCTTTCTGCATCCTAGTGACGGGTAAAAGGCACATTTCTGTGACTATTAACACAGTTGTCATTTTAGTGCAACGCACATGTTCCTTCTGCTATGGTAATGATGTGGCGGTGGAAAGTTTGGACAACTGGACAATTACAGGCAGAACTCCATTCAAAAAGCTGGAACTTTATTGACAAAGAAGAAAAAGTCACACACTAGTGATTGGCTGCAATTTTATCTTTTCCTCTACCTAGAACCTACCATCTGCTTGGAGCACGGGCGGAGGCGCGCGGTGGGGGGGGCAAGCAGGTGCAAGCGTTTCCAAAACTTCTCAGCAAACAAAATACCAATTGAAGCTGCTTGCTTATTGCCACCATCTTAGTTAGTTAGTTAGTTGTGAACACACTGGCACAGAAATGAGCACATTAAATTTAATCGAATAGTTGCAGAACTCTTTTAGCCTTCAGCCGCTTGGGAAAGCCCAATCACAAGGTGTGATCATGCCCCCTGTTTTCAATTACACTGATCTGCAACAACACTACCAACAATATAGCAAAAAAAAAAAAAAAAACTCAAAGGAATAATCACCAATCAATCATGACCTTGTGACAACTCATTACTATTTTGAAGACAACTGGAGAGAAATTAATGATTTAACACTTAAGAAAATGCTAATGTTGGGGGAGCACAGCTTGGTGAAAAAAAGAAGGAAGCTGCCTTTTCACAGTCTCAACATGGATAAGGTCTGCTTGTCAACACAATGCAAAGATGAATGTAGCTTTCAATGCCTCAGCTGCATTGGTAGTCCCTTAGCTGAGTGATTTCCTGTCTAGTATTGATAGCAACACAGGTGCTT
Source organism: Rachycentron canadum (assembly GCA_038496675.1). NCBI lineage: Eukaryota > Metazoa > Chordata > Actinopteri > Carangiformes > Rachycentridae > Rachycentron > Rachycentron canadum. The sequence continues at coordinate 15,516,074 of CM076648.1, forward strand.
TATCTCCTCCTTTGTCTTATAATGACTTAGATTATTAAACAGCTCCGACAAACCCAGAGGTCTTCGGGGACCCTGTACAGGCAGTTGGCATTCCTGGGAAAGTGTGCAGCATTCAAACTACATCCTGCAACATCATGTTCATCCTGCCGTCTGAATTAGACTTGCACTAAATCAAGATTAAGACATGAGGATGATTAAACTCTTAAATGGTTTCACATTAACTATTTCATGTCCTCGGAAAGCTTCCTGGTACCTCATCTTACAGTATGCAGTAGAACTGTGATGTGGTAAGAAGTAATTATTGTGTTTTGTAAAACATTAGGCCATCATGAGTCCACCCCAACCCACTTCTGGGCCACTGTGCAGTTTACCTCACACGCACACACAAATGTGGATGCCCATGCAAGGCTGCATTTCTGTGCATCATAGTGTTATTGATCTGTAATGAAGCCCATTAACCACTCAGCTACACACACACACACACACACACACACACACACACACACACACACACATTCACATGTACAAGTAATTCTTCCAGAGTTTTTGAATTGTTCCCTGGCAACACATCATGTTTGATTTCTCCTTCAAAATCATGTTAGAATTATAGCTACATGGACATTATCATCCCCAAGGTCTGGGACGTAAAACTGTTAGTGGGCGTAAATAAAATACGAGTGCAATAATGCCATGTGTATCGCATGAGAGGGCATAGGATCTCTGAGTGCTTGTGTTTCCATCAGCAGGGCTGCAACCTTGATTGATGAGGCGATTGAGTCTGGGGAGTTTGCTACAAATCAGCAGTGTTGTTGTGAAGGCTGGCTGGATAGCCTGCGATGCTTGGATCTCTGCGATGTCTCTACTGCTCTGCCTGGGGAGAGGGTTTCCTTACAGATGCCTGACCCCTCTGGTCAAAGGACAGCCGTGAAATGTTTTTATTCTGACCAGTAAGCCATCTTGGTTAGTGAGAAAGACTTCCTACCACTTGCACACACACACAGACGTAACCCTACCAGCAGAGTTTCAACCCTCTCAGACCCAACCTCTTTCAAGTCATGCAACTCAAGCACACAGGTGCATACCTACCCACAACCCCACTCCTCCTGCTGCCAATAAAAATATGAAGAATGAAGACAGTGAGATGGAGCTTCCCGCTATGGTACAAGGGGAGTTTGGGTAATATTCAGACAGCTTTGCCTGAAGCGATGAAATCAAACAGAAGCTCCCTGCAGAGTTAGACGTCTGTTATTAAAGGCTGTTCTTTCGCTGTGAGGGTCAGCACAGACCCTCTCATACTGATGCCCAGAAAAAAAACAGAAAACCAAAAGCTCAGGTTGTGTGTACTCATACTACACAGTGTTGAAAGGTACCTTGTGAAATAAGTTGATGCCCTTGGACAAGGTGAAATGATGCCAACATCCTTACATTTTAACACTGAATTTTGTTATTAATTTAGCCCCCCCCAAGAGATACTTGTACATATTTGTACATGGTTTGTCTTCCTTTGGTCATATTTGGAAAGAGACAAAGTTATTCTGTACAGTTTTCAGAAACATGATGCATTTCATCAGGAGATGCTTAAATATTTAGAAAATAAATTCTGTTTCCTTTCATTTATTATATCAAACTTTCATCCCTAATGGCAGTTTCTATTGCACTGCCTGGAGCTATGATAAACAAAAAGATTAAAAATTAACCTTTTATGAATCACACTTTTGCTTAAAAAAAGAGCTAATCTTTATTTCTTTTGATACAATTTCAGTTTCTATTTTAAATATTGATAAAGTACTTGTCTAAGACCTAACAAGACCTTAGTTAGACCAAAAAAAAGGGATAGTCTGAATACTTTAATTTATACAAAAACTCATCAATAACATGTTGTTATAAATTACCACCTGTTGACGCCTTCTATAAAAAGTGAATGTGAGTAAATATGTCATCATTAGGTTTGCCATCATCCTCCAGTTTTATGTATATTTTCATGTTTAAACTAAAAAGCCAGAAAGTTAGTTGGAAAAGTTGGTAAAAAATAATCATTTCCTGAAGCTCTTGCGCCACTTAAGGGACCTATGTGGAATGATAATTATTCTGTTACATTCATTAACTAAATTCATGAAACAAATATAAATGGAATATTCCAATGTGTTTTCAGCCTTTGAGGTTCAACTGGTTCTTGTTCCACCCTCATCTTCTGCACTGGTTTTATTGGCAGCCACCTGGAGAGTTAGTGCTGCAACTTGTTCATACATATTTATTAATTTACATTTTCTGAATCTCTCCAAATTCAGTTCCAACTTTTGCTGCAGAAACCCGCCTTATTAACACTGTGAAACGCATAGTGCGGTGCTAGAATGGAAGACTTGACAGGCACAGGAGTCGTACAGGGAGGTGAGCCGTAATGATGCGTCTGCTGTCATTTAAAGACACTTTAGTGGCCAGTTCCATCTGCATTGCTCTTATCTTTTTAATGTGATGTCAGAGCAAATATTTAGGCGCTTTCAAGTATCACACCTTGCCTGTTTTCCTTGTTTTTTTGTATATGGGTGTGGATTAGGTGCATTCTCACACTCAGATTCACTGATTGACCTGACATTGAGTCTCATTATACACTGAACATGTAAATGAAAAAAAGATGCAAACTCCCTTGTGAATAGCTGATTAACAGCTTCATCAGCTTTACAACGTATCTATTTTTAAGCTGATTGTTCAGTGGGATGCATATTTTAGAACAATCCCATGAGCATTAGAGAAAAGTGTGGTGATATCACTGAAACGACTGTGTGTCACTGCATCCTGCAAACAACGAGACAGATATTTGTAATTTTTGCTGTTATGCACCAATTTTGTGAGAACTGGTTTATTTGTACCAGTTGGACCATCTGCAGTGAATACAATTAAAATAATTCAATACACATTCACCTTTATCTTTCATACCCTCTTTGTAATGTGGGTGTAGCGTTTCCTGCACTTGTGTTAGAATAACTGGAGCCACTCGGAGTCTAAAAGCAGCTGCTTGAATTCAATTTCACACATTAATTTCCTGTGCATTCAGTTTTTAATTCTCAGGTTCCACACACACACACACACACACACACACACTTAACACACACCCTTTAACTGTATGGTGGCAAAAGGTCATTGTGTTGAGTAAATGTTGTAAAAATATTTTAACATTACAAGTTCATACAATGTACACATATGTAAAACATTACAGATCGTTCTATTGGGACAGACAACTAATAACATGATTTTAAATGATGATATAAAGTCAATGATTCAAGATCACGGTAATGATATTAATGCAAATCAATGGATTTCATCTTAAGGGCCCACCGCAGGAGCAGAGGCAGCTGGTCTCATGTCATGAATAAAACAAAGTTTGTGATCGTATAAATGCATTTGTTTGTATTTATAGCCACCCGAAGGATTTGATGTGATCTGCTTTTGTTTTACATCACTAATGTTTGTATGATTACGGACATTACTATGAACATTTAACAACAACACTTATACATAAGTACAACTTGTAGTAATTATGTCAGTAGAAAGCTGGTTATACTGGATTAGGGACTGTTGTCTTATTGTCACGAGGCACCGATATTACTATAACTGAACACTGAAATAATTAGATGAGACATTCTTCCGCTCTTCTATCCACGTTGCAGGTCAGGTCAGGTTCCTGGTGGGAGCAAAACAAACTTTACAGTCAGTTCATCCTGCAATTTTTCTGCAGCTACATTTAGGGGATCCTCAGGTTTTCCAGTGCCAGCTGGAAGATGCAATCCCTTTAGCGTGTCCTTGCTTTACCCTGGGGTCTCCTTCCATTCAAGCGTAGCTAGAACACTTCCAAAGGGAGGTCGCTGAGGTGACACAGAAGTACAGAACTACCCAGTTAGCACAAACACATAGAAAAAGTGTTTCAACCAGCAGAATCCAGGATATGTTTTGAACTGAATGTTGCATGAAATGAATGACAGCAAGCAGGGGTGGCCAGTCAGCATCAGTCATGGTGAAGATACATGGAAAAGTGGCATCTCATAAAGGTTAGATTGCAACATGAGCAATGTGCGCTTCAAGAAGAGGTCAAAGCTGTCAGGCGTACGGAGTAGAAAAATGAAATACAGAGGTTTTCATACCTATTTTCTCCTCAAATGAATAGAAGATAAGTCTCTCAACAATAGATAGAATTTATTGAATTTTTCACATCATCTCTGGAAATAATGTTTGTATGTTTTTTCACCCATTCTGAGATACCTATATATATATATATATA
>CM076648.1:15520846-15554438 GCA_038496675.1 Rachycentron canadum
CATACTCACAGGTTAGTGAGTGCAGTGAGGGTGAGAAAAGCATCTCTGTGGATAACTCGAATTTCATTTCTACTCAGGTCTCTGTAAAATCGCAATAGCATGAACTCACAATCCAGACAAAGTATTTATTTTTACAGCAACCAGTGGGTGTTACCGAGTATTTATGACTGAGTGGACTTACAGTAAACGCAGAGCAGAGAGACCTCGGAAAGTCTCCCTTTGAATTTGTTGAATATGGTTGTGCTGAAAGCTTCTGTAGATTGAAAACAGGATTTAACAGTTTATAAACTAATTTATAAAAAAAATAATTACCTCATAATTTGTATTATTCCACTCTATTTTTCTAATTCTAAGAAGCCTTTTTATCTTTATCTGAAATGATTTGTGAACCGGTTTACATGTTCTACACTCACATCTCTTGCAGTTGAACACAGCCCTGGAGGGATGGTAGCCCCTCAATCTCATTGTAGGACAGGTCTCTGATGAAGGAACACAAACAGCTTCAACAATTAGACAACTGGGACAATTTGAGTTGAGTTAGCAGAATGAAGAATAACGGTTGATTGCTACTCATGTTCCACTCTATAGGTGGTTTATAATAAATTGCTAACCATCAATATATATATTATACATTTTTAGCATGAATGACAATCCATATTGTATCAGTATAAGTATCAAAATCATAGTTTACCCATCAAGCTCCTAACAATCTTAAATTCTCAGTGTAATTATTTTTAGGGATTTTAAGTTCTATTGCAGGTGACAGAAGGAAAAGTCTCTTACAGTGTCCGAAGCAACTTGAGATCCTCACACAGATCAGCAGGGATGGAAGATATCTTAGTTCCTGACAGGGTCCTGGAAATGAAAAGCCTCATGAGTAACTTATGAGACACACACAGACACAAGCAGAAATGGATCCACTGCATCCATGTGCAAGTTCACTCACAGACTCTCAAGGTTGTTAGTCCATGTAAGGATGGGGAAGTCCTGCATCATACTGGCCCCACGCAACATCCTGAAACACACATGGCCAAACATCAAAGCATGAGCTGATGTGGATTAAACCAGACATAAGGACCCTTGAAAACACATAAACAGTTTGTTTTTTTGTTTTTTTAAATGTTTAAGTCACCACTGAGCAAATGAGTTCAGACAGACCTTATTGACAGTAATTTGTCAGAAGTTGTGCGTGACAGTGGAACTTACAAGGAGTGCAGGTCGGACAGGTTCTGGAAAGCTGAAGCCCCCACGAAGGACAGAGGGTTGTCATAAAGATGTCTGAGGGGCAGCAAGAGCACAGGGGAAAAGATCAAACCAAAATCATTTACTATGCGAGAATGGCACCATCTCCTGGACATTCATCTACTGAGGCCTTTCACTCATCTCCCATATGAGCTTATACTGTATGTATGCTCATCAGAAAGCATACTGTTCATTGTGCTAGGATGCATTCAAACAAGTTTGAGTTATTAGTGTGCTGAGTCTGTTTCACTGAATCAGAGGGGGAGTTTGACCTTACATGGTTCGCAGCAGGGGGTTGTTATGGAAGGCGCCTTCTGGTATGGAAGCAATATCATTGCTGTGAAACCCTCTGCAGAAGGAATGGCAAGAAAAAAAGTGTAAAAACACTACTCAGTGTGAAATGTGACATACAAGTTAAGTTGATACATTTAAAAACAAAAAGATTCAAAAACAAAACAAAAGGTCAGACACAGACAGCTCAACCAAATCAAGCACGGATAAAACATGCAAAATAAGTCTAGTCTACTAGTCAGAAACTAGTCTGGTCTGTAAATTGCTTTAAACTCTGATTTTAATACTGTGCTGAAAGAGGAACCAAGAAAAAGGACTTGTGGTTTTCAGGTATCAACATAAAAGCACAAATTTTGAAACAAGTAGTGTAGAATTTAAAAAAAATTGAAGAGCAGAAGCAGGATGATGCACTCACAGTTCCTTCAGTTTGGGCAGGGCTTCTATTGCTTTGGGAAAAACCATCAGGCTGTTGAAGTTCAGATCTCTATGGAGAGACAGAGATAGACAAATGGAGTCAGATGTTTTTTGTGGGGTTTTTTTTTTCTTTTTTGCATGGCACCAATTGCAAATAACCAAGATTACTGGTATCGCCTGCCTGCAGATCAGGATAAATTAACTCTTTTAGCAGCAATATTCAAATTAAAATTGACCAATAAAACCTTCAATATAAATATATTTCCCCCAAAACTGATACCTTTTCTATACTACTATATGGCAATCAACCTTTTAACATGCAAAAACAAAAACATGATAAAACATTGGCTCTTATTTTTAATTTATGATATTTTTTACTTACAATGAATCTGGTGATTATTTTTGATTCAATTGATAGTTGTTTAGATATACAATTTATAATAATATGAAAGGTATCAAACCAGAACAAGGTATTTTTGCAATTGAATAATCCATCATTCAAAATCCTGAGGAGTCTTGGGATATTTTTTAGTTTCTGAATAATTTTCATTTTTGCCTTAATATTCCAAGTTAAAATGTTCACCATGCCCCTTCCCATTTGTATGTGAGCACTTTCAACAGGAGTTGATGACAATTTTCGATTTTGCTTTGTTTTTAACGCTGTGACGCCTTCAAAGAGCCATGTGATTTGATCATGCCAGCGTGATCTGGAAGTCATGAGAGTTAATATGCGGCCCATCAAATAATCAATGAAAAGTTATCATTTCAACACAATGAGATGTAGGGAATCTGCCTTGATTGTTACCATTTCATAGCTCAACATCCTCTTGTCACAGGTATTATACAAAACAGAACACTGTAGGGTTGTATACACCACTGCAAAAGCAAAAAAGCTATAATGCAGAACTGAAGCACAGCCTTTACTAATTATCATATAGATAAAGCAAGTGTGCACTGTGCCGTGTTGTTGTATAGGAAAATGTGGATCAGTGGATCAGCAGGAGTACCAGCACATATTAAATTTTAAATGAATTACTTTAAAAGTTATGATAAAAACACACACACAAGAAAGATCAGGACATGCCCACTCTCCTGTAAAGGTCTGTGTGTTGTACAGTAGCTATTTGCCATTAAGTAAGGCTGTGTGGCAGGAGGAAGTGAACAGTGGGAGGGCAGATTTGATAAGCATCATGTACTTTGCTCTATTTATCCTAGAGCAATTAAAGGAGGAAGTGGACACAATGATGTCTGGAGGACTGGGGCAGAGGTGGGTGGGGGAGCTGTTAGCACACACAAACACGAGCACAAACACTGATGCATACTGTACGACTGTCCACTTACAGTGTCTCCAGGTTCAAGAGTCCAGTAAAACAGTTGTCTCCTATCTCTTTAATTCTGTTGTTGTGAAGATGTCTGGAAAAGCAAAAAGCAGTTTTACACGCATCTGAGAGATTTTTCATGCTGTGACAGATAAAATGATCTTTCACATTCATCGCAGGTTTTAATTTAGTTGCGTGATTTGTAAAATCAGGTGCGTGTACTATGTGTATATGCAGAGGGCTTTCCCGGGCTAATAGATTGGAGGTCTTTTCTTCCTGTTTATCCTGACATGTTTATACTAACCCTCTAGCAATACCATTCAACGTGTGCCTGTGTGCTTGTGTGCATGCTTGTGTGATTCTATAACAGCAGCAAAGTCGTAATTCGTAATGCCCCACATACAGTGTTTGTACAATCTCATGGAAAGTTTTAGCATTTCCCGCCATGCATAAAACAACAAAATAATCTTGATTTTACATTTCCGTCAGAGGAAAGCAACTTTTTCATTAGCATTCAAATTCAAACCCCAATGGCATATTTCACTGTTAAAGCGCTTGCATGCAATAACACAGCACTGGGCATGAGGAACAACCCATTTTGTTGGGTTATTAACTGTAAGATGTGGAAATAAATAGTACATAGTTTGTGTTGTGAATCTGATTTGCAATTGCTCAGAGGATACATTCAGAGCTAGAGCAGAATACAAGAAGAGGTACTTTGCAGTGATTTGTGGTGACAGAATAATGTAGATTATATGTGAAAAACTGAGTATGATTTGCAGCTTCTTTAATTTAGAGGGAAGCACTAACAGTATAGTCATTTTTTCCTAACATATGTTCAGAAAGAGTGAGAGATTAAATTACTCCTCCAAAAAAAAATGTCTATCCACTCATTACATGTCATGGCTGAGATACTAAAGAGACAGTTAAGTGTTACTGTATAATCTCTCTGCAGATAATTTGCATGTGTAGGTTTTCAACTTGAGAAACATCCTGATCTACTTAACACCTTATGATTTTCACTTCTTCAGCTTCTCCCTCGGGTCATTTTGGTGAACACGAGAATGTTCTGAGTCAATGTGCTGGGTTAATTAAGGTTTTACAAAAGTACACCAGCAGGTTGTTCCTGCTGAGTTATTTAGTATATGGGTCTATGAAGGCTTCATACACAGGCTGCCCAGGGGAAGCTCACTTTACTTACTTTTCTTTAAGCCACTGACACAGAGATCTCTCATGAAAAGTCTGACTGATGAAATGTAATGACATGACTGTCTGAATAATTTTTGGAGCAATTAATGCAGAGCTTGACAGTTTCAGAACATGACTACTTACCCATTTACAAAAATTGTCTTTGGTGTCTTTTTAACATTTGGTAGTGATGTAAAAGTGTTTGATTTCGTTTAATATTTACTATCTACAATACTAGAATATCTTCATCTAGACTTTAAGTACACCTGAAGAGATTAGTGCATACAGCTGAACTGGACAGTTTGGTGCTTATGGTCTGTTTTTTTTAATTGACGCTATGGCAAAGTGCTCCACTGGCCAGAAAACATTAGTGAAATAGATATACTCCAAACATTTGTAGAGTAGTTTAATTAACTTACAGCACAACTAGACTGGTGAGGTTTGCAAAGGCGTTGTCTGGTATGTACGAGATGCGGTTGAGTGCCAACGTCAGAGCCTGAAGGTTCGCCTGGTGTCTCAGGGAACTGATGGGGACCTCCGTCAGGTTGTTATCGTCCAACCAGAGGTGGCGCAGCTGCTGAAGGTCTTCAAAACTATCATCTGGGACTGTGGTGATATGGTTTGCATCCAGGCGACTACAAATCACAGATTCATTAAATCAATATGATGCTTAAAATGACTTAATCATTTTATAGTGGCATAAATGGCTTGAAAATAGCATTCAGAAAAGCAAAATTATTCAACTTTAAACAACAACAACAAATTTACTTCCAAGGTTATTCATTTATTTATTTCTTATTAAAGAAGTGAATTTTACTGATACTGTGTTAAAACATTTTCCCTCTTTTCGTAGTGGCATCAGCAAATAACCTGCACCAAAAAGTTCCTATTTCACTGTCTGTTCTGTACAGGACCCAAAGTGATCCTAATCCATCCCATAGATTAAAGTCTATTTAGTGCATCCTGGATAGAGAGAGACAAAGTTTTAATTATTTGAATTCTTTCTACCACACTATGCCAACATTTTCAGAACACAATATACCACTGCTATATCCAGCAGCTAATTTTTGGTGTATTCTCACATTGACTCTACTTTGTTTGCCCCACCCAGAATACTTCCAAAAAACACCCTGTGACACCTGCATAACCTTACGTCACTCATCTCTGTGCAGAGGCGCAGCAGCTTAACGTCAACATACTCCTAGACTGCTACCTGCTCATGACACATTTGAATCTTTGATTTTTACCACTATCTTGTGCTGCAGACCAAGGTTTGCTTTTTTCTGTAGCTATACTCCATTTTTGCAAAGGCTGAGCAGAACAAAACCTGCATTGCTACAACCATTGGTTGTTTAGGTTGCTGTCTTTTTTTTTTAAACCTCATTTATGAGAAATACAGAAATATTATCCCTCACTAAAGGGAATTCTTTATTTATCAAAATCAAAATTATTATTTTTATATTATAAACACAAACAGGATGTCTTGCCATGGTAGCCTGTTAGGGTAATATTACCATTCTTAATGGTTAATTCACTAAATTTTAATTTTTAAAATAGAGTGTAACTCTCTAGTGTTATGCCATTGATAGTTGGAAAACCCAGTGTTTGAGTGTTCCCAATGAACAATAATGTTCTAGAAAGCAGTGACTCCTGCAGACTGGTATAATTGTGCCAATAAGTTGGTGACAAAAAAAGGAAATACTCTTAATTTAAAAATTACTACACACATCACCGCACATTTTTTTGTGCTATCCACCTTCCCTGAGTGTCTCACCCTCCCTCAAAATTCCTCAAGTGTCTGGGCTGGAAGAAAAACAGCCTTGATTGACATTTAGCTCTCTAAGGCTTTATACAAACCAAGTCCTGGCTCTGCCAAAGCATATTACTTCAGCTACAGACCTTAAAACCCTCATAGAGAAAAGACATCTGTTAAAAAGAGGAGGCACAAAAAAAGAAGAGGGGAAGCAAGGAACACAGGGATATAGAGGAGTGATAATGGCCAAAAGCTGGATTTTCAGCACTTTTCTCCAGCTGGATGCATTGTCAAATTGCACCTGTCAAATTGAAAGGCACAGTGGTGGAGGGAGGTGGTTACAAATAAAGCTATGTACATGTTAGGGTCTCAATGAAACTGACTTCAGTAGAGGCAGAAATATATGTGTGAGAGGCCTAACAGTTATGAGCAAACATGTAGAAAAACACAAGCTTATTGAAAACCTCCTGTAAACGATTGACTGACATTTGTACAGGGCTATTGCTTCACTTGGTGCACAACAAACACCGTAGCCAGAGTTAAGTATGCTTAACATGATCAGGGGTCCAGCAGGAACTACAAAAACTCTGTACTGTATAGGTGCCGCTGCCTCAACATAATGCAGGTTGGTGTTTCCAAAGTTAATATTTATTTTAAATGACGTGGTGCACGTCATGACATTATTTCTGTCATTAAGAGCTATGACTAGGAGTCAACGAGGTTGTTCTAGAAAGCAGTGATGCCTGTAGACTGATAAAATTGTGATCAGAGTCCAATAAGTTGGTGTCAAAAAAGGAAAAAATTTAAAAGATTACTACACATATTACCAATGGTGATTCCAATGGGAGCATAGTAATATCCTTACAGTGACAATGTTAACATGCTGATGTTTTTTTTAACCAGGTATTTTTACCACAGTCACCATCTTAACACGTTAGCATGCTACTTCCAAATTTGTACAAAACAAAGTACAGCTTAAGTACTGAATGAAGGAAAAATGTGACCTGATGACCAGCAAAGATCACCAGTGCATCCTGAGAGGGACGTGAATGTGTGTACCAAATTTCATGACAAGCCATTCCATTGTTATCTAGACATTTCACTCACAATTACAAATGCCAAAAGCTTTGTGATATCACTAGAGTTAGATGATCTATCCAATAGATAGGTGCAAAAGCAACCCCACTATATGTTCAATCAGGTTCTTATTTAGTTGGTGTGAACTGTACTGCATTGCCATCCGTAGAGCAAGCACCCAGAGTGGCAAAGAAAGGTCCAAGTACTGATCTCAATTCTAAATATACTATTAGTGCATCTCATCTGTCATTCACACTGACAAATCAGTAGCCTCAAACTAAACTCCATTATTGCCTTCATACCAACTTTTGCATAAATTTGTTTCACAAATTTTTAACACAAAACATTTAGATCTTTATTAGATTACACTAATATTGTTCTATAGTGGTGCTGTTGCTGTGGCTTTATTATCTTTGTGTGTAACTGTCTAGAATGTGGTTGATAGTTTGGCACAAACTAATGAATTCCACTTTGGATAGCAGGCTGTGTAAATAATCTGAGCTGTTGTCAGGGGCAGTACTGCAATGTATCTTCCTGTCCAGGAATTTAGGACAAAATACCCTTTTCATTAAATGCAACTTGAGTATAAGGGCTCTTTATAAAATACTGACTAACAGGGCTGGTGAGACTATGACTGTCATAGAAGTGTGATTTCTTGCATATAAGCATGAATAACTACTTTCTGCAGCACCACTATCACCCTTTCGATCACTTACATGTTCTACCCACATTTCAAAATAGTCTATTTTCAGTCCAAACCTGTGGCTATAGTTTTTCTCCCCTGTAAAGTTGTGGTTGACATAACCACCTGAAGCTGAAGCTATATTAATCCACGAAACATATCTGACCAGTGCAACAATTCAGTGGCTCTTTGAGCAGACAATACCCCACACATGTGTAAGCGTGCCTATATATGTGTGTGACCTACAGAGACTGGAGAGAATGAAGGTTCTTCAGGGCTGCACTGGGCACAGTCTTCAGCTGATTATTCTGGAGCATCCTGAAGGTAAAAAGGTAAAACTGGTTATTTCTACTCAACCCACAACAGCTTTTCTTGCATCATAAAACATACATATACACAACTTATATCCACAGACACACATGCTAGTGAGCCTTCTGAAGGTCTCCCCTTCATGTGTTATTGTTTATGTTGATCCACACTGGTTACAGTCATTCCTTTAGAAGACAGATGTTTCCCTGATTCTTCCTCTCTGTGTTTGCCAAACTGAAGAAGAAACTTTGAACACCAAATGAGGGTTTTGAATTTTAAAACGTTGTTTAATCTGTGATTCATTAAGAGCTATGTATATATTGTGCGTTCTTAGTGTTTGTAAAAACTGACCCAAATTAAATGCGAATGGGGCTGTTCCAACTGCATGCTATCAAAATACTACATCAATCTGTTGTTACAACAATGTGAATAAATCAGTTGATACAATCATATACAATGTCTTCATGTGTTTGTGTTTTCAGTCTTGTATCTAAGACCAAACCTCTGACTCAACAGTACTCAAAACTTTTGGCTCACTGCAGAATCAACAAAGCAGGGCTTGTCACTTAGTGTGTCCAAGTCTGTGCAAGCATATTATTGTGCTGCCTGATGTAAATTAAGCAGAACTAATTCTTAGATAGAAGTTGTATGCAATCCTCTGTTGTTGTTTTTTCAGAGAAACAGACATTTGGATGTGCGGGCTTACAGGACTTTGAGCTGATGCAGTCCAGACAGTGCTTCAGGGTGGATGAATGACAGGTCATTCCCCGCAAGTCGTCTGAGTGAGAGAAAGAGCAAAGCTTATATTTAAAGACATTTCATAAAAGCTAGAAGAAAGCATGTTTATTCTGCATCAAAGGAACATACTGAATAAACTAATGCACAGTGTTGAGAACTCTTTCACATCCAGGGCCATAGAAGATCAGGTTCCAGCTCTCAAGCTGAACATGCGGTCTGGGGTGTCAAAGACATACATCTGTGCCATGGCCTGTTGTCACTTCGTCTGTCACCCACAAGAGATTAGAACTGTTCCTGGCCTCCCAACCATAACCATTCAATGCTCCTTTTAGAGAGAGTAAAACAAGACTAGGTCAAAACCTAGCATTTGGCAGAACTGCATATGGTCAATGTGCGCAATTGAGGCTGCAGTTTAATACTGTTGTGGCGCCTGTAAACAACTGACGTCATATCCCATTCTCTCCTACTCCCTCTGCTCACAAAACTGCATTTTAATGCAGCTGAATTCACAATAAAGATGAACCCTTTCTGTATCTCTTATCAGACAACTGAAATGTGAACTAAATATTAACTTCCCAGCTATTTCCACACTGCTGCTGCTAAAATCCTGATTCTATTGCCATATCGTCTGACAAAATTACCAAACATACAAGTTTAAGGCAAAGGCTGTGCTGTGATTTTGGAAGTGACAGAATATCTTCTTAAATTCTTATTTTGTCTCTCACACAGTGTAAAGCCTCCTTCTGCGAACCACAACAGTTTTTAACTACTGAATTTCAATTTACAGAAAGTCAGGACCTTTATTTGCCTCAAAATTTTTTTTTTCTTTTTTTTGAGAAAGGCCTGACAATTGATGGTGATATTTTAGTATGAAACGTTGTATTGAAGTCCTGTCGTGTTTAAGTTACTGCATTCCATGTTCAATCAAACGCAACAATTCCTTTAATCATTTCAAATTAAAAGCCCTTTATGGTTTCAGTAAGGCTTTAACTGCAGTTCAGTTGCTGCCATGTCTGGTATTTAAATGCTATTTAGATCTGCTAGTTCCTTTAGCTTAGCTCTCTCTTGTATTATGTGTCAGATGTTTATTCATTCCTCTCTCCCATAGCGATGATGATACATGTAATGAAAGTAGTTTACTTGCTGTAATGGAGGCAAGGCTTACTGAACTGGAAGTTCTACCACCACCTCCACCACTCCACCACCCTGTCCCTTCAAACAGCCAGGAAACTAGGGTGGCCAGGTGACTGACTGTTACAAGAGGTGGAGCCCTAAGCCCCTAAACCCATACACGGTTAACTCGCATGACATTCAGTCAGTCAGTCAGTGACATTCACTATGATAGGGCTGGCCCCACTGTTGCAGTCCAGCCAAAAATAATTCACTGCCCTGAGGCCGATACAAGCTATGTATGAATATAATTTCATTTCCCTTAAACAGCCCTATCTAACATTTATCATAAGGCAGCTGCTTAGGTCTCTGCACGAATTACTTGAGGCTGAGGGGACACCTCCCTTTCCTGCTCGGAACAGGAAGTGTTTAGGAAATAGGGGTGTAAATAAGCATGGGACAGGCTGACTGGCACACCAAGCCCAAGTATACTATCTGGCCTGAGAGATTAGCAACAGATTTATCACTCTGCAATGTGAGTCAGGCCAGACTGAATTCCCTGCAACAAGAGCTGTTGGGTGTGAGCCTGAGAATCAAGGCTAACTGTGCTAGAAGACCATGTACCCTTCATGTAGACTCCAAACTCTTTTGTTTTTATACAATATATTTCACAAGTTTCCATCCACCTGTTTTTTTATTTATATTAATTTTTAAATTTTCACATAAAAAGCCTAAGAGCTGGCATACACACACACAACAAACTTGTAGTGGAAAGAATGGTTTATCACAATCCAACAATGGAGGTAGATGAAAGCATTTCAAAATGTTCTCAACATGTTTTTTTTTTTTTTTTTTTTTTTAAGTTTGAGCTGCACTCATTTGTGACATCTTGTTGTTTCCTCTTCTTCTGCAATGGTTTAATGACACTCGACTGGATAATTAGAAACAACAGCTTTGTGCCTAATATTTGCATTAGAGTGGTGGATGAAAATGCACATTTATTTCTACTTTCTTTTGCAGATCTTCTAGAAGTTAGTTGAACATTTGGATGGAAACCTAACTACAAATTACTAATTAATTTCCATTTACCACATGAATGGAGAGTCAACTGATCAACAGCCAAGAAACAGTGTCACAAAAGATGGCATTTGGTTTACATTGATTTACAATATGTATGTACAAGGCCAACTGTTGAATGCTAAATGCACATCAAAAAAAAAAAAAAAAAAATCTGGTTAATCACAGGCCCCATTTACTGTTTGATTTGTTGTGGTTGACTTAAGCTGTCATATTTGGATATGAATGCTCATCAACTTCAGAAAAAAGGCTGTCAGTTCAGATTGAGTTGGATTTGAGAAAAATCCAACTTCAACAACTCACAATAAGACCAAATCAACCATTGTGAACATTTGTCTCTATTGAGACAGTTTTTCTGACAGCATTTTAAATTTGATGTTAACTACCTGCATTTACACCATGATTACAGCACATGTTGTCACACGCATATGGACACCTACGAATTAGAAATTACACATCCTTGATTATTTCCAAAAGATAGTGCCATATGTAGTTAATTCAATATGACTTAATTCCATGACATCTCACAAAGCACCGAACATGCAGTCACTGTCACAAGCTGCTTACCACTACATGTAAAGGTGGTTTGACAAATCTTTCAAATCCTTCAGGTTTCACAATATAAAGAGCTTCTCCTCCTCTTGCATCTTTCAGCAAATTCGGTACGTCCCCCCAGGCTTTGATGAGGACAGAAGAATGTGTTAAATCTCGCTGAGGAAAGACTAAATCCTCTCCTTGTGCAACACCACTCCTACAGGTCTACTTTTGTCAAGGGTAGATTAGTAGCAGTCTGACAGAAGTAAAGGACTATCAACATGCGTTTACCAAAAAAACAAAAGCAGCATGTGGGCCTTTAACAATGCACTTTAACTTCCTATATGGGAAGCGACTTTTAAAAATCAAAACAAGCACCCCCCCCCATATGCTCACATGCTCCCACATGTATAACACACACCTTTTTGTATCACTGTTGATGTAGGTAGCTGTGATGACAAGACTTAATTTCGTATGTTCATGTTGCCAATGAAAATGCTCATAGGAACATTTTTTAGAATGTTTACATTATAACAGAATTGAGAAGTACCTCAGGTATAGAAAAAAATGCATTAATTTTACCCTGAGATGATGATGTGTGATATTTCAGTCTGAGGAATAAGTCTTATTAAAATATCTACTTCTTTATAAAAACTCACAGGATGCATTTTAGCAGGAAACATCCAATCCAATTAATGTTGGAACAAATCTGCAGCTATTGAACTGTGTTTTACTCCTAGAAGCTGAGAAGTGTATTGCCGCTGGCACTAGCTTGTCCTTAGCAGCAGCAACCGAGACTCTTAGGTATTGTAATAAAGCCGTCCATTATGCAAAACTGACAGACAAAACATGATTTCTCAGAAACTAATCTGCATTACATAACATTGAACATTAGTATTTAAAGAAAAACAAATAGAGAGTGGGGAAAACAGTCTAAAATGATCATTATTACACAACCTGGCTACACAGTGTTGTAGCCAGGTTAGAAGTTCCACTATAAAATTTCTGTGTGTATGTGTACGGGGGGGGGGGGGCACTGCATCACAATAATATTGTTGTTCACCAGCCATAAATGTTTTGCTAAGCTCTTAATATACAATTACCACAATTGGTGAGCCCATGTGTTATGTGTCACTCCAGAGGAATACATTTTGTTCATGTACATCATTGTCTCTCTCGTTGTCTCAAATCTGGGGATGTCAACAGGGGAAAAACTCCTTTAAATCATTTAATGGTATATCATTCAACCAAATGCATACCAAACAAAAATAGCAAGAAGAAACAATGTTCATTTATAGCACACATTTCATACATATCAGCATAAGACTGACCCAGATGTCATTATCACAATTGAGATATGCAGAGAGTCTATTGGTCACAGGTTATTTTCAAGAATACAAACAAACTGCAGAGAGTCAGAGAATACCTGTCATCACATCTGCTGAGTTTTGTTGTGCCTTTGGCAAGAAAGAAAGAGAGCAGAGGAGATTGCGTGACTAAGAAGGAGGGTATATTCCTCCCTCGTATCCGCTCCTGTCCTGTATGAGGATGGCCCGCTCTTTTTCTCTGTCAACTCTTTCTCTTTCTGTCTTTGCCCTCAGGGCCCATGCTCTGGTTCACTGACACTGCTGCAGCCTTAAGAGAGAAAAAGTCATCCACCAAAGTTCACTGAGACGAGTCTGCAGATTTGTTCCCAGAAAAAGGTTAAACAAACACACGTATGAACTAAGGGTATATGTCAATCAAAATACCTTTCTTTAAAAACAGACAGCCAACAACAGTCCATCCATTATGATGATCTAGGACAAGAAAGACTTAGCGGTAAGACGGGGTGGCTTTTTTAGCCTGGTTGCCATGGAAACCATTGTTTTTCCCTCTTCCTTCCTGCCTTGCATTCCTCTACACAATGTGATGAAAAGTAAATTGCCTTTCGACAAAGAACATTGGAGTGGTGTATGGAAAAGAAGAGGGTGAAGACTCGGTCGGCTGAAAGATGCACGAGAGCTGAAGAAACATGGCCAAGTGGAGCTGGAACTGCTGTTCACTCGCAGGTCAGTTTGCATTCTCTGTTACCTGATATCAGGTAGACAGATTTTATCTCTGACTCCCAGCAGAAACCAAGCCAGACAGCGGAGTATTTAAAGAATAAAGAAATAACAAACACCCCCCTAAGATTAGATGTATGGCACTCAACAAAGCCCCAGAGCATAGATGTGCTGTTGCCACCTTGATAATCCCTTAAAAGGAAAAATCCACACAGGATGTCACATGACTGCAGCTTCAATACATGTTGTCTCACCTCACCTTTTTAATTCAGCTTTACTGCACCTTTTATAACTGCCCTTGCTCAATTCATGAATGGTGAGTGATTTCGTTACTACACGTAATGCTGTGCTTATCTTCTTCAGCTCAGAATAAGGGCATGCTGTGCACCTATGTGTGTTTTGCAGTACAAACTCAAATACCCAGGTGCATATCATAAAGCCCAGCCCTCATGTGAGCATTGTACAGAGCAAATACATCATTACCGAGAGAAAAAGAGGACATGTACTCACAGCTCTTCCAGATAGGGGAAGTTCTTGAATACATATGCTGGAAGCTCTGTGATGTTGTTCATGCTCAGGTCACTGTGGAAACAAAAAAAAATCAGTTAGAAACGCTCTGAGCTGACTGAAGCCTTAAAATCAGTTTGTTAAACTCGTAAACAGACTGGGTCAATTAAAATTACTATAAATGAAAAGTTTTGCTTACATAGGAATCAATTTAATTGAATTTAATTTCAATGAGAGACTTGCTTCTCCGAATGTCTCAGAACAACATCTTCTTGTTATGGGTTCTTATTTTATGAACTAAACATGCAATTTAGACAGAAACATGATGGGGTCTTTGACTTTAATTGTAAATTACATCTACAAGCAACAGGTTAGCTGTGTCACACTTCTCTACTGGCAGATTTATATACATTTTTTTATTTTATGTATTTTTGACTCCACCTGCATGAGTGCACCCACAATGACAAAAGCCTTGAAAAAGCCCTTCTCTTTAGCCGCAGGGATCTTCAGTTTTCAAACCAACTTCAAGAAAAGATAGGCATGTAGCAGCATGAAAAATATGCACACAGGACTTGATTTGCTTCCCCACCAAAGCTAATATGAGTATATGTGTTTACATCTTCATAGTGATAATTCAAAAAAAAAAACAAAAAAAAAAACACACTGATATGTGTATGCTTACGGCTGAAAATGTGTTATCTTTAAAGAAGCAGTGTTGCGTTTCCAAAAGGAAATGAAGTAGTAAGTTGAGTTGAGTTGAGAATTAAGTAGTAAGAGACCTATAATGTGAAAGTAAACTCAACTTCAGATTCCTAATCTTGAGTAGGAATCTACTAACCTCCTTCAAAGAAAGCCTTCTAAGACACCATATGTAAAGAGATGTCTCATATCAAGACTGAAAAAACATCCGGGATTCACAAATGCACCAACCCCCTGCCCCTCTCCCTCCCTCCCTTTCACTCTCCAACTGGTCATCTTGAATTTCACTGCCAGATCTCTCTAGGACCTTGTGTGTGGGCCCCTGAATCCTGCAAGGATCATATTGCCCTTCCTCTGCAGTCCCAACTAGACACACACAAACACACACATAAAGAAGCCTTAAAAGGCGGGTCCTGACAGAACCCTCATCATCCCTGAGACCTATGTCCCATCTCCACTTACCTGGTTATCCAATTACTATATAGACTGTGCAGCTACAACACTACTTTCATCATTTAACCAATGGCTTATGGTTTTTTTCCTACCTGACAACATCTCTGGTTGTGTTCTGCAACCACTGCTACAGATTTGCCACCACTCATGGTCAGATGGATACATCCATAACCACATTTTAAACCACTTGACTACATCATCCATAGACTGTTGACTGCTCTGAACCACATGCAGAGCTGGGGAGAATGGGAGCCCTGTTCTATCACACTCTCCCCTCTCTCTGTGTCTGGCTGCTTTACTCATCAAGGTCCTGGCTTGTCCCAGCTAAGATAGATTGAAGAGGACACTAAAAATGCAGCTGTGATAAATGGTGACAAGCCTAAATGCTTCTACAAACAGGTATCAGTAAATTTCTATCACATGTGCCATTTGACTTCATTTTAGCAGAGGAAGCAAAGAATCTGCAAAAAAACAGACATGCTGTCAGAAAACAAAAATGTAGGTATAGCATGAACATATTCTAACAATGTAGGTGCAAGCAGCTATATGGGGGCCAAGCAGCCCAGTGTCTACCATAGAAGCATGATGTCATTATGTCAAAGGCTGAGACATGACCTTTGGTGACCTTTGCAGTCCAATTTCAATTGACTCAGAGATTAAAGCCTTTGCAAACCAAAAAGCCCAAAAATAAGTTATGTCAGACTTGGTTTGAAGAACATCTGTCAGTTTTGGTTGACACAGATGTAAGACCAGACACAAAATTGCCAATGCCAATTTTTACATTCACAAGCAACCTTAAAGTCAAAGCAGGGTTATACATAAACTCAATACTGTGATATGACCGCCTGTCCTGTTTGGTGGCTTTGCCACAATTTGCAATTGGCTGTGACAAACAAAAACTTTCATGTGATAAATTCTGTGATAAAAGCAGTTGTCTTGTTCTGTGCAATTTGAGTAAAGACTTTTGTCTGTTAGTGAGATAATGCCAAATGTGCTCAAAATGAATGAGATGCACAGTGAATACACTGGGCCTTATATCTGATAAAAAAAAACTCACTAACCCTATTTCTGATTGTGTGAATACAGAGGGTATCATCAGGAATATAAACTGTTTATGCTTCTGCACTTTTTGCTTCTGTTCTGTTGTGCCTCTGCTACAACAGCATCTCTGAAATTTCCTACAACCTCTTTTTTGTAACTGGTTTGCAGACAATAAACTCTTCCTTGACATGATTTCTAACAATAGTCCACAGAATTTAAACACAGAAATGAAGCACAGAGTAGTAGACAGTTGCAGCAGCAGTTTGTCAGTTCAAATTTGGCTTATGTGCTGCATGTGTTTACCAAGTACAGATTTAGAGATCACCAAATAACCCCACAAACTAGGTCTTACAAAGACCTTCATTGTTACTAAATATTTACACTTAATAACTACTGGGTGTAACTGCTGTGCAGCTGCTTTAACTACCTGATAAAACTTACTTGTTGGGAAACCTTGTGAAAGGGTTAGAGCAATAGGCTCCATAATTAAGAAACTCCAGACCAAACCAAACAACCAGAAGAAGACTTTAAGATCATATGCCAAAATGCCAAAAGCTACTGTAACATAACTAGAGAGTTCATTGGTTCCTATGGGAGGTTTCACCGGAAGGACAACAATCAGTGCAGCACTTCACAAATCAAGCCTGCGTGGCAGAGTGACCAAAACAAACACTCTAAGAAACAGGGACATGCTTTTAACAAAGATCCTGTGGTCTGATAAATGTGAAAGCCAACATTTCAGTCATAATGCAAAGTAGGATACCTATGGAAACTAGACAGATTTGTTTTCACACTAGCATTAAAAGATTATTTTCATCAAACTGTAACTGAGGGCGCCTGTATCACCTTGCAAATTTGAAAATGACTTCACCATCCAAAGCCCTAAAGAAGATACTGCACTTCTAAAGATTGCCCTGAAGTAGATTACCAGTTTTTCCTGTGTTGGATTCTTCCAGACAAACCTCCTGCTGCAAGCACGTGAAACATACAGTACATCAACAAGTCAACAGTGCCTTTTTTCATAGCTTGTAGAAGTGACTACCTTATATCTTCTTATGGTGTACAACATTATACATATCATATGTATACATAATACATATAACATGCCAAATGCATCTGTTATAACAAGTCATACATGCAATAACACTCACATCATGTTTGTCAGTCAAACCCTTAACTAGGTCTGTTTCACCAAAATAAAGTTAGCATAAAGCAGAAGACATGTTGCCATGGTTACCTGCTGATTAATGAACCTTGCAGGCCGATAAACTGCCAACTTTACACGTAGTGTGAAATGATGGTAATTGACCTCATCTCTAGCAGCAGATTGCAGTTACAAGATACAGATAAATGTATGACAGAAACACTCATTTCTATACAAAATTTGACTGACTATATATAAAAAAAAGGAGCACCTGCCCTTCTATCATGGAGACTTTGTCACATGTGCTCCATTAATATTTTTGTCACTTAGGTCATTCAGGTGATCTGTTGATTGCTTTTTTTTTTATTTTGGCATAAGGCTGAAACACAGGATATGAAAAAACTGAATGGGTCTGAACACTTTACAAACGCACTCTACATACCTGAAACGTACTTTCAACAGCAAGTATGTTTTAAAGGAAACATAATGATGTTAATTTGTTTGCCTGCTTGGTTAAGGTTGCGGAAAGATCAATGGTCTGGTTTATAACAGAAAAAATAATGAGGTAATAAACCTTCCTTCTTGAGGACAAGGTTACGCAGTGTGTTAGGCTGTAAGTTCTGTCATTTACCTGTGAGTGAACAGCTATACCGCAGGTGGATAGATCCAGTTTACAGCAACTGCTCTTATTGTTGTTTTGCTTTTATTGTACAACAAATAGTGACAAATTGTTTAAGGACAGTACTAAATATCTTGTTAGAAATGCCAAATATACTATTATTGAACAAGTTCCTTGCAGAAGTTTATCATTCAGCTAAAAGTTACATGAAGAAAGGACTTTAATAAAAGCACCTGTTTCAAGAGTCTTACATAATATATACATAATCTATCCAGAGTATAGTGTATAATAACATTAGTTACATTTTTAATAGTACTACCAATGATTTTGCATATTCATAGCAGGATTTACATATCTTTGAATGCAAATAACAAGTTCACTTCCCTCACATTTTTCTTTTCACTTTATCTTTCTTGAACAAGTGAAACCTGATTTCCAGAGGTAGAAGAGCTTTTTGGAAAGTAAACAGCACAGCAAAGATCAAGACTTTACCAAACTCTGAAGCTGAGGTTTCTATCACTCTGGAGAAACTGTTTATCTTGAAAATCTGGCCAAACAAGGCTTATTTTGCAACCAGGCACTAATTCACTAATTCACAACTAACCTCATTTCCACAACACAGAAAACTCTCTCACTCCTCACAATTGTGAGTCACCACACTACAAGACCACTCAGTGTAACACAGAAAATAAGAATAATGCAACGAGGAGCTTAAGACCACACTGTTTTGTCAAAATCTAATGATTATTATGAAAAATAGTGTGTGATGTATGGACTACACATAGTAAATATGTACACAATTTGCTACAAAGGACATTTAAAAGCTATTATGTAACTTTAATAATACAAAGAAATTCAGTTCAGCACAGTTATTTTATGAACAGTGAATGCAAAATCATCAGCTTCCTTCTGCACAAGTCTAAGGCTACAACACTGAATAAATGTCAACTAAGTTTATGTAGAAAAACATTTGCCATGTTTCAAACTTCTGAGCATATGAGCATTTTTAAAGATTTTCCTATCCAATCCAAAATTTTTAGACCATGCAAGTCTGAAGCCGCAAAACTTTCTTCTTTTTTGGGGCAATATTTCATTTTTGAATACTGGGCATGAGATGGGCAAGAAAACCTGCAATCATTAGCAGCTACAAACTATATCATGGGGGATTGGAATAGGTATATAAGTGGAGGACAGGCTTCAGGACTCAGAGAGGGGGAGAGAGCGTTAATATTCCCCCATCCACAAGTCATCCTGTTTGGGAGCAGGAACCACTGACTGGCTCCTTTCACCTCTGCTGACTAAGAACAAAAGTATCATTCAGTTAAAAATGGATTGAGGGCACCAGTGGTGAAGCCGGCAAGCTTCACCAGCAGAGTGCAAGACCCCTGACGCCAACCCTCTGTTTTCCGTAAGTCTCAACCTTGTTCACACTATGAAAGGGCCTAACTCAAGTGAGATGTAAGCTGTAATAACTCCCTCTTGCTCCTGTAAAATGCACAAGCATTCATGCAGACACTGTACCAAAAATGAAACCTGTGCAGAGACTCTGTGACAGGTAAACTACATACCTTCAAAAGGAGTGTTTGCTTTGTAACTGGCTGAGGGGCCTCCTCTTTTTTTCTCATCTGCTTTTCTGTGACAGGGCTGTTTCCATTACAGATGCCAAACCTCAAGCCCCTGTGGGCTGTAGGTAAGAGTCCACTCCAACACTGTTATACAATTCATTGTACAATCTATGGTCTTCCATTGCCATATTTTTCTAAATGTACAAGTGTGTATAAGCAGAACAAAAGAATAAATAGCCTAAAATACTCTGTCCAAAGGGCAGGAAAACAACTTTTTTAAAGCAGCTGCGCTCATAAAACACTATCTTGAAACTATCTGTTTCTGCCATTACTTGTCTATATATTTGCATGTTTGTATCTTTAAAGTTACACACCTTCCACCCTGTCTGTGGCACTGACGAGATTAGATTTTTTTCCTCAGTGTCTTTATGCCCCCATATAGATTCTTAAAACATGATAACTGCAAACAAATGTGAGCACGCTCAGTTGAAGATATAGTAATGACAAAAAAACTCATATATAGGACTTTTCCCTTACACATCAGAAGGCCATTGTGGGTGCATTAGCCATGAGAGAAGGAACCCTTGCAGCTGCAATATGTCTCACTAATCCATCATGATCCCTAACCCCAGTGCTTCACATACAAAAGACGGGGGGAGTGGGAGAGGACAACTAAAGTTCAAGAGACCAGGAGAACAAATGAGAGTAGGACAGAGAGAGGGACAAACAACCTTTCACATACTTTTAAGAGTTTGAAGTGAATATATTAGGCACTTTAGTGTTTAAAACCTGTCACAGAACATTTAGATAACCATGGGGAGAGCACACTGAGACAAGAAGATCTTGAAAACAACATATTGTTTTCCAGTTTGGCATAAAATAGGCCAGCAGAGTGGGGATAAGGAGGTATGATATCATTTTGTGAAAACATTGTTTCATGTTGAGATGTCAGACTGCCCATAATACATTGGAGCATTTTCTTTTCCCAAAGGAAAAAGTATGCTGAGAGTTTCAACAGTAAGCAGTAGGCCTAGCGTGACATGTCTTGACAGCCTGGTATATGAATCCACTCCCTGTTTACTTTACCTAACACACTCTTAACAATGGTGATTTTAAGTGGCACAATATTGGTTCTGGTGTAGCAAGGCTTGGGCCACCACTCTTAAAAAGGTGTCAAACCAGCACAGAGGTTTCCACCAACAAACGCAAACTTCACGCTTTGAAGCAAGGCAACAATGAAATACGTGTTATTTTATTAACACACTCTAAACAGACAAGTGCCTGTTTAAACTTTAAGTCATAACTTCTTCTATTTGTTATTCAAGGGAGCACAGTAACTAATACAAGCTACAATAAATTGCTGTTTTCAGTGCTCTTGCAGACGCGGTTACTTTAGTTTATGATTAACCCAGTGGCTATGAAACAAACTGAAGAGTTTCTTCATGGGGCAATCATCAACTGTATCTGCACCGTTCTATACACATCTCACCCGCCTGCTGCCCATTTCTACACTCTTTTCTCCACTTTTTATAAAACCAATCCCTTTACTTCCAAGCAGTAGTTAAAATCTTAGACAAACTTGTGGTGAGAATGTGATAATGGAGCAAGCTTGACTCCTAATTATTTTACGTATATACAGCAGAGGGAATAAGGGACTGCTGGCAACAATCCACGCAGCATAACTCACCCAAATCTAGCCCCATTTGTGAACACAAAACTCCAAACTTTACTCCATGATTCAGTCGCATAGCATTTCCTACCAAAACTGCTATGTTTTCACCAGCAGCAAGTTGTTTTGTTTTTTTTTAATTGTCAGTTGTTTTTGTGATCCAAGCATGTCTTCTGTTTGCCTGAAAAAAATGAAATGTTGATCAGGGGCCAAACCAAAGTTTAAATTCAATGTTGCCTTTTCAATTCAATATTAGCTGGTTTAGCCCCAGACAAACATTGTATCATTGTATCAAAGGTATTTGTCAGATTCTTTCAGATCTGACAAATACCTTTGAAAACACAACCTGCTGCTGGACAAGAGGTAAAAAAATAAGGGTTTGTGGGAGTGTATGGACTCCTGAGGTCATAAATAGTGCTAAAACAAACCATGGTGATTATTAAGTGAAAGAAACACCATTGTTGTGTGTAGAGCTGAACTAATTTGCCAGTTAATATAGAAGTAAATCTCCAAAAATTCTGGGGATTAAGTTATCATTGGCCTTCAGTCAAGTAAAAATTATCAACATTCACTGTTTCCAGAGTCTCAAATGTGAGATTTTGTTGCTTGTCTTAGTTTTATATCATTGTAAAGACACACTTTTTTTAATTTGGACTGCTAGTTGGAGAAAGCAAGAGATTTGTAGACATCACATTGTTAATGGAAATCTGTCAGTGTCATTTCTGACTATTTTGACACTGAATGCAGAAACTGAATTGTTATTATTGTCATCTTCCAAAAATAACCTTGATTGACAGTTACTTCTAAAAACTGTCAAAAAAAAACATCCATTTCACTACACGGGGTCCTAGATAAAATGTTAAAACTGCCTATTTATTCAGGCAAACCCTAAAAATATTCTGTTTACTATCATGACAAAGTCCTTGAATTTTCTTGAGGAAATTGAAACAGGAATATTTCACTCTTTTCTCACATTTTCTGGATAAAACAATCAGAAAACAATGAGAAGTTGAACCAGTAATGAAAAGAAGCATTAGTTACAGCCCTTGATGTTTAAAGGTAAAACTTGACAGATAATATTAGTTGCTGCCCTACAGATGTCTCTTACAACTCAACGGTGAGCTGGTTTAGGGTTGTTTGTGGTGGGACTATAACTTTTCAGCTGTACTTTTAATAGTTGGTACAAGTTGTAAGGCTGTTACAGTGAGTAGTTACCTGACCTGTGATAAGACCTCGAGTGTTGTGACACATTAAATAATGACTCAGACCACAAGCCCTTACTAACCACCAGAGTATTTCCTCTGGTGAGGTTTTATGTGGAAAGTTAACTCGGTTATGTTGATGTCCATCAGTCACTTGCTATGATAATACAGCAACATCCCCGCACACATGCACGAGGCCTTTACAGTAAGGCACATATTAGGCGCAGGGACATGTTTTGAGCCTGTGCTTGGTTGTAGATGTTGGTTTGCACTTACAGGTAGTAGGTGAAAGCGCTGAGCCCGGTCGGGACGATGGTCAGTCCTCTCCCGGAGCAGTCTGCACCTCCATCTTCATCGCAGCTGCATGAGGGCGAACAAACGGCCGTCGACTGCCCTTGACCGGCGGCAGCAGGACGAAGGAAACACCACCACAAACATACCCAAAACAAATCCACACGCATTTTCTCCTCGTCGGTTCAGGTGAAAGCGACACACACACACACACACACACACACACATACACACACACACACACACACACACACAAAAAGGCGGATAGGGGAGGCTTTGTTTGTGGTTTAATCTATTCCGGACGTCGACTTCTCATGTGGTTTGGTCGGTTGAGGCATGAAGAGATGAAGCTTCACCGACGCTTTTCAATAAAAAAATGTAACGTTCAAACACTTCGTACATTAACGAGCCCGACAGAAACATCCACGCTAACGTGTAGTTGGTGTTAAAAAACAAACACTGCCTCGGAAGACGAGCGGTTCACCTTTCTGTGAAACATTTCCCAGCCCTCCCGTGTGTCGTATTAGTCCATGGAAATAAAGTAGCAGTGCTGGCGACAGGAGCGGTAGCCTACCTTGCGTTTTTTTGCGTTTTCGTTGTCCCATTAAATAACAGCCCGGAGGAAAAAAAAACAAAAAAAAAAAAAAAAAAACCCCCCCCCCCCCTCCAAAAAAAAAAAAAACGAGCGGTGCCTGTGAACGCGAAGAAAAGAAGAAGAAGCTGCTGCTGCTGATCCGGCGACTGTGAAACCTTCAGCTCAACATTACCGGACAATCAGTAGCTGTCCTGGTATGTTTCCCTGCAGGAGAGCACCGTCAGTTTTCAGCCATTCCTCACGTCCCCCTCCTCTGCTCCTGACATCAACAGCGTGCTTGCAGCTCTGCAGGCACCCTACCGGACAACCTGCAGCACTGGGCCCGGCCTGTGCTCAAACCTGCACCACGACGTCCAGAGGCTGCCAATCAAGAGCTGTGCTCTCACCGACACACCACATACTAGACACGGGGTGAAAGTTTTCAACTCAGAAAAGTAGGGACATCGTTTGTTGGAGCTAAAGTACGAGTAATAGTGCAAACTGCTCCAATCCAAGCACGGACGTGGCTACCTCGGGCACGGGACTAGGGCCCCAAATGCTCAGGGGGCCCCTGGAGATCACGTGCAAAGTGTCAATTAAAGAAACAATAACCAAGGGGGTGGGGGGTCTAAAGAGAATTACCACAAAGAGGAAGAAAAGGAAATGAGATATTAGGTGGCCACAAACATGCACTAAAGATATAAGATGACTGAACAAGGCAAAACATCCAAACATCAAAATTACAATAACAAAAAGAAAATGAAGATTTAAAAAATGCACTCAGAACAACTACAAGCAATGTAAAATGACCACAAATATAGAAACTACATAAAATGATCACAAAGAGGAAGAAAAGGGGGGCACCTGGTCAGCAAAATTAAATTAAATTAAAGAAACAAAAACCAATAGGCAAGGGGGGACAAACTAAAGAAATGCCAAATTAATTAAAGGTAGTTCTGTTCAGAGAGTTAAATCTTTGGTTTCAGGAAACCAGAGAATATTTTCCTCAATCTCAGAATCATTCAAATGCTGTTTGGAAAAGTCCAAGCAGGCTTTGGTTTCACACAGTGTGGTTTTCATCTAGTCACTCTATCATAAAATCCTGATTGATGGAGAGCTGCAGAGATAGTCATCCTTCTGGGAAGTTCTCCCATCTTTGCAGAAGACTGGTCACCTCCCTGAGCAAGGCTCTTCTTGCCAGGGTTGCTCATGTAGGCTGTACAGCCAACTCTAGGAAGAGTCATCTCAAGAATTAAGACAAACAGATTATACCAGACCACCGAATGGAGATTCACAGCAAATGATATGGACACACTGTAAATATGATATTTTAATTTTTTTTTATTCTAAAAGCATATTTAAAATTTGTCACAATGGGTTAATGAGTGTGGATCAATTTGAAAATAGCATAAATATTCATTTTATCCATTTATAATAAAGTCTCCTGCACAAAGTGAGGGCATCTGCATACTTACTGGATAATGAGATTTTATAGCATCACTAGCAATTATTGATGTCTTATATACAAGCGAAAGGTGGTTTTGCCAATATTATGTTTTTGCCATAAGAAAGCAGGGGCTAACATAATGTTGTTTGTTGTTGGGTTACCTATTACTTCTTTACCTGTTTAAACCACTACATACAGGAAACCAACAATGAAGAGCTGAATGAATCAACAGCTACCATCAAAAACCTTTTAGCAAGAAGACACCATGCTATAGCTCCTGCTGAACTGCTCAGGTGACTGTGGCTGATCTAAACTGTTTCTTGACTTTTTCTTGTCTTGTATATGTCCATTCAAACAGGGGACAACTTACCACAGGTTGTTTACTAACTACTAAGTAACAAAGTTACTAACAAAGTTAGATTGTGACTGTTTTGTCCAAGTATGCATGTATCACAGTTTCTGTTCACGTATACATATACCCAACTATACAGCATTGAGAACAACAAAGTCATAAAAGAAACACCACTTGTACACAGATCTGTGGCAAAACACATCACATGTACATGCCCCCATCTTTCTAACATATGGAACAGCAATGGGAAAATGTGAATATTAGTAAGCATTATTTTATTAGCATAAGATGACAAAATACATGAAATTTTATTACTTTTGGCTATAAATCTTTGCCTTGATTCAAAGCCATATAGAAACTGAAACTGCTTCATATGTAGAATTTCAGTGACCCAGGGTTGATTTAAAATAGCTTGATGTCTTAATGTTACTGATGAAAGAATGAGTGAAGAGCGAATAATTCCATTCATACGTGCGTATTTTTGAATCAACAAAATGTTTGGGAGTAAAATTCAGCCATTTTTCAGACCAATGTCTTCAAAATAAAGACATTAACAGACATAACAGTGGATTTGTTTTGTGGAAACATCAGCAGCAGCTCCTCCGTCTTTCTTGTCCTTTGTATATCTCTTTTCTCTTTTTGTGACAGCTGTCATTTTTTGCAAAGTTTGGATGGTGAGAAGTGAACTTCACATTAGACACACACTTGTAAATACAATATATTTGAAAAGACTGTGATCATGGTTAAGAGTTGACTGGAACAGAAAACCACAATTTCAGTGGAAAAAGTAAATCTCTGCATGACATAATTGTCAGAATATTTCATCCTCTTACTTACTTACTTTTATGTCCAACCATGGATAAACCTCATGCACTACTTAAACGTTCACCCTTACAGCACCCGACACTCTGAGCATCTCCACCCTTCATATCACATGGTGGAAGGGGCAGTCAACCACATGAGGGACAAGGTGCAAAGGGTGTGGTGACTGTTTGGTATTCTTGTAGCCAGAGGCATATGGCACATCTGCAGCACATAGAGAAACTAGAGTTGGATTACCAACAATATGTCATCGGTGCAGTGGCTTCTCCCAACAGAGTCTTGTCCAGAAGTTGTGGAGAATAGTACAAGATAATCAAATTAAATATTGTTTTTCACCACATACCAACATTAATGAAATAATACTGTTACAACAAGGCCCAGGGCATCTGTAAGATTATTTCATCAGTCTCATTTTACTTTACATAAGATGACAAACACTATGTTTTCCAAGTGTTCCTGTAAGATATTTAAGACACATGCACAGAGTTTAAGAATAATAAGTAATAACTTAGCATAAATGAAGTCAAATTAAACAGCTATCATTAAATGTCTAAGCATAGTAGCCTAATTGTGGGACACATTTTCACACTTGTAATCTAACTGAGTGAAACAGTCCAGGTATTGGTGGACGGAGTACATTGTGTGTACATGTAGTATAAGTGTAAAGGAATAAAATGCACAAATTCTGAAATAATCACATGGAATAAGAGATAAGTAACACACAGACATGGAATGCAAAAAAAAAAAAAGAAAAGAAAAATCTTTATCTTATTGCATTCACAGCTTAGTTCAGTCAAGGATAATGCTATAGATGTTTTATTAAATTCCTCTACTTAGCCTGTGTACAATAAACACCTCTGTTCAACAAAACTGCATGATCTAAACTAGTGATAAGGGGTCAGATTTTAGTCGAACATTAGAATGTTTTTCTTTATTTTTAATGTGCAGTAAAGCATAGTATTCTCAATCCAGAGAGTTTATGTCTATACAGTACATGTGTGAGGAAGAAGTCAAAACAAACCCAGAAGTTTTGTCTGGTCTTTTCTATTTTGACCCAATAAACCAACAAGCACTAAGGTCCACTGTTATTCTTGAAGACAACACACTGTACAATTTCAGCAAAAGCATACATAAATGATTTTTATAATAGTTTCTTTCTTAACACAGATGAAGGTGTAGCTGGGTTCTTGTGAAGAGAAACACTACCCCACAGTGGTTAGATTTTCTCAGTGCTCCACACTATTTTGCTTTCACACTTCATGGTCATAATTTTTGCTCCCCAGGAGAGTTTCATTATGGTACCATGTGCAAAAATTATATCAGTTTTCAGAGAGTTTGTCTGTCCTCAGAAAAAATAACAAAGAGGGGGGAATTAACTTTCAACAGGATGTAATTAACTCGAAATAAAATGAAATGAAATAACAATAATAAAACAATGAAGTAATCCCAATGGTGGGAAGTAAGTAGATACATTAGTATTTTGAGGGACTTGTCTACCAAACACATTTCCGTAGGAAATACTATGCTCTATCTTAATGTTGTCTTAATTCCTACTTTTAAAAAAAAATCATCCAACAAACTTGATGAATTGTAATGAGTTGAAGGTATCTCAACACTAAATCAATTCCACCTTTGACTAAGCTGAAACATTTTTGATATTAAAGCTGCTATAATCAATCATTTTTATCAATAGTAAAAACATAGATGACCTTGAAAATCGTTCCTCAGTGTGACAAAAGAAGTATCATTCAACTCTGTATTTCCCCTCAGCTCTACAGAGCTTTATAGCATCTTTGGACTGTGTAATTTTTGGCTGCAGCAGACAGCAGACACAGTTAACAACTGGTTGGTGAACACAATGGAGCATTTAGCAGATACAGAGGCAATGTACTTCTCCCAGGAGTTGGTGGAGACAAAACCAGAGCTAAGAGAAGAAATAATATTGAATTGAAGTTGTACAGTGACTCCAAACATATGCTAATCTACTTGTTGAGTTTTCAAATATTCACCATGTCATCTTTACAGGGACGTTACACCTTGTTGTGCAGCCCAAGTGTCTGAAGCAGAACGTCTTCCAACCCAAATGTCCATATGGGTTGTTTGTCCCTACTCTCTGATATGCTCAATTGGAGCAACTTCTAAAACAGTGCCCTACTGCAGCAAGTATACTGCAACTTTGTGTCACAGTTACATAGTTTGTTGCCCAGTAACACTTAATTTTCTCCTTTGCTCACATCTAACCAACTAGGTGTTGCATACCAATAAAACATTACACTATCAGTCATAATAAGTTGCTTGCATAGTCAACCTATGGGCTCATTTTTTCACAAGAGGACAGTCTCATTGTGAGAGAAGGACAAGTGATTAAGTCAAAAACACTGAGCTCAGATACAGGCGATAGACCCTTCTTTTTTAAGTGATAACATGTTCCTTGCTCATGTGCCATCTACAGGCCCAACTTCCCAATTTTTGCCTCATTAGTTATAAAAATATGACAGCACAGCTGTCGCTCTATTTTCAATAACCTAACAATAATGCTAATGGCCAACATTTGAATAGAAATTAGGCAGCATACACATCTGATTCCCTGTAATTGCTTAAATATGAGTAACACAGATTCCAGCATCAGATGATTTTTTTCCTTTTTCACATAGGCCCATCTACGTCTGTTTTTCTCTGATCATACAAGATACTTAGCTCCATTATATCCTATGAAAAATGTCAATGATTGTCACTCTTTGTCTCTCTGCCAGGCTGACTCTGATGCTCAATAAGAAAGGCAAGCCCTAGGGGACAATTTGATTCTAAGGCTAGAAGAGTTATTAGCAAGTAAGGGATGGTGTGACCATAACACCAGATGACGCTATGTGTCTGTCCTCAGAGGAGTGTCACTGGTCACAATGATCACCTTCTTCTAGAACAGCCTTGGATGTCCAATGTTCGTCATTCTCTATAATAAAGCTTCTTTTGTAAGATGACCATAGATGACACAAATAAGGAGCATCTCGGGCAAGAGTATCATAGAAACAGAGCAGGCTGTGGAGTGAACTCTGAAGTCTTCATTGACGCTTCAAGGTAATGAAGCACTTGTCATTTTGTTCAGACAGTTTTATATAAATAACCTTGGGACATTGCTCTGTTTTTGAGCCTGTGAAACGGGGCTTTGAGGACATACACAGTTGTGGCCATTCAAGTCTCAATCTTGCTTGCCCATGAGTATCATTTACAACAAATTTTATATCCCCTCCCTCCCCACCCCACCAAGAGCTACCACATTTACAATAAACCTGTGGTAATGGAACTAAATAGAAACTGGATCAGGTTGACTCAGATAGATGAGGCTTGTGGATATGGTGACCTAGAAATGTTAACTATTAAGGCCTACAGCTAACATTCTCATATTAAAGGTTACTCAAGGATATAATTCCTCAGCACCAATGGAGGACAAATTGCTCTAAAGAAACGTCTAAGTCTTAAGGCCTAAAGCTACCACTCTCATTAAATGTTACTCATGGATATAATGCCTTACCAGCAAAAGAGGGCAAATTGTTCCAGGTTTTTAATCAAAGACTGGTTGGTATAAGTTAATGAAGATACTCTCATGTATTAGAGCTTATGTTTCAGTTGTAATTTTTGTTGAAAGGCTTTCAGCAAAGGAACATTGTGGCACAAATTTTCTGTAGGTTAAGATATTTTCTCCTCAAATTACCATTTAAAATCTTGGAGAATGCATGTCCAGTAATTGCATTCTTGCATGATCAGCCTATGTGGTCCTGTCATTCATCCTTTCTGTCTGTATAATCTGCTCATTGTGACACTGTCCCCTCAAGCTATATTCTACTATCTGAGCATGCTAGTGTCAGTACAGTGCTCACTGTTGTTTCCCATCAGTTGATGGCATATGTCTGTTATAAAATATCGACGTGTCTTCTGCTAAAGTTCAGAAGTGACAGTATAAATAATGACAGTTTTTTTTTCCTAGTTTGAGAAGGGTGTAAATTTATAAGTCTGGAATTTCCTCAGTAAGATCAAATAGTGTTGCTTGAGTTTCATTCAAAAGATTCATGCAATAAAAAGCAATGAATAGATAAAAATGGGTATAAAGTTGCTAAACAATACAATAATTAGAGTCTGTTTACAAAGTTTATTAATAACAGGGTAGCAATGAATAGATTGAGGAGTCTGAACAAGGACATTTTTGGTACTCTTTCTTAAAAAAAGAGACTTATACTTAAACAATTATTTCATGATCAAAATTGTGTCAGATTCATTTCCTGTGGGATAACTTAAAGATTGAATGACTTTTTGTTTCACTGCTAATGAATTGTCTATCTTTATCAACGGTATATTGCAGCACCCTGTTATAAGAGATGTGTTTTTGTTGTTACAGTGTACTGTCTTAAAAATAAATCAGCTTTGGCACATTTCCTGGCAATAAAACATTTATTAACTATTACCAGTTGAAAATATTCATAGTATACCACAAGAAACGCAGCATGATAAATTAAATGTGGACCTTTTTAGCCACAAAGAGCAACCCAGTGTGAAACTCTGCCCAAACAGTCCCAAAACATAATAATTGAAAACCACAGAGGCAAGAGAAACATAAAAACAAATATTAGCCCATGTGTGTCCTGTAGCTCCAGGCTGTCTTTTGAAAGCATGCTGTCAGATTAATTTTCAACCTCTCAATCTGAAAGTCCTGTTGATGGCGAGGTTTGGCTTATCCTGCCTGTTCATTGTGGAACTACATTTGCAATTGATGGAGCACCAGAAAACCATGCTGCTTTCCTTTTGTATACCCACAAAGTCTACTGGGTGTAGACAATGAAAAGAAACAGTGGTGTAATTTGAACAGTGCAGTAGGTAGGGGGTGGGGAATGAAAATCAGTTAAAAGGTTACCAGTTTGTTACATGTTTGGGCTAATATTATTGACAAAGCAAATGCCATATTAGTCAGTTGTTTACTGTTGTTGGATGCAATTATCTGACGTGCAACTTGTCTAATTAACTGGTCAAATGTTACATTATCTGAAGCTGAAGTTGTGGGTAAGCTTGTTCTTCATGGGAAGACATCTGAGTCTAATGTCAGGATTCATATTGTGTATTTATGCCATATAAAGATCTTTGAATTGTCTGTCATGTTGCCAATTTTGCAGTTACATATTATGTTGCATTGTTTGATAAAGTTTGAGTATGGATGTCTGTGCAAAATATTCTGTGGGACTTTTTAAATTTGCTCTATGACTAATTATTATATGATCCCGCTGGATAAAGGGGATTGGCAAGGTTCACATGAAATCCCCAAGAAAGTGTGAAGCAGATATTACAAACCAAAAACACATTTTTACTCTCTCTCCCTTGTGAATACTAATGTTAAGATTTGGTGACTAAAATCTAAAGGCACCATGTAGAGTTTTCTTGTAAATTTCTGTTGATATTTAATGTCACTCGCCAAAACAATTTGTTTGAATTCTTAACCTCTTAACAGCTACCTCATTTTTAAGAGGTTAACGCCTAACAAATGTGTCAAATGCATTTTTATTCTTATAAACCATTTACAAAGCCATTTTTAAATGTTTTCATTTCATTTGTTTTACGTCAGTAAATCCTGCATAATTTCAGGATGTCGTCAACTGACATGCTAACTAGTTTTCAAGGCTCCTCAGACTGTGGTTTGCTGTTGCTTTTTCTCTTCACTGCCTCCTATGTCGCCCAGGTAGTTTTTTTTAAATGCTTGGCCTTCCAGATGCTTCTGTGTAATAAACCCTACCCTGTCAGGTTACCACAGGGTACCTTTAAACAACGTAATCACCTAGTTTATCGTGGTGTAGACAGTGGAGCTCAACCTTTTGGTCTTGTGACCCCTGATCATGAAATGATATCTTCTTACTATGATATAAGTCTAAAGGATGTGAGCAGTTCAAGAGTGAGCCCTGAGATGCCTTTCAGGATCTCTTGTGGGGAACTAGTGGTGTAGACCAGCACAAACTTGAAACAAAACATAATTCTCCTACTCCTCAGCCAAGCTAAACAAGGATGCAAAAACATGCAAAATAATTTTGAACATGAAATGGTGAATCTGTTTCAATACATTGGAAATGTAACATCACAAGACCAAGAGTCTACAGCCACGCTAGCTGCTTTGTGAGGCTTCATTTGTGGGTTGAGCTAAATTTTGGAAATGTCATTAGTCTCTAATTAGTTATGAACCAAGGTTTTGGACAAGATGAATTTTTAATTGTGGTACAAAGGGAAAGAAAAAGGAAAAGAATCACCAAAATTGTTAAAATGTATCCTCAGGGCAGCATGAATATCAATACCAAATTTCCTTGCAATCCATCCAATAGATGTTGAAACAGCACTCCCCCAAAATCACTAGTCTGTGTTGTGGTGCATTCAGACGAGTGTCAAGAGATCCACAAAGTCATTAGGATTCATCCTCTGGGGATCATGAATGTGTACAATTTGAAATAGAGCCATACTGCTTGCTTGGCTGAAAAAATGTTTTGCCTCTTACCTCATAAATAACATAATTAGTGTCCATCCAGGCGGTAAAATCTGTTGCAGTGTTGACACATTGCTGTGTTATGACACATATGAGCAGTAAATTTCCAACCTTCCTAAGCATCTCACCTGACCTACTTGATGAACCAAATCCTGATGTCGCTCTGCAGTGACCCCGACATGCATTGCATAAGACAACTCCTTCTTGTTTCTCAAATCACCCTATTTCCTTTTTTGTCCTTGCCGAGTTAACCCACTCCCTGGTGAGAGAAAACAAACGATTTTCTATTAGTTCTCAAGATTCAAACGATGACTGTGACTCACCGTTGGCTTATACAACACAAACCTTCATAGTTCTCTAAGCTCTCCTTTCCTATCCTCTCTCCTTCTGTCACTCCTCTCATTCTATCTTCCTCTCTTCATTTTCTCCACCATCGTGTAAAGTCTCAAGGGTAGCCTGAATGTCCTCTTCCATTTGGCTTCTATTTTGGTCTCCATGTCAACTAGATATGAGTCACCACACCCTCCCAAAACATGACCACAATCACTAAAACATGTTAGGATTAATATAGCAATCAACCAATGCCTTTACTGGTCACACATGACTGTATCAGCCAGGCTCAGTTTCAACAGCTGGCCTAATGATGTGAAGATGAACAAAAGTACATGAACATTTGAACAAAGCATAGCACTGTAGGCATTTTCTTGTAAAGGAGCTGTTAAAAGATTCTGAGTCCTCTGAGCCTATTTTTATATTCTGCTGTTAAAGCACCTTGCAAACAAAATATAGGATCACAGACTCTTTCTCTGCAAACGTATATGTTTGTGTGTGTGTCTGTTCCTGGCGGCAAGAATGTATAGATCATATATATGGTATCTATCTATCTATCTATCTATCTATCTATCTATCTATCTATCTAT
>CM076648.1:15554938-15583857 GCA_038496675.1 Rachycentron canadum
ACTAAAAGGCGCACACGCGCACACACACACACACACACACACACACAGAAAAAATAAAGACAGATCTTTGATTTAATATTACTAGATCTAGTTTATTATCACTGTTATTGTTTTTTTCTTCAATGTTGCACAATGAACCCTAAAACAATACAAACCACTAAAAATGGTCTATTTTGCCTTTTTACACATATACATACACACATACGGTACATACAGTATATGTGGATATGTATACAGATTTATAATTGTGACACCTTGGTCTTGAGAGAGTTTAAAAACATAACCTTGTGGAAACATACAGTAGTGATCCCTGACAACATTTATAGAATTTAAATCATCTCATATTGACCTGAATTTCAACAGTAAAAGCAGAGAGAGGCAGTGACCTCAGCTGACAGACCCATAACAAGACAGACAGGCAGAAAAACAGACAGACAGATGGACAGATGTGTGATCATGGGCTGACTTCACAGATTTGTGCTCCCTTTATTCCTTCAAAATGATCTATCAATTAATCAAACACAGGTAACACTACAAAGCTTGAGGCTTAGTTAACTGCTAATGCATATGGTTTTTGGTTTCAAGTTGACACAACATACATTTGAACCCTGCAGTGGTTGAAAAGAAAAACTAAAACTGCATAGATTAAATAGAAACTTTTCTTGTTTTAATAGGCTGTAGGAGCATTAGAAGCAATGTCAATGACAATGTAGTGGAAATGAATTTTTTCTCTTCTCTTGCCCTTTTGCTGGAGTCAGATATTCTACTGAGCTATGAATCATAAGCCCAAAGAGGAGCAGAAAGTCTTTCAGAATAAAAGAAAGGAAATGTTTCACAGGGAAACAAAAGACTGAGTAAAGGAAAAAGCCTTTAACATACAGCTTGATGGTGATTTTAAAAAATTACTACAAACACATCATGACTGTTGTGCTTGAGGTTATGACCTGTGTGCTAACAGGACGACTGTCGTCCCACTCATATTATTAGCTCCACCAGGAATTGCAGATAGTTTACCATATATTTTAAGGAGAATATGATCTTATCTAAGTGAGCTTCTTACAGTGACCAACAGAGGTCCCACATGAACATAAAACTTCCTGCCAGAGTGAGAGTAGCATTTCTGTTTTAGCTCTCCTCTTTGGTTTAAAGATCAGTCGCTTAGTTGGAAAAAAAAGTGACGTCATGTTTGTTGGGGGGTTGTTAGACTGTTGATCTGTCCTGATTCAGCATATCAGATGATCAGATCAGATCAGACGAGTGTCACCTGTTACCACTGGAGATGGCGACAAAGTGTGTAAAATTTGAATCCTTGGCCAATACAACAAACTGATCTAACATCAGTTCTTTAAGCATATCAGCAAAAATCTTCATGCAAACCAGCAACACTGGACAAGAGCAGGTCAAATATTCTTACACCCATATGGTCTGATGTGGCAACAATATAGTGGCATCACGTTCCCTTTATAATGAAACAGCCTTTTCCCTGAAGCACTCAGATTTAAGGTTTAGACTGTGAATCCAACATGAATGTAAAGTAAATCCTCTATGTGGTTCTCTGAACAGGAGCATTTTACAATATATGCCTCAGCAAACAGGCTTAAACAGTGATGCTGTCATTGACTTTCATGTTTGATGCTAATTTCACAGGACAGGCGTGAGGGTCAATCACACCTGCAGAGTAGATTCTACTCAGGGGCTCCTTTTTATTTCAGTGGCCAAATAAAGGATGACTGAACGACTGTAGATTGTGCTGACAGCATCAATACAGAACAGACATCCTCCTGAAGCAAAGATGGTTCGTAAAGGAAAATGAAGACAACTTGTCACTTTAAAGGTAACAGGACTGACATGACCTCACCTCGAGTCACTCATGTGAACATGACTGGTGGCAACAGGATGAGGATGAGGTGATCATCAGACATCAACGAGGGCAAGACAGAGTTAGATTTGTCAACAGAAAAGGTCACTCAACCTATTTTCATCAATACACACCATCAAAACAGATTGGCCCACAATGTGAGAAAGAACCATCAATTGCACCATATTGAGATCACAACATTATTTTGCCATTATTTGGCTAAATATCACAGTGTTACCATCACAAGTCCAATAATGATTAACTAACACTTTTCATTTCAGGTAAAATAACACATTAGCTTTTTGTTTCTCATGCAGATCTATTGTAGGGTTTTCTTTGCCTAATAACTTTAAATACATTGGATTCAATCTGCTTTCTTGACAGAGGTATATAAAATATAATACTGATCTCAAACATTAAAGTACAATTACATTAAATCACCATTTGACAAGAGTATAAATTACTTGGAAAATCTTTAAACTCAGCATTATTTGACATGTACAGTCATCAGGGTCTCAGAGCAGAACACCATAGAGATAAATGCATTGGAAATTTAATCAATTCCCAATCATATTGGATGGTCTTTCAGTGCCACAATGATCAATACCACACAATTTAAGGGGTATTTCAAGAAGAGGCTCATGTCAACAGTCTTTGGACTTTTAAGGTAACCAGAGTCAGAATATCTCAGGTCTCCTAAACATCCTCACGGTTGTTACAGCATTGTACTTTTGTCCAGAACAGACAGTGATACGATGTCAGTCTAGTCAGTCTTTGCCCACCCTATCCTTATGACTTGATCTGCTCACCTCGTGTTCAGTTTATACATATCGAAGG
The DNA here is from genome assembly GCA_038496675.1 of Rachycentron canadum. Classification (NCBI taxonomy): domain Eukaryota; kingdom Metazoa; phylum Chordata; class Actinopteri; order Carangiformes; family Rachycentridae; genus Rachycentron; species Rachycentron canadum. The sequence continues at coordinate 15,557,634 of CM076648.1, forward strand.
AGCAGTGAGTTTCTGCATGGACAGAGTTGCAGTTTAACATTCGGTGCCATGAACTGGCACAATAATCAATGTAACACAAATCCAACACATGCCCTGTCCAGGGTGACATCCTGAGGGTAGCAGAAGAAGTCTGAATAAATTACAGCCGCAACTAATGGTTGTGTTAATTATTGCTATTTGCAGTCTAAACCCCAAAATATTCAGTTTTTATCATATATGATGATAAAAGTCTCACAATTTAGATGCTTGAACTTCTATTGACTGACTTATTAATTGTTTTCCCTTTGGAATAAACTTTAATAATTAACACATCAAATACTCTTAATCCAATAACAAAACTTTTTAGTTATCTGATTTTATTCTTGAGAAACTAGGTTGACCACTTCCATTGTAATCCAGTGAAACCTTTTTATTGGCCTCACATTATTTTTCCATGCAAAAGGTAACTGCACGTTAATCTTTAATCCGTACATCCTTGTGTTCATTAACCTTGGGGACACTAAGGAGGCAGTTGAACAACCTTCTGAGAAATTTTCCAGTGGCCAAACAAGGGACAAATGACATTAAAGTTAAATAATCATTATCCTGCTAACATTTTGACATCACTCACAGCAAATCTGTCTGAATTGGGCAAAATGTGGGTTTTAAGGATGAAAGTCATGTACAGCCCAGAAGGCCAAGTGTGGCCTTTTGATATTCATACAACAAGAGGATCAGAGAGTCCCTGAGCACACACTCTCCCTGTCCAAAGGTCAGGATTCAAGAAGGTTGGAAAAATGAGGCTGGCTAACTGACAGGAGCAGAGTTTGGTGATGTAGCACTTCCCAAGGCTGTAAAATACATATGACAAAGGCCCCTTTCCTAGAAACTGTGCCAGTGAAGGAATCATGTTGTCTCTTCTGCTGACAGAGTTATAAGCACTAGTTAGTCAGTGAGAACAGCTTTCAGGGCTCCATGAAATCACACAAGTTCTAATATTACACAGCAATACGACAACGTGACCTATCAATGTCTAATCATGTAAACATGATCGTCACTGCACAACATTCCCAGTGAATCAGGTTAAACAGTATGGCACTAAAACCTGTCACATCCACTGGTGAGATGTGGACAATTTCCTGCAGGAGATTAACCCTAATTTACACCGAGGGGCATAGGAAGGAAGGAAGGAAGGAAGGAAGGAAGGAAGGAAGGAAGGAAGGAAGGAAGAAAGAAAAGCACACCAATTGTCTCCCCAGTGGAATTACTTTCAACAGAAGTAAAAACACTGATTAAGGCTGCAGAAGCCCTGGAGAGAAAATACCATACTGGTAATTAATAAATATACAAGCAGGAGACATTTAGGTTGGGATATTTGTTCTGCTATAAGTACCATTATTGTTTTTTCAACACTTGTAACATGGTATTAACACCAAAGTGTACAATTAAATACAAGAAATGGATTCAAGGAGAAAAGCTGCACACAAATAACTTTAAAAGGCATAGAATTACAGTTCTTAAGGTGATGACTAATATCAAAGCTCTATGATGCTGATTTGCATAACACATTAAAATGGAAGGAGTTTCTCTGCAGTGGAGACACGTACAACTCTTATAGGGAATGTCATGGATGATCAGAAGATATGATACCATGTAAGGGTCCTTAATAATTGATATGCAAATTTAGAAAACAATTTCCAGTTGAAGCCTATGCTACATTCATGCAATGACAGCAGAATAGGAAACAAGGAAACCTCCTGCTGTTTTAACTTGGAAGTTTGGGAAGTACATATTAGCCAATCTGCTTAGGAAACATGTTGGAGCCAACACCTTAAATCTATTTTCTGTTTTTCTATAAAAAAAAAAAAGGGGCAACATAACAAACTCTACAATGTTTTGAACAAATTACACACTAGTTCAAATCTACTTGAACTTGATTTTTGTAAAAGGGACAGTACTAGTTTGCTGACATTTGCTGACATAGCAGTCAGAAATGACCAAAATCACAAGTATAAATCACAAGAATAACAGCTAGGAAGCTGACATCAATGGTGTTTCCCATTCTGCTGCTTATGAGAAATATTGTAACCACATGAACATAGTATAATTAAGGTAATGAGTCCAGGGGACAGAAGAACAAATCAATAAACCAATCATGGTGAATTGTGTTTGTGTTGGAGTTGTAGGTGAGTTGTAGGTGCCACCCACTATTTTTTACTACTATGTTTATTTTATTCACAGATAAACTTTCCACAGAGGATGTAAAGTCAGTCACCGGTGAAAGAAAATAATATTAAAAGGATCTGATATGAAAAAATAAACAATAAAAAAATCTGATAAATGTTCACACCCACTAAGCATGAAGACAAACTGTTTTAATAGTTAGTGCACAAAATAAAGGTCCTAAAAAGCTCTCCCTCCATTTGTATGTTTGTGTCCCTTTCTGTCTGTCCTACATGTTTTGACAAGTACAATATATATATATGTACATTTATATGTATGTGTGTGTATTTCTCTACTCCATTGTTCGTACTCTCTATGTTTTCTTCATTAAGACCTGAGAAAGGCCAAAAACAGGGTTGAGGTAGGGTAATCATAATGCATCAGATCGAGTCCTGTACAGGATGTGAAGACACTGAGCAGAGAGCCGGAGAGAGAAGCCCTGCAATCATTTAGCCACACAACAACCCTCTTTTTTCCTCAGCCAGCTCTCTGTTAGTGGTCTTAACAAACACTGTGTTCCTGAAGTAGCCAGTGTTGACAGGAGGGAGGAGGCTGAGCAGCAATCGTGGTTTTGTAAAGAGACTAACGATAGACAAGCATGATCAGCAACTGCCATGTCTCCTGGGCACCAGAAGTGTAAAAGGCTACTGACTGATTAAAAAGAAGGCAGATAATGTGACCATAGGAAAACAAAAATCACTAAGAGCACTGCAGCAACAAATATTCAGAAAAAGCTTAGAGATACACTGCTGTCAAATCAAATCAAAGAAATAGTTCAATATTTTGAGAAATAGCTTATTTGTGAGATAAATGTAATTTTTGTGTCGTTGAAAGAATAGTTGAACATTTCCAGAGATGTAGCACAGGTTCAAAAATCTGTCTCTTGACTTTTGAACCATGTATGTGTGTTCACTCACTGACATTGCATTAGATGAGAAGACTGATGCCACTCTCACGTCTGTTTGTTAAATGTTTGAATAGGAGGCAGACAGCAGAGACGGCAGGAAGTCACTGCTCTCAGTCAGGAAATAAAGAAACCTTTGTAAAAAGCTCTGGTTACTACAAACAAGACTAAACGTGCTAATTAGGGAGCTGCAGAGGTGCAGGAAACAGGGAACCTACCTCCTAGGTAGATTTGTTTTCCCTGTTTCCAAACTTTATGCTAGTCTCAGCTTAACTAACCATCTGCTGGCTCTAGTTTCAGATTTACCACGTCATGAGAGTGGTGTCAATTTTCTAACTCTGAACTTATTTCTCAAAATGTAGAACAGTTCCTTTAAGTATGAAGCTAGAGCTGGGAGCCTCACCATCTTAGCTTAGCATAAAGACTTGAAGTGGAGGGGAAGCACCTCTACAGCTCAATAAACATGTTACATCTCGTACATGCTAAGCTAGGCTAATGGCCTACTGAATGAAGGTTCATAATTAATAGAGAGACACAAGTGTGGTGTCATCCCACTGCCAGCAAGAAATAAAACGGGAAATGTCAAACTATTCCTTGAAGTCATTACACAAACAATAGCAGAATAAGGTTTTTAGGTATTTTGATGAGACTTATCTTTTTCCTCTTCTTTTTTTTCATACTTGATAATATATATAAAACATTCATTCAGTCAATAAAATATCTGCACAGAAACAGACACGCAATTAAACATGCACACAGCTAATTTGATATATTTTATATTATTTTGACTCATGTCCAATTAACAATAATTGTCATATGTCAGTCACCACAAATTCATTAACAATGCAGTGTATCTCTAATGGTCTTTTTTCACTCAACTGCATTTGGAAAAAACAGTATTATGATCTTTTTTTTAAAAAATAAAAAAGCTTACAATGGAACAACATAATTCATACACATATTCCTAAAATACTGTAATTCATACAACAGTGTTATCAGTCTGTCAACTTGCATGAGGTACTGACATTGCATCTACAAACACCATATTCATCAACGGAGGGACGCGAGGATTTCACAGAGGGGAGAAAAGAGGGGTTTTCATTATGCAATAAACAGACAAACAACAACAACAACAGCGACAACATCAACATTGTTATCTTGAGGTAGAACATTAACTTCAGCATTTGGAAGTGCTTCACGTTGGATACTCATTTTTTTTCGTTTTGCTTTGACAAGCAGGAGAGAAGATTCTTGACATCTGAGGTAGTGCGGCACCTGATCTTGTAATTTTAAAACCAATCAGTTCCTCCGCATGTAAAGTAATTGTGAGCACAGGGGAAGGTAAAGTCCCTAAAAGCTTCCCGCAACACATTCATTCCGGCTGAGGTAGGTTTTTGTTGAATTGAAAGGTTCACACAGCCAAGTCTAGTGCCTGTATGAAGGCTGAGAACTCATAAAAAATTTTATGATATCACTGAAATGAAGTCCTGAGACAGAATATATTGAATCCCTGGAAGAAGGCTGAGGTCTTCGGTGAGCAAGAAGGTGGAATCATTGGTAGGTGAGTGCAGGCAGCAGAAGTCTTTGACATCAGAGAAGTAGAGATCACCAATAACCACTTTGATATAAAGACAATAAAGATATAGTCAAGATACATATATATATATAAATATATACACACACACACACACACACACACACACACACACACACACACACACATATATATGTATGTATATGTGTGTATATATGTATATATATATTAAGGAATTAAAGACATTCTGAGGCCTCCCTCTGTGCTGCCCAACTCCAGAAATTAACACATGACTAGGGCTAGGGAAAATTTTGTTCAATGTCAGAAATATTATATATTTCAACTGAACTATTTGAAATCGAAACAGGCTGTTTGAAGTAGTTCTCTCTGTGGCTCTGATAATTCACTATCAACAATATGCATTGCTGCTCTTTTGACCTGTCAGCCAACAAAGAGTAAATAAATAAAAGTGTAGGAGGACATAAGCGTGCAAAGCTGCACTGATCGATTCAGGAGCCTCAACAGATGCTCAGGAAAAGGTCAATTTATGTCCAAGTTACTTTGAGCAAATTATGTGTCCAGATCTGTTCAAAAAGTGACAGCCCTACAAATGACCCAACTGTAAAAGTAAAGAACATTAAACTGGCCTGCCTGGTTAGAGACAGCCATCCATCAGAGGAGAGCGCTCTAAAGCCAGGCCTAACACCCTCCGATACACAGTCCTAGATCCTCTAGAACTTCTTAACTTACCAATAAAAAAATCTTTGCAAAAAAGGAAAAACTACTTTGAAAGGAAACACTTGTCAACCTGAGTGAGAGAAAAGTCTTAATGGACACTGTGGACAGTGTCACGTGAATTAGCCTTCATACATGATTAGCCTTGGTCGTGGTGACCTGCTCCTGCTGCAGGAGGATCCTGAAACTGTGTCTCTGTTTCCCGCTCCACTGCAAACTCGTCTAGTGGTATTGTAGACAGCTGGGTGTCGTTCAGCACGTAGGAGTCAGACTGAGAACAAAAGCAGATAATAGTAATTTAACAGAGAGTGAATTTAAAGAATTCACTGGACGTGTTAACCTATATTGACAGATAGTAGAGAAAGACAGGAAACGTGATGAGATGTAGCGACATGCCTGGTTTCCCAATGACTAGATCACCAGGATTCCTTGCCTGTCTTTGTATTTTTAAATTCTTTATCACAATGTAATATGTGTACACTATAAAAGCAGATGCTAAGGTGAAAAGCATCACTGCAGCTTCAGCCTACAATTAAATAGAAAATCTTAATAAATTAATATCAAAGTAATTTTAACCTTGTTTTGATTTGTCCTCTGAATGGTGACTGTCAGAGGCTCATTATTTATCATAGAGACACAAAGCTTTAGGCCTTATTCTTGTGTTTGTGTATAAAGCCTATCACAGTGATTGGATTAAAATGACTTTCATTTATCCTGGACAAGTCTTCTCACTCTCAGGACTCACCATGCATGTGTCTTGCATGTTGGGCTGAGCGAAAAGTCTCTCTAGCTCGTTGCTGTCGACCACTTTATTCCCCACCGTGCTGCCATTGACCTCCATCTCTCTCCTGGCAGCCCCGTTCAGCCCTGAGGCCCCCTGGGAAGAGGATGAGGATTCGAGCACTGCACTGTGCCCTGCCGGAGGGGTGGCCTGAACAGTCTTACAGATCATTAACCTGGGGATTACACCAACACACACACATATAACACTTGTCAGCTGCACGCACATTATGGGCTGACACCGAATCCCAAAAACAATTATTGGCAAGTTGTTTCTATTGTTCCAATTGCTGCTGTTAGTGATTTACCCATCATGTTTCCACTGACCTGCCGCGGTAGCTGAAGACGAGGAAGAGTACACAGAAGATGATGCAGGTGACTCCGATGTGAATGCCAATTATAATGCCTGTAGTGGATGTTTTACTCTGTTCATCTTTGACACAGTCACATGGGGTATCCAGTACTGAGGAGATACAACACACATCAGAGTCAAGCTACCATTACAGTTTACATAAGCCAGGGTATGACATGAAGTGTGAATGGCTGTATAGGAGATTAGTAGACTGTCTGTCTGAGGCACCTCTCAATGTAACTTTGCTAAGACAAAAGAGTGACATCTACACTATTCAAGCTTGATGTGCAGGGGTCTTGTGGGACAGTGTGTAGCTGTGTGGCTGTATTTGGTTGTGTCTTAAAATCACCAGATTTCTCCACTGCCTCCCGAAGTGAAACAAATCGAATGGTGGCATTGCCATCTCCATGTTGGTTGTATGCAAGTAGCCTTATCTCATAGACCAGTGCAGGATCTGGGAAACAAACAGAAAGAAATTTTCAGATAATGACTTCATATCAGGCTTTAAAGGGAAAAAATAAGTAACATAAAAAAAGATTAAGCATGTCAGCAGGGAAAAGTCAGTTCTGACTGGACAGAATTGGTCAGAGAGGGCATATAATATCATATTTTAGAAAAAACACATTTTGTCAACTTTACGCTAAGGAAAGGATGGACCACTGTTTATGCCAATATTATATTATACTGTAGAAGACTAACAATTTTCCTAACTAAAATGAAGTGTAAGAAGATTCATAAATAACTCGTCTTTCTCTAAAGTAGGAGTTTTTAAAAAAAAATCCTAGATTATTATTCAGCACAGTTTCAAAAAGGGATTCTGGGCTGTTTATTTCTTGGCCCAGATTACAGCATGAAATGTTTTTAATAAGATTACATTTTCTATGATTTATGATCGTAGAAACAGTTCAGCTGGTTAAAAAAAAAAAACAATGGATGCAATCTCACCCAGCTGAGCGATGTTGTACTGGGTGACGTTGCGAGGGAAGGTGAAGGGACCAGTGAAGAGTGGTGTGTGGGCTCTTCTGTAATACAGCCTGAAGCCTTGGTGTTGGCCCATCTTCGTAGAAGGCTCCCACATTGCTTGCACAATGCTGCTGTTCAACACCTTGGTGTGGAGGGAGGGAGGTGCTGGCACTGCAACATAATACAGACTGTCAACCAAAGTGGCAAAACATCATGATATTTCTTTTTTTTAATTAATTTTTAATTTAAAATTTTTTTAAATTTAATTATCTCATGCTCCAAAACAATTCAAAATTCAGGGGAATCAATCTAATGTTATCTCAAATGTATTAGCTCAAAATAATACAAATATGCAGCTATTTGGCAGCTAAAAGGTCTAAAAGATATAATTTATGGGTAAGTGCTCTGCTCCCTACTCACCCTCCCCATGACTGCTCTCAGTGACACTCTCTGATGGTTTGCTAGCCCCGTGGGATGTGTAGGCCTTGACGTAGAAGGTGTAACTGGTGGAGGGCTCCAGGTCCCTGATGATGTGCTGCAGCGTCACCTTACTGACGGCCTCCTCATACTCCATCTCCACTGGGTCTGAAGCCAGATGAGGGGAGAAAGGGGAAGAGACAAATAGGAAAAGAAAACAGGGATGGAGTCAAAGAAGGCATTAAAGTGACAGAAAATAAGATCAAGAGAGGAAACAATAGATACAATCTGTTTGTGTCATCATTTTATGGTTATTGCCCATTTCACTGGTGTTATCAGAGCAACTCTGTTAGGTAATAGCTAATCCAGTTTGGCCCTGGGAGGTTGAATGATGATGGCTGGCTGAATTGCAGGGGTGGCGTAAGGACAGCAGGGGTAAAAGTGAGAGTTACAGAAGATGTGTTAAAGCTTTTTATTGCTCCTAATGCAGAGACATCCAACCATAACCACTATCTACCTTCAGCCCTTCATCAATTGGGCCATGCAATCTTGGAAAGGTAATTACAGCAGATCCCATTGGTTGGCCCCTGAGGCCCTTAATTATCCATCTGATAGAACTACTGAGGAGAACAGCAGCTGGTGCTATATGACTCTCACCACACAAACACATTCACACCCATACACTTACCCAAAGTACTTACCTAAAAAAAAAAAAAAAAAAAAAAGCACGAAATGAATGTAGAACTTGCGCTGACAACATTTGTGATCTTCACGTGGCACTTTCAAATTGCTTTCATGATTCAAGCTGCTTGCTGACAATGTCAGTGCTGTCTGTTTTCATCACTCCAGTATAAAAGCTTATTTCTATTTTCAAAATGAAGAATATTCACACAAATGCTGGTGGTTCTTTATTATTAAAAAAACATTGTCAGATTTAACCTGCAGCACATGAATATTTAGCTGCAGCTATGACTTGAATGTTTTTTTTAATTTCAAGTGAAAAGGTCTTTTGGCTTCAAATCATTCATTCTGTTGCCCCAGCTCTGTGTAGAGGGTTTTATTTGTCTTGCTATAGGCTCTCATCATCTCACCAAACATGGCGCTTGACACTGGTTTCTTGTGACAATGCTTTATTTATTACTTATTTTAAACTTTAATGTTACTGTCACTTATTTCTATGCCATTCGCTGTATCTGCTGCTGTTCAGTGCAGCCTCACCTGAGGTCCTGCGGATGTGGAGCACATAACCAATGATGTCCTGGGTGTTCTGATCGGGCTCCCTCCAGGACAACTGGATGGTGGTGGGTGAGAGGGCCTCAGCCTGCACATGGGTTGGCACACCAGGCAGTCCATCAGCCCAGAGAACCGTAAGGCGCGCACTGGCTTGTGTGGAGCCAGCGCTGTTCTCAGCGATACACTGGTAGATAGCTTCATCCTCCTGGCTAATGCCGTAGATCGTGAGTGTGCTGTGAGAGCAGGAAGAGAGAAGAGGTCAAACAGGAAGGAAAGAAAATGACAAAGAATAAGGGAAACAGGGACGTTTAGTTTCTTTGACATCCACATGGCACATAAGATGTGATTGTGTGGCTGTGTGTGACAAATCTTCTCCAAATCCAAAAATCCATTTATCCCCAACTGAATGGTTCATTAAAAGCAACATTTCAAATTTTTTATTTTTTTTGTAAAAAATACTGCTTGTGTCACTGTCTGAACAATAATAATGATAATAATAATAACAGTACGAACAAACATTAAAAAAAAAAAAAAAACTCCCTGTGATGCCCCGTCTAAACATGTGAGAGGTATTTTAATGTGCAGCTTATTCAGTGCAAACCAGCTCCAAGGCTGCACAATAAAACAACATGTGACAGATCAGAAGTTTTTAATCTCGATCTGCATCCACATCTGCCCTGAATACACAATACACAAATACAAATACACAACCATGCCATACGACTGTTTACATTAAACTATCTTACTGTACCACTGAGGGCAGAAGCACCATATCACCTTTAATATGTGTGTTCAAGAGTTATGGCAATTTAAATGAAATAAGCCCTACATAAGACTATATACAGCCAATCAAAGGATGTCAATGTCAAATGTCAACAGCTTTTATCAGACTCACCCAGATACTGTATGTTACACACTTGTTTTGGTGCAGATTAGTTGAAATATGAAGGCAGACTGCTGAAAAACAAATTTGCAAAGTTTAAATCTGTAAGCAGATGGAGCACTTAAACCCCCTATGCCTCATATCCAAGGAGTTATGAACCTCCGCTGCTGGAGGAGCAACACGTTTTAGTGATGCTCTACTGTCATCTCCATTTTTAAAAAATCTTTTACCCATCAACTCGTCACTGCTACTTACAGGTATCATGAAAAGTAAATTGTTGTTTTGCCAAAACGATGAAGTCTCCCAGAAGTAAAGCACCTGTTCTTGAATAAATACAATAACAGTGGCTACCTCATACTTCAGGTATGGACTAAAAACTACAAAGATGAACATGAGGATTACAAGGTGCTAAATTCAGCTGTGTGTGTTTGACAGCAGCAGCACTGCACTGCATCGAGGATCTTCACTCATATTTTCAAACTGATTCAACTTCTACTTGATAAATCTGCTTCAGTGTTTCAAAAATGTAATTTGCCTGTATCAGTACAACATTTCATCTGTCTATGCACACGTATGTACTCACATACCTATGCACACACACAACCTCCCACACATAGTCAATCATATTTCTCAGTACCTTCACTCTATATTCTCTCTCTTCCAACCATCGCTCTTCACTATCATACCTCCACCACTCGCTTCTTTGTCCCTATCTTTCTTTCTCTGCTTCTACGTCTTCCCTCCCACCTTGCCTGTCTTCTGTTATAGAAGAAATATAAGGGAGGGCATTGTGTGTATGCACGCTGAGGTGTTATTAGATGAGAATACATAATCCACTCTTCTCATTGCGTTGCGTCCTATGGCAAAAGAACAAATAAAACATTTAACATACTATGGAAATGAGGCCCTGTGGCACAAAGTAATTCTTCATGCCAAGGCCATTTCTCCTGTATTCAAGGTGTAATGTGTGCTGTGAAAAAACCAACAACCCACAAACAAAAAATACATTAGTAATATACAAGGGCTTGATTTCTAGCTTTGTCCATTTTCTCCATATTTAAGTTGGTGTAGCCCAAGGTCATGGTCTTTTAAATGATTAGAAGTGTTTTTTACATAAAGGGAAGCAAACTGTCTGGCTTCTGCTTCTCATGCTGTTTCTTTATGTTGCAACAGTGGTATTGAATGCCACAGAAGTTCAATATAACCTGCAGCATCCAGCTAATCTGTCATTTGCAGTTTGTAAGAACCTGTTGAGCAGATTGTCATCTCTCTTTGACAGACAGGCTGGATCCTCAGTGTATTAAATCAGGATTTATTAAGAAATGCCAGGATGATCCCGTGAGGAAAAGCATGCAATTTATTGAAAGAACAACATGTCAGCTCTGTGTGGTGAACATGGTCTGTCATTGGACACCTTCTGGACCTGTGAAATGGGACATGAGGAAAGTGGCGTTTCAGCTCTCGACAGACAGCTCTGACCTCATACCAGCCTCAGCGAGGTTTGTAACGATGGATTTGTAAGGACAAGGCAGCGCTCTTCTGGGTCAGCGGGCAGTATGGAGGAGTGAATCATTTCATTTCCTTTTCAAAATTGATGTGCTGGGATACAATTACTGTACATTTCTAAACTGAGTCAGAATAGGCGGCGAGGTGGAAGACTCATTATTCTGTCCAGCTTACCAGGTGGATTCAATCTGGATAATTATCAGGTCAAAGAGGGCCTCTGTATTTCACCCTTTCTAAGTCAATCTCACCTCTGACCCCTGAGGTGGCAACAGTCGGCAGCCCTCAGCTCGCTACTCAACCATCACTTTTCTGACAGCCTTTCATATCAGCGATAGATGGAGTGTTTGCAGACAGACGGCCTGACCAGACGCCACAGACGGAGCAAAGAGGCCCCCGGGGAGCGCACTACCCCATGTCACTGGGCCTGGATGGGCTTTGAGAGAAAGGTAGGGAAATTCCACAAGACGCTGCTTGTTTCTAGAGGCACAGTGGCCACCGCATGTAGACACATTCACATACACGTGCATGAACGCACACACATACAGTACACATGCCAAGCCACATACACACAGACCAACACTGCTGATGTGTAGCTTATGAAATTCCACAACTGCTGTCAAAACTTCCTTTCCAACTTCCAGGTTGAAAGCTTGAGAGGTGCTTAAAGTGCTTAATAAGCTTGTATACACATATACATGAATATTTGCCTCATATCTTATGGCAAATAATCACAGCTTATCAATTTTTTTTTCCCCCAAAATTTTGAGATAAAGAACATCTAATTCTGTTTGGTAATGACTTCATCTAAAGTTGTGGTCTGTAAGATTCTGTGATTTAATTTCACTTTAGCATCTTTAGAAGGTAAATGTTTGGTAAATGAGGAGCAGTGTGTCGCTGTTTGAAGTAGGTGTTACTATACTCAGTTGCTGCAGCTGTAAATGTAAACCACATTCCTTCCTATACCAGGACATTTCTCAGGAAAGACCTGATGGAGCCTGCAATCTTTAGAAGAAGCTGAACCACAATTGTGTTGAACAAGATCCATCAGTTTGTCAAACAATTATAGTTTTATTTAATGAAGAAGAATTAAAGTACTTGGCAAAGTAGAACACTATGTGATTAAAAGTCTTTGTCAGGATCACCTTATTTCTAGAGGTGAAAGATTAATATGAAAAATTCTCTGTTCATAAGATTACAAAATGACATGCTCTTCAAGCAACCTCTCTTTTCGTCTTAAGTCTTTAGTCTTAAGACTTTTTCGATTAGACACATTGGTCTAGAATTTTAAAGTAGATCAATCTACATTAATATGCAACAGCAGAGCAGGACCACCAATGATTTATACAATGTGTGAGGGAAATAGAAAGACATAAAATCTGAGTGAGAGAGAAAGAAGGGATTTAGTAGGTATATGGTGTGAATTTGGGCTGTTTGCTTGTCTTACATGAGCTCTAAAGCTGATCGGTCCTGTGCTGACAGGTTGACACCATCATTTACTCATCAGTTCAAGGTCATTTCACAGACTGATGGATAAGGCCATGGGCCAGGGGAGTGGCTGACAGTGGGGCCTTGGGTCTGTTGTTCAGCTGTTGAGGCTGTGTTTACTCTCTGTTGTCTCTGAGCAGCACCCCATCAAAAGCCAGCATGGCTATTCTGGATCCAGCAAGAGGGAAAGGGGGAAAAAATATGGGGACAAAAGAGAGAACAGGAGGAAGAGGTGGGGAAGGGGGAGGGGAGGAGCAATGAGCTGTCTGTGGCCTGAGAGGAGTGAAGGGCCCAGGGATATGACTGATTACAGGCAGGGTCAGAGTTCAAGGCCAATGCCCAGGCCCCAGCTCCCTGTAATGGGGGCAGGAAGGGGGATGTGGGGCACAGAGAGGGGCTGCAAACAAGAAAGGCAGGTCTTGGTGAAAGACAGCGGGAAAAAAAAGAAAAGAAAGAAAAAAGACCCTTTGAAAGAATTTTGTTTCAAAATGTCCAGGTTTGTGTGTTTGCCCGTTCCTTCTGATGTTGGCCATTAGTTTTAAACCACCATGGTGTGCACGCACTTGAAACATGTTCTTGTTTCTACAGAAAGTTTTCACACAAATGAAACAAACTGTTTTATAAGTGAGAAAACTCCACTCATACCTTAAATTTTTGACATTATCATCATCACTTTTAAACAAACAGGCTGGCCTTCAACCTCAAAATTACATTACACTGTTTAATGTGCAATCACAGCTTGTATGGAGGCGAATCCTAATACATAATTAGGAATAGCTTTCACGGAGGCTTCAAATAGCCACGATAGCATGTTTTACAGGAGCCTGGTCAGCAAAGACTGATAATGAATGGGATAACAATAACTCTTACTTGCAGTGTGTGTGTGTGTTTGTGTGTGTGCTTGTGTCTGAGCATGTGTGCAGGTGCGTGCAGATCTGTTCAGATGTGACAGAGAGAGAGTAAACACACGCTGCCTCACCCCCAAGCAGCAATGTGTGTTTACAGAAGCAGCCAATCAGCTCCTCTCTGACATCACTGCATCTTATACGGGGTTTCACGTAGCTTTGCTTTTTCTGTGTGTGTTTTGTGTGCAAAGTGTGTGCACAGATGAGAAGTTAAGGGAAACATGGTTGTGTATTTTCATGTTTGATTATGCGTGTGCACAAAATGAATGATGGCATGCACCACAGGGCTATACGGACTCACTTGTCTTTTGATTAATGTGTGTGCATGCGTGTGTGTGAATGAAATGTACAATCGATTCCCCTTCCTTCCCTTGTCCGATTTGCTCTTGAAGGTCAGCATCATGAGAGATTGCTGAGGGGAGAAACCTCTGCTTGTGTATATTTTCATACAAAGACACAAACACAATCATACCCAACATACACATTAATTAAAATCTCTCTGCTAAGTATGTAGCTCCCTATATCAGAGTATGTTCTTATATATAAAAGAACAGAATTATTGTGCTGCCTGGAGCTGCTGAGTATCATTACTGTGCATACAATTTGCATACAATTACATTATGTTTTGGTTTGAATTGGGGGGGAGTTATGCCCCACACCATGTCATTTTCCTTCCAACCACAGTTAGAGGCACCTAGAGGCCAAAGTAGTGGTTGGTGCTCGTTGGACAAGTGTCAAAATCATCTAATGTAACTAATTAGCAATAAGAAATTGCCAATTTGTAGGCAATGCATTTCACTAGACTGTGTTTTTTTAGTCAATGGAATATAGAGAAATAAGGATTGTTAGCTGGACATGCTAACAAAAATTATTTGTGCTAAAGTAACCAGTAAAATATTCACTCAACAGCTGATCCTGGCAGCTAAAACACAATTTTTAGGGTTATGATTTGATACTTGGTCCTGCTAGAAAGTCAACCAAATCAAGCTAGCACTAGAATGAAACTCACAAACTAATCTGCTCCTCCCCTACCTTTCCCTACTTGGTTATACACTGCCCAGAGCATTCACCCAGATCCTTGTTTTTGTGTTGACTGTCTCTGCTAATGCAAGAGCTTTCTAACCTGTGAGTCAACTATTGTGATGTTTCCAAACTGACTGGCAGCGGTGGGCTCTCACCCCTGACCTCTGCCTCCTGTGATTGGTTTAGAAAGGTGACGCTTGCTCAAAAAAGGGAATATCTCTGCATTGTTGCCAGGCTGTTCAGTGAGTCTGGGTCACAGAAGAAGCTTTACACATTAAAATATTTCATTAAAATATTTCAACTAAAAAAAGTTATATGTTGTAGTTCTGGATATAATATAATGTTGAATGCATTCTGTGCTTTGTTTATGTTTTTTTTTTTTTCACTTTTTCTATATTTAACTTAAACCATCTTAACTCATTGTTTTAGCACTTGACAACACAATTAAGGAAGGATCTCAGCCTCTAGTGTCCAAGTCCACATCTTTCTGGATTGGAAAACACATTTTGAGAAAAGCTGAGATGGTTTATCCATTAATCAGTTTGTTCACACAGGCAGAAAAACCTATTACCTGTAATTTTGTTCATTGACTGAATCATCATCATAGTCATTTTAAAGAACAAATTTCAAAACCAACCCTGGTACTGGCTTTGCAAATATGAATAGTGTCTGTTTTTCACTTTGCTTTTTATGATAGTAAACTAAACATATTTAAGTTTAGGGCTGTTGATTGATGCAATCCATTGTGTACAAACATATTTTGCTGCAGACAGGATTAACACTGGGAGGGACTGTTTTTCACATTCAGTGACCTGTAATATTACACTAAAGACTGTGATGTCTTCTCACTGCGCAGCTCAGATGCACTGTGCAATTGTTAAGATGCACATCAAGCTGGTCCGTTCTCTAAATGGCTGACTGCATTTCCTGGTCAACTAGCTGAGTTTATGAGCTAATTAGCTAATGGTTAATCTGAAGCTGAAGCCTGCCCCCTTACCCAATCACAGAGCGCAGTTTGTGATGCATGAGATCCATATTATAGCCGGTCATACACTAATGGTGGCAAGTGAAAACGCCGTGAAGCCCTGACTATCCGCTCCATCTTTCTCTCTCTATCCTCATTCGTTCTTCCCGCCGACTCATCATTTCTCTTTTGACCATCCAGTCGTTTTTCTCCCTTTTTTCTCTTCATCTAAGTCTGGCCTCTCATTAGTTTCCTCCCTCGCTTCTATCCCCTTTTGTTGGTCCCTTGCTTCATCTCTCTGTCTAATATAGACTGGAAGTGGGAATTGGGAATGGAGCAGTGTATGTGAGCAATGGAGGTGTCTACTGACTTCTACAGAGTGCAAGTATTGATTTTTGGTGCATATTTAATATATTCACTTCATATTTCTCTTTTATGAATAGTAACAACATGCATGGACGGTTGACTGCTAGGGTCAACTGAAAAAACTGAACTCTCTGTGTGTAGTAATGCAGAACAGAAATTACTCAAAAACACATTTACTAGATGAATAGAATTTAGCAGTTTACAATCACACATACAATCAACAGGGTGAATACTTATGTTTTATCCTATTCAAGTAATACCTTGAAACTGTGCTGAACAGCAAAACACAAAAGACTTCGCCATGACGTGTAATCAGCCATTATTCTGTAAATAATGCTGCATCACTAAAATAATAAGCACTTGCATCCAGCACTTTTTCAATTAAACAAAGTCAAAAACAATGCCAGTCATGCAAAAGGTCAAGCTTCTATATGAAATTTAAACTCAGAAGATAATCCTGCCACATGCAGCCTTTATAGTGCAAGGTGCTGAGAATGGTAACTAGCTGAGCCAGTTGCTCAGTCTGTCTCCTCATGACATGGGGACTACCATGGGAAAGCATCCAACATCCAGTCAATATGCAGCTCACATACACAAAGGCACAAATAAATTGAGGCTCATGTCTTGGCAGGCATGAACTCTAGCAGCTAAAGTGTTAGAAGCAAAAGAAATGCAGAGATATTGAACGTTTGATGATGCCAATGATCAGGACAAGGACCTAGTGATAAATACTGACAGCCATGTTATTTCTGCAACTTTGGTCCTACTTTATGATTATGGTGATGGTATGGAAATAAAGCTGGGCTTTTGGATGGAAATTTTAGATTTAAAATCAATGTTCAACTATCTGATAAGTCAACCCTTTATATAGGGTTTATTTAACATGTGCCTCCTACATGTTACATTAAAGACACACATACATAGTTAAGCTTTAAATGGTTACTACTTCTAATAGAGTTCAATTTCATCAGTAATTTACCTTTAATTGTAATGTACACATGTCAAGTCAGACAGGGCTCGTATCCTCCAGATGAGTTGGTGACTGAAAATCTGTAAATATGAATATACAGCCCACCTGAGAGAGAACGTAACTACACTGACTTCCAGAATGATTCATTGTTTTAAACCATCTGAATCGCTAATAATAACCTTACTTCCTTTTAAACTGTTGCCTGAGCAAGTTAATGGTTACTGAACTAGTATCATAAGTTTCCTTTGATTATAATTTTCTTTTAGAATGAATAGTTTTACTGAGACTCGATCAGCATTGAAGCTGTTTGTGTTTCTTTGCTTGAATCAACCGGCAGCTGCCTGCACCATCAACACAATGTAGACTCTTTTAATTGTCGTAAACTGTGTAAAGATAATCAAAAGAAGACTGAACCTCACTTGCATTTAATAGTTGTAATTAATGGCTTAATTAATGGTTTATATGTTCTACAGGTCATTTATAAACCATTAATAACAATTTTGGAATCACCAAAGTTATTACTTTTTTTCAAATTGGTAATTAGTAATTTGTGAATAATTATTTGTTGTTTTCATACATCATCAGTTGAATCATTACACATGGAAACCCAAAGGTTATTCCTATCCATGGCTTTCAAAATTCCCATTTTGAATATATATGAAAAATCAATTGTTGCATCAGATAGAAACACAGCAAAGTCTGTGTGAAAAGAAACAATGGTTATAAGTTTTTTGTTTTTAATTTACCTGTTGTTGTTCCTGAGTTTGACATGCCCCCCGGGCTCCAGAATCTGCCCGTTCTTCAGCCAGGTGAGCTGGGGCTCAGGCTCGCCCTGAGCTTGGCAAGTGAAGATGGCAGTGGTGCCAACAGGACGAGCAATAGACTGTGGAGGTTGAACAAACTCTGCTGGAGCTGAAAGAGGATGGAAACAGAGAGTCAGATGAGTTGGATCCCAAACTAACAGTACAAATCTAAGACTTGAGCAGGATTGAGGAGGCAGTTAGTACTTAGCTTAGCTACAAACAAGTGTCAGAATGAGAAGAGTAGGGGAACAGAGGAAGAAGAAAGGGACAAAATGATGTTTATGAAAAGACAGAAAACGTGAGAGAGAGTGAAAAACAAAAATGTGAGAGGACATAAGTTACTTAGGTCATTTAGTCATTTACTGCATTATACAGAAAAGTGGTAGAGTACTAGATGTGTATGGTATGAATACTGTTGCTAATTTATAATTTAGGGTCATTTAGCAGGATTGTAAGAGACAGCAGATCAATGCAGATTAAATGTGAATAAATGTGAGAATGAGAGAGAACAGAAGCATGTAAAAAGGAAAGCACCACAATGCCAGTCTTGCTCAACAACAGCACATTTACATGAAAATAAAGTGATGCAAATTATAGGTTCATCATATCCTGGTTCATCCCGTGGTACAGGTTTCTGGTCATTTAGTGGTAATAATTATTCATTTGTTCTCAGAGAGTAATTACAGTTACATCCGCAGATGGAGTTTGATTTCTGGGTTGATGCTTTAATTTGAGGTGACAGACTGAGGTACTGTATCATCTCCTCGGCACGCATTGTCCTGGAACTTATCAGTGATTTGATAAACTGAATTATTTATGCACATATTAACTCAGAAAAAATGTTATGGTGATTATAATATCTCAGAGTCACGACTGGATAGGAAGCTGGAACACTAGACTTACCATATTATCTATTATAAAAAAGCTCCACTGCTCCACCAACAATCATTTTACTTATCATTACCTAGTGAGACTGATTGTAAATTGTGAATGTACAGCTTTTAACGAATATCCTAATTTGCATAATAAAACACTCAACAACAACAACAACAACAAAACACATTTAATTCTACTGTGAGTAGAGAAACATGGATCAATGTGGTGATTCATGCCTAAAGCGCAACTCTTGTTCATTAAGAAGTAAATTCCCATGAACAGATCATAACCCATGGTGCATGTAATATATTAATTATGATAATAATTTTGAGGCTTGACATATGATGTAGTGCAATAATACCACACACTAAAAACAAAAGATTTTCAAGCTGAGACTTGTCAACAATTTGTGTTTGTTTGAAAATGTAGCTAAAGAATACACAAGGAGATTTCAACGCCAGACATTGTCCAGAGAAATGAGGACAACATGAAATCAATCAAATCAATTCTGCAAAGTGAACTTGAAGTAAACAAGTTGTTCGTCTTAGCTTTAAGCTTGCTGGCAAGTAAATAACTGTAGGTGTTTAAAAATGTCAATCAAACATGACTAAATAATAAATTTTCTGGGAACTATCTTTATCTGTGGATGGTTATGAATGTGGTACCCTGGTAAATACTTAAAGTGTGTGTGCGATCAACTCAAAATAAATTGAGTCCCTGTTCATCATAATGAATAATCATGTCATTAACAATAGTTTTGGACAACAATGGAGCTCTATGGCACAAAAGAATAAATTTGGCAACACAGACAATACTTGTTTTTTCCCACTATTTTGTCCTCCATCTTGTTCCCACCCTAATAGACAAAATGTTGTCTGACAATTTTTCCTTGTAAGCGTTTCCATTCTCCCACCGGAAAAGCTAAGGGACCCTTAGGCAGTTGAAAGGAAGCTGCTGACAGCTTGTGACAGTCCTTTCATTTATCTCACCCTCGTTCTCAGCTTTATTCCCTCTTTCTTTCTGCGTGTTGTTTGAGGGCTGTCTCAAAGGTGAAGGTCAGAGGGAGCTCTGGAAGATATTGATTTGTACCCATAAGGGTGTGGGTTAGATCATCAGCACCATCCATCCATCTCGCTCTTGTTTTTCCCATTTGGCTCACACACTCTGACTCCTCCTTTGGTCTTTGTTTCTCTTCTCTTACTTTTATCTCAAAGGAGGAAAATGAACCTAATTGATTTACTGTATCAGAGCATTTGTGTGTTGTGTGATGGTTTCATAAGTAGTCTTGTATGCAATAATTTGGAATTCCTGACCACTTGACTTTTCTGACTTGAAAGTCATTGACACCCTCTCATATTCATAAAGGTGTCAAATGGCTTATTTACACCACTAATAGAGCAATTCTCCAAGGACATGTGGTAAAATTAACTTTAATTAACTTTTTTCTTATAATGAAATAGGCCGTTCATTAGGAATTAGCAGTGATTCCACAGATTGATAAAAAAACCCCAAAGTCATTGACACATAATTAACATCTATGGCTTTTGTTCCTCCTAGGGTAGGAGCTTGTGTCAGAGTTGACAGGCAGATAAAATGAAATATTGATCAGGATCAATACTGCGACGGGCTGAAGCAAAGTGTGGTCTATCTGATCAATATGTGAGAGAGGCCGATGTTGGATGTTTCCAGCTTGGTGACAATTAATGCACAGGGCCACCCACACCTAGTATCACCCCCTTGGTCAAAACCATCCATCTCTCTGACCTAAAAAGACTGCACCAGTTTGGGATGTTATAGCCCATTAACTACACATTTAATTTACATAAAGGACCCAACATTATTGGTATTTATAGGTATTTCTTTTTGCTTTAGCCAAACCTGAGTTCGAATATTAGAATATCCTGAACTGTTATATTAAATTTCACCAAAGCCAAATGGTCTGTACCTAAGATGCTCTTCAAACCCACTCTGCCTAATTTTGAGAGTGAAAGACTCAATACAGTTGCACCCTGACAAGGTGGCTTTTTGCAGGTTTACAATCAGAGAAACAATGTTGAGGATATTTTATTTATTATAGCCCTTACTGGATGTGTGTCACCAGACAGGGGACTCATAACTTACACACCAAAGAAGCAGATAAAACTACTCTACAGTTGAAAAGATGTTTTGAAGCTATTAAAACATAATAATTGAAAGAGAACATTTTGAGGTGAGGATATTATTTGCTTTGCACTGCTTATACAAAACAGTACAATGCAGGAAAAGTCCACTTCTTTCACTTTTACTTCTTCTAACAACACTAGTTCTACAGATATGAGGAAAACCTGCACACAATTCACATATCGTATCCTCTGATTCATCTCTGAAGGATGCATTTAGAGAATTGCTTAAATATGTATTTTTAAAAGGGCGGAATATCCATGATTTTGTAGTAGATGACAACTTGGTATCCCAGTGGACACTATGCTCAGTGCCTCTAAACTAAAAACTGTCTTTGCTCATCCCATATCTAAAAAGCTATTTACCTTCCATGGTTGGTCTTATCTAATCTATATGTAATGGCCAACGGTACTTGACAGGCTTTTTTGCTTCTTAATGTAATGCTGTTGATTTGTTCTGTGCTGTGCTGTTGTTAGACAATATTTGATCATTTGTATTTCAATCTCCTATTTTCCCATCACCTGTATGTCATTGTTGGGGATGTTCATCATGGCTCTGTGGTTGGTTAGCTGTATCGTAAGCTAATGTCTTCTCGTGACTTTTTGGTCTTGGTGGAGGAATAAAGAAATGTTTCCTGCTGTCACCCTGGTAAACTTGATGCTCCAGGTTGCTGCCAGGCAGGCAGAAAATCAATCAATGACGGTTTGCATACTTTCTTTTGAAAGCACGATGGTAAGTCTGACAGACATGCACCATCAGAATCATTTACAGTCCACCCACATGAACCACTGGAGTGATTTAGTGGCAGAGACACTGTTTCAACTACAGCCAGAGTCAACTACAGCTAGGTTGTGCACTCCACTAAACACAACACAGAGTGCTGGCTAGTAGGACGTTGGTGAAGTTATCACATGGTGCTCAGGTTGCCTGCACAGAAGTCCACCCACAGAACTGATCAGCTTTAGCTTATCACCTGAGCACAGCTGTGTGTTTTGAGTTTTTTCCTCCACCATGTACTCCTACCTAATGTTTTCACAATGGTACATTACTTTTATCCAGAACTCACCTTGGACCACCAGACGTCCCTGAGCAGTCCTACGAACACGGGTCCCTGGTTTATTTGCAGCACATACATAGACCCCTGAGTGCTGCACACCAACATCTGAGATCATCAGATTTCCTGTGCCAAGTACCTGGATTCCCTCCACACCGATGGGACGGCCGTCTAGTCAGGGAAAGGAAAGGCAGAAAGCAGTTGAGAAGGATAAAGGGGAAGATTTTATAAAACAGCAAAAAAGGACCGGCTTGTGTATGCTGATATTTCGGTGAATCGGGGTGTGTGCACAACTGTAAAGATGAAAGTGGGCTTAAATTGCCCTCCCAGAGGTCAAGGATGCAGCCTTCACCGTGAAGTGTGTGAGAATTTTAATGTCTTGTGATGAAGCTGCCACAACAACTGACACAAATGCAAGACACAGAGGGAGGTCACTGGGTTTTTGTTTGCTGCTCTTTGCTGGTGTGCATGCTTAGTTATCTTTATTGGGAGCTTGAGATAGAGTATGTGAGCGCAAGTACAGCTGCTCTAATGGATGGTCAGTTAATTAAAGTTTATCCGACAAAGTCTGGGTGTACAGTACATTCACTTTTAAACACATACACAGAGGATATTCCAGCAGCTATCAGGGGAATAGAAACTCTAACAGCAACTTCTAATCTCCTATCTACTTACACAATCCCTAGCCTCCTCCTCTTTGCTCTATCTGAAGTTACATGATAAGCTCACACTTTCCTGTGCGCCCTATTTGGAGTCTCAACCCCAACAATGACTTCAGTATGTCTCTGATATTATCTGCAACTTCCATCTACAGCCTGCAAGCCTGTATGGCCCAGATTTGATGTGTTAAAAGTCCAGGCAGGGAGGCAGGGAGATGGGCACCATGCAGAGTCAGGAGCTCCAGCCAGAGACAAACCATATGGTCACAAGTCAGCAGCATATTTTTAGGTGCACTAATGCAAATAAGTGAAGGCAAAGTTTGACTTCCAGTTTGTAATCTAATATTTATTAGAATAAAAACAAGCAAAACTGCATGTGAGGTTTAACAATGAGTCACTCAATAAAATTTGGAAAACAGACAAAAAAGAGAATATAATTATGCAATAAAATCAGCTTAATACTGATGAGTTTTAAGATGCCTTTTAATCACATATGTTCACTGGCCTGACACTTTTCAAAGATTTTGAAAAAAACATACAGTCCCTGTTCACAAAGCAACTCTTAGATCCAATACACTTGATCAGAAGAAACTCACAGTCAGGTGAAAACTTAACAGGAAGCCAGTGCAGTGAAGCCAAACCTTGACAGTGAGAAACCTTGCAGCTCGACAAGCTGTAATCTCATAGTGATGGAGAGCACAACATTGTAATTAATCATGACAAATTATTGAGGTGAAATAAATCATTCAAAACTGCTTACCAAGAGGTTTTGGTTAGAGTCTGTCATTATGATGTGTCTTATTGCTCTTTCTGCATTTTTCCATTATCACTACCAGACTCACTGGTGTGAGAAGTAACAGTCCAGCAAGCTTCTGTCTCAACAAAAGCGGCCTTGTTCTTTTCTTGCCTTTTTCTACTATATTTCTTTCTGTCTCTCTCTCTCTTTCTCTTTCTGGCTCCATCAGTTTCTCTCTGTCAGGCACTAATTAACTTAGTGTCAGAAAAGAAAGAGAACATGCTTGCAAGCTGTGGAGCTGTACAATGAATAGCAGCAAACAAACTCTAGAATTAAGGAGTGACTGATGTGAAACTATCAGATTCATTATGCAGCTTTTCCCAGCCTCCCCTGCTGTAATCTAATACATACAAATCCCATCGTGTTAGCATTTCATTCTAGTGATATTGTGTAAGGCAATACCCTCAATCTGATTATGCCCAACTGTTTGGGAGGGGGAGCAATTTACATTTGGAACAGCAAATCAGATTGGATAATAGGTAAAGAAAACAGATACCAGATTGAAAAATTGGTCACGACAGACTTTGAGTGATAGTCAAGAAAACAATGCACGTGACGGGAAGGAGAAACTAATCACATCTGTTTCAGCACCTCCTCGCAATTATTCAAAGGCTCTCCAGTGCTTCGAAAGGAGGTGCAACTTCATGAGGAGATGAAGCATACATTTATCAACACAAGAGTCGAACATAATGTTTAGCCCTAGGGCCGAATGTTGAATTCCATTGCCTCATGTATACACAATAGATGTTCTACATTATCAAGTGTATTCTTTGCACACATGCATTACACAACACAGGGCAGATCAAAGCTGTGCTGCAAAGGCAATACAAACACATTAGGACACAAAGTAGATACAGCCCACACAAAACACTTTCACATGTATGAATGCACACTGTGATTGTTCTTGGTCTCTGTGGCACACTAGTCTTAACACATACTGAAAGTGAAAACAAAATCCAACTTCATACAGTACCAATCAAAGGTTTGACTGAATATGCATCCTCTGGGGCCTTGTCTTTGACCTGATTAGGACATTTTCTCACCTAGTCTGCTCCAAGATACGATGGGCCGAGGGTAACCGGTAGCAACACATTCCAAGATGGCAGTTTGGTGAACAGTGAGGGTGAGGTTTTCTGGACCGACCAGGATCATAGGCTCTTTGTAAACAGATGACTGTGAGCCTGGAAGGAAAAAGGAGCGGGGAGGATAAGATGGGAATGAGCATGATGGATGGCATCCTTTAATTGGATTTCTCTAGAGTGCATTAGCTCAATATGCTGTATCTCTTAGATCAGGCAGAGGAACAATAGGTTTGGAAATATGCTGGGCAGATAAACAGAGGAGAATGCAGTGGTTGTATTCAAGCAGTGATAGAAGGAACAAAAGATCAGCATACAACACAGACTAAAAAGTTAATCTACAGTGAGAGTGTATACACCTGCTTCCATGGGACATAAAACAAGGCCTGTAGATGTGAAATTTATTAAATGTAACAACCTGAAACAGTGAGGAGTGCTTCAGTGCTGTGTTTCACCCCTGCACTGTTATGGGCCACACAGCAGAACTTTCCGCTGTCTTCCTCTCTCACGCCAGTAATCTGCAGGACACCTGTAGGCAGCAGAGTGTATCTGTGGGAGAGAAAACAAGATATCAGACAGAAGGAGACAAACACGATGAGACCCGCTAAATTACCTACAAAGTGCTGCCATTTTTAATAAGTGTCAGCTTGTGCTGTGGTTTGGTCCAACCTTTCATCCTTGGTGTCCACTGGACGGCTGTCTTTTTCCCAGCTGATGACAGGCTCTGGCAGACCATGGATCTGGCATTGAAATCTAGCCACACCAGACTCTTCAGCATGCACTGACTCTGGCTGGACATGGAAGTCTGCCATGGCTGTGGAGAGAGCGAGAGGGGGATTATCAGGCTACAACATCACAACACAGAGCTACAGAGCAACAAGCCCGGTGTCTTACAGCAAAGAACATTTGTAATGTACATATATACAATTAATGAATCAGTCAAAGATTATGGTATCTGGTAACAAGGTGAGGTAAAATGGCTTCAATGCAGTGATGAGCCAACGTCAGGTTGGAGAAATGGAGAAAACTCACAACAAGGGATGATGATTCACAGGGTGTGAAAGCTGACGCACTGAAAAAAAGACTCATTGCTCACATGTAGAGTTGAATATTGTATATATGGACACATGCAGGGTTTTACAGAAGTGCTCAACATAAAGTGCACACTGCTCTTTTTACACACCACATCACTGAGTTTATGCAGGGTAATCAAAATGAGAGGGAGTGACACCAATGCCGATTTCATCGTGACAATAACCGTCAATAACCTGCACACAACCTATACAAGAAGATTTCTGATTTGTGACCATCACAAACCAGTGATACTATACTGCTGTGTTACTGCTGCTCTTTTCCACAAAATAAATTGCTGTGAATTTTACAGGGATGCCAGTGATGTTCTCTTTCACAACATTTCATAGAGGACATGCTTTAATGTCAAGTTCAGTCACTGATAATATAGAGATATGATGGTCATAACATTTTAAGGCCTTGATTACTTGGTCACTTGAGATGTAGAATATATATATATATATATATATATATATATATATATATATATATATATATATATAT
>CM076648.1:15593218-15617365 GCA_038496675.1 Rachycentron canadum
ACACACACACACACACACACACACACACACACACACACACACACACAAGCGAAGCCCCTGGTTGTTGTAAGTGGGAGGTCCACTGTGCCTCAGCTGCATGGTTCCCATTGGGCATTCATCTGTGTCTAAGTGTCCCCACTGATTTTCCAAATCGTCACATCACAGCTTCTAAAAATGCAATCCTGTCAAAAATTCACATAAACAAATCCATCAACAGAGCAGAGTGACAACTGCATGTATGAAATGCACTAATCTCAAGGCTAGGGCTTCGGCTATTTAACTCTTTTTTTCTGTTCAAAATGATTGATGCTATCCAACATTAACTGATTTCCTTTTTTTATTTATATAAAGATATGTTTTTTTAATAAGATTTGTGTCAGCAATAGAAAAGTATGGCAACATCTTCAACAACCACCATTGGTTTCTGATAATATAACATTAGACTATATATATACATAACTACATTTATACAATTCTGTATACAGCCCTTTTGAGGTGTTTCCTTCTGTGGCAATGTTTGCACACCAGCTTAATGTCATCTACAACTTGTCCCCAATGATCCATGTCAAATACTAAATATTTCCACACTTCAGTCAAAGTGTGCTTTTTTCAAGTCTCTGTGAACCTGTTGTTGCACATGCACTTACTGTATTGCTGCTGTCATTCCACATGTTGTTATTATTGTATCTACCTTTTTTCTTACCTGAGTTTTATGTCAGACTAGAACAACTTCTGTTATTATACTGTTCTCGTCCTGGAAGAATCACATCTCCAGTACCAACATTTGCAGTATCTTCACTTACAGTACTGTAGAAAAATAAAGTACCATTTTCAGAATTTTGACATCAATTTGTTAGTGAAGAATTGGTTCTCGTGACTAATATAGAGCTTTAGGTGCAAATCTTATATCATTTTGGTAGCATTTATGGGGTCAGTAAATGTAGAAAGCAATCTCTCAGTGGCACACATCTACATCATTATCCATACTATGCAGGTTTACCCTCATTTTAGACTGCTTTCTCCCGTGCCTTTTCTCTTTTGAGATTTTTTTTTCCTCATTTGTGCTTTACATTATCTTTCAAATGAATGGACAGGCAATTACGGTGTGTAAAATTAAAACCTTACCATTAATTAAATAAGAATTGTCTATAAAATGGAACTAATAAGTAGGAGTCATTTCCCCACTACCTGCCATATTAATCCTACCAGAGATAGGAGTTTATCTGTGAACGGGTGATGGGAATGTGTAGTAATAGACAAATAAGAGTCCATATGCCCCAAACATACAGTATGTAACACACAGCAAAGGAAAATGACTGCGGTCATAAATTGGCATGTAGGGCACAGGTTAACCATTAAAAAGCTTGAGTTGGAGAATCTGTATGTGCAGGGTGCTGAAGGAATCAGGCTCATTCATCTCTGAGAAATTATCCATGTTACTTGGATACGAGCTCTGGGACACGCTGTCACTTTCACTCTCAGCCTAAAACACGTGGGCACACTTATTCACGCGTGATGGCTTATATATGGCAAAGGTGGACAGACAACTGTGCACATACTGACATGCACAAGAATGAGTTTCTCTCACTCCCTTGCACGCACACACACACACACAGACACATGCACAGCCTCTCACACCCTCCCCTGCTCCATCAGCTCAACTGACAGCAGTAATGAGTTTCTTCTCTGCGTAAGCCAACTGGCACCCACTCAAGGGAATTTTTCAGGCTGAATTGTGGCCATTAATCACAATCCCGGGCAACACAGTGCCATCACGTGTGTGGCAAACAGAGATGCGTTCATGGGGGGCAATGGGTCTACAACATAGCAAAGGAGGAGCTAGCAATTATGTCAAAGACACAAGGAATGGACAGATGAGAGAGGAAAGATCATAAAAATCCAGTAGTTCTTCGTTCTGTAAATCATCTTCTTATTGAGGACACGTCTGGGCCTTGGTTCATACTGGACTTATCAGAGAATAAAGAAAGGAAGTATCAAAAGCTCTGATGCTTTGCTCTGTAAACATGAGCTGAGTTACTGGGAGGAGAGATGCTATAACATCAATCATCACCAACAAGATAGGTGAGAGATACTTCGCTCAATCACAAACAAGAATCTTGTGGCAGCAACACAGACATACATTAATGGATGCGTAAATAGACATGATGAAGACTAAATACAGACTGTAACATGGAGCATAGAGAAAGGCAGAGGAGAAAACAGTTCCTGGGGAGCCATAGTGACAGCAGCACTTGAAGAGCATTGAGAATTTAATATAATCACAAAGAGAGCAGCAGTTGTTAATGTATGGAAAATTGCCATTGCTTCATTTTGTGACGTCAAGACATTGTCACCACCACATGCTCACGCTGAGACAGCAGGGCAATTCAAAAGTCTGCCTCCTATTCTTTTCTTCTCACTGTCTTGTTTTACTCCCTCCTTTCAGGCTGCCAGCTGACTGCAGTCACCAAGGATATAGCTGCCCCCCCCCCCACCTCCAAACTGGCTAATCCTGATGAATTCATGCTAATATGGAGTCAGTAACCCCCAGCTCCTTTTGTATGCACATGTGCGAGTCCTCTACCACGCCCACTGCAAGGAGTCTAGTTCACACCAATTCACTAGGAAAAATAACCACAGAAGAAGAGCAAAGACAAGAAGGAGAGGAGAGGCAAGTGCAGGCCCTGTCATAACCACTTAGTGTTACAAGACAGTGGGTGAGAAATGGAAACCCTTTGTCTCTGTCTCTACCTATAGTGTGTGTGCAAACAAAGGCCATGCAGATACTATATTTGTTGCAATATCTGTTCTATCAGATAATGAAATACCATTTTCAGGATGTGCAGCAATGGATTTACATAATTTGAGAAAAACAGTTTTTGTCCCATGGGAAAAAATCTGAAGGTTAGGGCTTATGAACAATGGAATAAAATGTAGACTTTGTCTTTATACCGATTCCTTACTGTAGATTGAATTCATGTAATTTATTCAGGATTATCTATTAATGCTAAATTTAAAGCAGCTCAAAGCATTCATTTTTGTTTATTTTTTGAGATATTATTCTATTTGCATTTACCGACTTGGGGCTGCAACTAACCATGATTTTCTTTGTGGATTAATCTGCTGATTAATTTCTCAATTAAACTCTCTCTTTGATCTTTGTTTTCTGGTTGCTTGATTTGTTCAACCTTTGGTCCCAAATATTTCAGTTTCCATCATATAAGGCAAAGAAAGTATATCCTCAAACTGGAAACCAGGGAATGGGTTAGGGTTAGACATATCAGTGTCTTTGTACTCTGCTATTAGAGATGATGTAAAACAAAGTCCTCAAAACAAAGAGGTTGACAAAGAACACACAACCAGCCCGTGGTGCCGTCTGTCTTGACTGACATGCTCACATCTAGCCTATTTCCTGCAGTGGATGGGAGGAGAACTACTATAAGCTGTCAGACATAAGCACATATCACAGGCTCTTCCAGCCTGCCATCAGCCAGCTAACCCTCTAAAACTGTCTTCCCACTCACAAATAATGCCTATGCTGGCAAATGAAGAGGCCCACAAGAATCATGTTTCATCTTTTCACACCAAGGCGCTGGAATAGTCCACTTTATAACTTACTAACACATGACATGAAATGACTTCCATAAAAAAAAAAAAGCTGAGACATTCATAAATATGAGCCTCCTTATGAATGGATACAATACAAATTCTTCATATGATTATAAAATAAGCACATCTTATCTGCTGACCAGCCACTAAGGGAAGGCAAATTGAAACATCTCTTATGATGTGATATTGCCACCACATTACTTGAGGTGAGAATTGAATTAAATATTTTAGTCCTGCTTTCAGAGAAAAAAAAGGACTCAGTAACATATATTGACAGACAGCACACTGCACATTATTTTCAGTTTTTTACAAGCAGCAGGTCCAGGTATGTACAGTCACTGACCATGAGCCTGCACCAAAGCGAGCACATGTCCATGTTGGTGCATTTATTTGATGTTAAGACGAGGTAATGCGCATGTTACAGAGATGAATTACGAGTCTGGGGTCAGGGGACCAGTTTTCCAGCATGTTGTAACAGCAGAGACGTGCTTCTTCAAGCTAAACCAGCCCACCACTGTTGCTTTGCATCCTGCTGCCTATCAAAAGCTGCCCTTGAAACAAAGCTGTCGGGGTCACGGGGTCACAGCGCAGCATTGGAATGGAATGTTCCTTCCTGGTTCAAGGTCCAGCCTCCAGAGCCAGAGGGGCCCAGAGATCATTTGAGACCACCGGCACATGCTCCATCTATTTCACTCCCTACCTCTCTCCACTTTCATCAACCCCCACCCTGCTTTGGACAAACAGCAAAAAATTGACTGTAATGTGCTGATGAGAAAATGCCCTCAACGACAGATTTCTGCCTTTTCACTCTTAAAATCTTAACTTCTGTAAATTTACAAGCTTGAATGCTGTAATAATTTGTAATATTAACTGCTAATATGAGTCACATGATGTGCAGATTTTGCAAATGAGATTCCAGAAAGTGATACATGCAACAAAACTATAGATGCTGCAAACAGGTTGTCAAGCAGAAACAAATATCTTTCATCCTATGCCAGCTACAACCTCCTCTAATTGGTTCCTGTGGAATCATTTTATCCCCGGTGACCAACTCCACACACACTGGAGCCTGACAGTCTTTTAACCCCATACACTTCAGGAGCATCATCCCCATGTGATGACTATGGAGAAAAGAGAATAAATATCCCAGGGAATTAGTGGGTTTTTTTGCAAAAAAATCCCTTATTTTAGAATGCAATAGAAAAGTAATGCATGCACACATGCACAGAGGACAAAACAGTTCAATCACTTCCTCCCACAATCTCTCACGGTAGCATTCTTCCCTCCCTCATTATTTCCTGCACACAAAATACCAGTTAACCTCAATCAAAAGTGAGAAATGAGTCTCAGTGTGCTTAGCTGGAAAGTTGATTTTGAGGGCAAAACTTAAGACATGTTGTGTGCAGTCAGTATGGGGGTCAAATAATAGCAGAATCTAATCATTATAATTGTGTAAAAAGTAATAAAAGTAAAAGTCATGTTAAGCCATGTCAGAAGTCAATTAGTCATCAAGTCATGTATTGTTGAAAACAACAGCAGTGGCAGAGGAAAAAAAAACTGTATTGTTGTATAGATCTGACTTTTATTCTTTAGACTATATAAAAAATGGAAAACGTGATAGAGACAAATAAATATCCTTATTGAGTGAGTGAAAATGTGCCTTTATTGCTCTTCTTCTTCTAGGCTGCTGTATTGCTTGTTTGGGAAAGGGCACAGTTAGCGCTGTGGTGCTGTTGCTGGTTTGGGCCACCTTATTTCACAGCCAAAGCCAAGGTCACTGCTACTGCCCCAGGGCCATCAGACAGGGGGATGGGTCCCCAGTGGGGAATGAGCAGGAGGCTGAGTGTTGGAGGAGGGGAAAAGTAATGGGAGGAGAATAAAAAAGAAGGGGAGGGGTATTCTGCCCTAGTGCACACAAAAAGGTCACCGTTTCCCAGATAAACCCCCCTCTCCATCGTCCAGCCCCTCATGACCTCTGACCCCTGTATTTCTAAGTCAGAGCTGAAACAGAGGGAGAAGGAGGGGGGATGCAAGGGGAAACACACCCACCCGGAGTCAGCAGTGACAAAAGGGGGCCTCAGCTAGCTGAGTCGGTCAGGAGAACAAACGCTCAGGCCACCATCACAAAGCAGAGCCACCAGAGGCTGCACATCTCCACAGCCTCTGCCTGTTCCCAGCCACTCCACTGCCCTGCATTTCACAACTAACAATAGGTGCTGCTCTGCTCCAAGAGGTACCCCAACACACACAAACACAAACACGCACACACGAGCTAGTGAGGGGCGAGGTGGCTCAGGCCCAAAGGAGAGCTGCTGCCTTCCCATCACTGACTGGCCTTTGTCTCCCATTCTTCTGCTTATTGGCCACCATGGAAAGATTTCCTGATCCTTGCTTTCACAAAGTGGAAAACTGGACTGAGGGGCCCTGTGTGTGTGTATCTGTGAACAACTGAGGGACGACAATGTTAGATAACACTATTATGTTCGCTATTATCTCTACAACTAATAACACTAACTAATATCTACCACTGGCTCCACCTCCATTCTGTCTTTGTCCTTATTACACATTTTCACACATCTAAATTAAAATGTCTGCCAAAGGAGAAGACAGGAAGAGGGAGTTTTGGTGTTTTTATTGCTGGATGGTGCAGACCCTGTAAAGACTTTTAACTGCACAATCTGACTATAAAGGCTCTGTTAAGTGTAGTGAAGCGTGGTGACGGGGCAGCAGCGAGAACTACCTAAGCCCCTGGTGGAGCCCGGAATAATACAAACATACACACTCACGAACCTACATATTGTGCTGCCTTTGGCCTTAGGAATCCCTCTATTGATTTCTTGTTGCTTAAACTTAATCGAAACAACATCCTCGTTTTGATAATGATGATGCTTCAACACCTAAAACAGTAAAACAGTAGGTGTTGTTGTCTTCACTTTGGAAGACAACAATTCAAACAAACTCTTCCAAGGGGCCATGTGAACTAAAGATGATGAAAAGACACACATGCTGTCATGAAAACACACATTCATTGGTATGGACAAAACCCTTGGAGAGGAGATCATGCTGGATTTGTCAAGATCAAAAACAGGTCAATGCAAGATTGCTGTATATAGATTGCAGGGCCCGACTGCAGCATTGAGAAGAGTGGTCCGCCTCATCCAACCTTTGGCCCGGCCTCTGCGCTCTCCTTTCACCTCTCACCTCTATTACTTAGGAATTCTTCCCGCGAGCCTTAAAAAGCAGGGAGAAGGAATTTTAGGCCCCTTTTTCATTTGTTTATTTGAGAATAGCTAGTGTGGCCCAGAGACATCCGCACACCAATACAGACTTCATTAACAGTCCCACTTTGTCCAGCATACAAGCATAGATTCAGTCACATGCTACACAAACTTCAAACAAAGGTGCAATTACGCTCTCTCTCTCTCTCTGTCTCTCACTCTCTCTTCTCTCTCTCTTTCTTAAACTAAAATACAACTCTGGTCCATCAAAAAATAATATTTTCCAAAGTTATTAACTGCAAGTTAACAAAGTAAAATGACATTATGTGAATAGGATTTATCTGTATGATCGGCTGCAGTGTACACAGCTGATCAGCAATCAGCTGATGGAGGCAGCATCCTGTGATCACATGGTTTAAGTTTAAGTACACAAGAACTAAATATGTCTGTTAAACATATAAAGAGCACCACTGAAATGAATCAGATGTATGAATTTATTAAACCAATTAAAAACTGACTACCAGGAAAGCCAGAAAAACAAACATCATTACTTCTAATGCGTTACACAAGGCAAAAGTAGTCATTTCAGTCTCTACAGTCAGTATCTATCATTTCTTGTGGGAATCCCCAAGGTTAAACTCTGAGTCCCTTACTGTTAAATCTCCATTTGTTTTTAGATATATGGCAACAAAACAAAAGCACACAACTTAGACAAAACGTACCCACATTAGAACAGCTAATAATCTTGTATCCAATTTTGGTTAGGTTGCTTGACAGATTGGTTGTACCAGGTGTTTTACTAGTCTGATTTTATATGCAACTCTTTACATCATTAACAAATATAGCCTACTGGCACCATTTTAGCACCATTATACCCATTTAAGCTTCCAACCATGTGTTAATTACTGCATACCCCATCTAAAAAAGACTGGAGTGATGAAAGGGATTAGACTTTATTTTCCCCAGTTTCAGCATCTACACTGTGGAAAACTTTCAGATTCAGATTCATGTTTTCATTTTCCTTGCATACAGCTGTGATCGATTCAGTTATGCTCTAATCTCTACTTCTGATGAATGATACTTCTGGTGATCCTGTAGGTTTGACCAATCTAAAATTAGTTTGTCTTTGCTTTTCACCTAACTGCAGCTCATCAACTTAACTTTTTTGCTCTAATGTGTGTGTGTTTACAATGTGAACAACATTTAGTAGATACCGTATAATCGACATGCATGTGCCCATCTTTTCCTCTCAGTACAAACTGTACAAATCAGGTTTTCAAAGCAGTACACAAAAACACAACATAATTCCATGTGTTATTATATCACTTTAGGAAAGGCAGAATAGGATTAAAACCATGTCAAACATGGAAGCAATGTTCCTAGAGGATTAAGCAAAGTTCAGGGTTTCCATCACCAAGCTGTTTCACCACTCGTCAATATGATGTTGTTTACACAAGCATTTATTTTTAGAGCATGGTGGTAACCATTCTGCTCCACACAGTAGCTCATCGCTCACATTATGAAGCAGCTCCCCTCTAACAGAACATTGTATTAGCTCTCTATGCCGCATGTCTGTGCTCTGTGCATGGCTGAAGTCCTTTCAGCATGACTCTAGATTTAAGCACAATAGCGACCATTGTGTTCTTGATTTTGTTATATTAGCCATTCACTTGACACATGGGGAGAGAGGCAATGCCGCTGATGTAATTCTGTAAAGCTAGTTAGGGTGCATGCCCTTTTTGTTCAAAACCACACAACATTGACAATATTGTATAAAACATGAATAATGAGTTGTTTAATTAATTTAATAATTGATTGATTAGTCATTAATTAACAAGTGACTTAAACTGTCTGTTGACCACCATCATATAAAGACATACAGTAGACTAAGGCAATAAGACATGCTCTGGGATCCCTTGGTGATGTTTACTGCTTCAAGGTCAATGACTTGTCATCTTTAGAAATAATAGAGATCCACTCTGCCCCTTATACACCAGAGAGTTGAATAAGCTCAAGCATTTTGTCAATGCAAATATCAAACATTGTCATTAGGGACAGTTGGTATTGCTGTTTATTCAGCTTCCTGACAAAAAACTGGAGACAAACAGTATCTTTATAGACATAAGGGAGAAAGGGTGGGGGGAGTGAGACTGGCAGTTGTTTACCCTTGCCTTTGTTCATATGTAACCACACAAAGCACAGGACAATTCTGAAAAGATCACTACTCTAAATTAAAAAAAAGTAATGAAACCTCTTCATTGTTGCTAACTCTAAATCAGCTCAAATCGAGCATGGATAATCAGGCAATGAGATCTCAGTCCGCAGGTGTACAGTAATAAACCAGCTTCTAGTGTAATTACACAGCAGGTCAGAGCTCTCATCCCTTCAGCCCGTCTCATCAGAACAGAAGAAAAAAGAAAAAAAAGGCCCTTTCTTCCTCAATCCTTCTGACACACTGGCAGACAGATGGAGGGGCGCTGAC
The DNA here is from genome assembly GCA_038496675.1 of Rachycentron canadum. NCBI lineage: Eukaryota > Metazoa > Chordata > Actinopteri > Carangiformes > Rachycentridae > Rachycentron > Rachycentron canadum. The sequence goes on from CM076648.1 coordinate 15,602,528, forward strand.
CACGCAGCAGGGGGGGAACACTCTGGTTTAACATCAGCCCACATACCTGCCCAAAGGATGGATCATTGCAGTTATAGGCCATGCTCATGAGCACTACTACTATGTGATTCAAGACAGGAATATCAATGCAAGCAATGATGTCAGTAAGAGGAATAGATTGATGTCTATCTTACATTTGCTTTGTGGCATATGATGACTGTTCCTCTGTTGGTAAAACAACCAATATCAAACATACAGTAGATTTTTTTGCACAAACTCACTTTGATATTTAAATTAAATAAGAACATTATGAGGCTTCATGTTTAAATGTCAGAACAGGCTTAAATGGCATTTAGTTGGCTAATCTATATGACAGAGAGATGACTTGCTTCGTGGCAAGTGAACAGAGAGGAGCATGGGTAGGAGGGGGATGGATCGAGGGCGGGGTTTGGCTTGCAGACAAAGGAAGCTACAAGGAGATGCAGGGATGGAGCTTCAGCATTCATCCAAGCAGGAGGCCATGAAAGGGGTGGGGACAGGAAGGTCGGAGGGTGATGGAGAGTCACCGTTGACCCTCCAAACACACGCATGCACGCATACAAACACTCCTGTGTAAACTAACATGAGCTCCCCATAAATCACTCTCACTAAATGCTGTCTGAGGATGAGTGGCTGCCCGTGGCAAGCCATCCACAGAGCTTTTAAAAGTTGCATGTTGCAGCTTTGCATCTTCTGCCACAGCTGCACATTCGACTCTGCCCGGTCGACTTTACACCGATTTACATTTACAACTCTGAGAGGAGTTGAATTGACACAAATGAGAGGCATGGGTATGAACTGAGACACTTTTACAGGCATCCTCTCTCTTCTCCTATTGCAGCCTTTATGGCCCCCTGGGTTCTTCTTTTTCATTAAAGTCTCATTCAAAAGTCCACCATTGTAATGGCAGTACAATTTACCATGACGATTTCAGAATTGAAAAAGATGGAAATTATCATCTAGCAGCCAAGGGCTCTTCATCAACACTGAAGTAGAAGTCTATAAAATAAATAAGAAATTTAACGCACACGTTATTATACTTTTATTTGTAGCATTTTATTATTTATATTTTCACCCTCCTCATGTTTGCACTGAGTTTGCCTTTTCTCAGCACACTTCATATTGTGTTTGCAAATCTTTTCGAATAGTCCCTGAAGTCAATTACAGTCTCCACATTTGAATGGGAATGAAAAAAAAAAAAATTATTTTCTAAAAAAGCTTCAACTCTTTCCAATTAAATCCAGACAAACAGACAAAAGCAAGTCATTTCAATTGATCCTAAAAGCTACTTTGTAACGGGGGGCTTTTGTGGTGTGTTGCCTGGTGACGCGGGTTTGCCATGGGGGAGGGGCAGGATCCCTGGCCGGGCCCACTGTACCAGGCTTGTCATTCATCCAAATGATGAAAAGCTTCCTGAACCTAAGCTAATGAGGAGGTCCTAGAGAAACTGAGGCAAGAGAGAGAGAAACCGCCCATCAAAGAGATAACATTTTGGAGGAAAAAAGTGTTTCCTTGACCGACTGCCGATTTAGGGGGGCAACGGGGAGTCCGTCCTACACCAGCCCCCGACAGTGAGCTCACACAAATGGTTGTCAAGCAAATAAAAAGTGAAATTTATGGAGGGAGGTAGTGTAGAGGGTAAGATGGAGGTTTTATCCACTGGGAGGGCTATAAAGAGGCTTCAGTAATCACACCACCCATTGCATCACAGTGGTACAAGTCAGAGCTCTGTTGTAAGAGGGTCTATAACACAGCAAATTACCCCAATATATACAAAGAGAACATCAACATTAACAAACACTTGGAACTGAAAAAGAAACAAACACTAGTCACAGACCTTTGTAAGAAGCTCATTTACTTGTTGTGACCATTTTTCTTCAAAAACAAAATGAAAACACTAAATTATTTATGCCCTGTGCAGAACTCTGGTGGGCCAGTAGAGGATGAAATAGACCGGTAATTGCCTAAACCCCTCTAGAATATAGTGCACATCATCTATAAAGCCTTCTCAAGATAGCCCAACAGAAATAATACAGGTGGAGTTATGGAACAGGGAAAGTACAAGATCCCAACAAGTCAACCACAACTAATGGAGCAATGAAAACCTCAATTAATTTGACTTCTACAAGAATTGGGCCATTTTTTGCAAACTTCAAATCAATGAAAACTTCCAAAATACACAAAGTATTAGTGTGCTAACTAAAAATTTAAAGTGAAACATTTTTATCTTTTGAATCCCTTTGAAAGTTCTTTGAAAGCCTATTTTCATGGCAGTGACTTCTTGGTGCCTTAATAGAAATGGGACCTTTACTTATTCAACACCTCACCAAAAGGATGCTTAACACACTCCAAAAGGTCAGAGGTCAGAGGTCAAGATTTGACTTCCTCACTAATCAATACAAGTCAAAAGGAAAAGCTGGAAAAGGTCTGCAGGAGAGCAAAGCCCAGACAAAACAGAATAATTCCACCATTAATGATTTTAAACCTGAACAACCAGGGCTGCGACAAAGTCAAAGTCAGGTTCATTCACTGAGATTAAATCCAAATTAAATTTTGAAAGAGCTGAGTGATGGAGGATTTCTCTACACTCACACAAGCCTATATTTTTCATGCTCACATGGTATTAAACCCTGATGTAAAAAGGATAAAGATAAAACCATACTTTGCCACAAATACCACAAATTTCAATTACTGTTCTATCTACCAGTTTGATCTATCAATCAAACTGGTTCTCACTCTAACTAAGAATCGTTATTACAGCTTTCAAGAAAACAGGACCCAAGCAAATAACCTGTTGAACATGAAGATTTAAAAACTTTGTATTGCTGCAGCACAACTCATCAGAATAATTCTTTTGTTTTCCTTGCACCCTGTTTGTGTTCATTTATGCATGTATGCATCTATGTTTTATTTACCTCATTTACCACTATGTCAAAGTAATTGTGTGAAATAAAAAGTAGAGGGATGATATTGAGGACTTTCTCTTTATGCAGAATTAAAGAATGTGATAAAATTGCATCTAAAGTCTGACCTTTGAAAAGAAAAAGGTTGCATGTATTTGACAGGCCAGACACTGAGAAAGTGACTTTTCCATTCGGCCAGTGAGACATCCATGCTAACCTTCCTATCCCACTGAGTGCAATGGCTGTATTGGCCACAACAGCACAGCAGTATGCTGTCTACACACAGCCCGGGAATCAACAGGCTTCTGCAAGCCTTTGTCCATCTCAGTGTTACAAAATATACATAACAGAGCCTTCAAAAAGTCTTAACTCAGCACAGTGTGGAACAGTACAGTATCACTAAAGTCAGTGCTGCAACATCTCAGCATGTCCACAGAAGAATGTGTACATCCTTGATGCCTTTGATTTAAACTAAGTTGAGACATTCACCATATGTTTGTGAAAGGAAAAAGAGTCAGGCTCACTATGATATGATAAAAATGTTGTAAATGAACCATGTCAACAATGCTGGGAACTTAATGTTGATCTAGAATTACTTCAAATAAGAGATTTGGTGCTTGAGCCAGAGAAAATGTATCTTGATGCTTCTAACACGGAGTGGGCTGCTGGGTTGCTTCGAGCTTATTGCACTCTCACAAAGCAGCTTGGAGACTCCCAGCATGAGCACTTGTTAATGCTAAACTCAAAGGCTTGGATTTCTAAGCAGCACTGCAGATGAGCATCAGAAAGTTCATTACACTCAAAGAATGATATTAAAATATTCAAATCACTCCACAGCCAGGGATATTAAGTACATTTACATGCACAGCAATACCCCAATGCCTGGGACTGGTCTGAAATGTGATTACTTAAGGCGATATTTCAATTATAATGTTTACGTTTGTAGAGAACACAACTTAATAAAACCTAAGTAAGTGGCTGTGGCTGCAGTTTCTGCCTGTGTCATGGCTGCATTGTATAATCATGATTTTTAATTTGCTGACACCACAATCAGGCCCAGAAAAATTATTATCTCAAGATAAAATCTTATTACAAAAATAAAAAGCAGTCACATGACCATGGCCAATCGTGTTAGCTATGTGTCATTAAGTATCAGATGGCTAACGTAAAATTTGGAGAAAAAATGCATACATTTAAAGTCAGTTAAGTTTACAGTGACCAGATGGTGACACTAAAAATGAAAACTATACAAGCCAAAGACAAAAGAGGAGACTTACTGGCTGCCTGAATACGGGCTTTACGGCTGACCACCAGCCCAAAAGAATTCTGGGCCATGCACTCGTAGTCACCCTCGTCAGATGAGCCATCAGATTTGGTCTTCTGGAAGTGACTGATCAGGAGTGAGCCATTGATGAAGGTGGTATGATGCTGGTCCTGAGTTAAAAGCAGGCCATTTTGCCTCCATTGTGTTGTTATTGGGGGGATGCCATCCACCTGGCAGTGGAGCATCAGGGGCTGCTCCTGTACAGCAATGATGTCGCTGGGCTCCAGGGTGAAGGAGAGCTCCGCTTCGCACATCACACCTGAAGACACACACACACAATAACTACAATTGAGCATGGATGTTTATTCTTAAGTGTTCACAAAAAAAGCAATTTACACCTTACACATTTACCTGTGATGAGCAGTGTTAAAACTTGCTCTTCTGTATTAATCAGCTTCAGCTGATACTGGTGATTGCACTAATTGCTGCCAATTTTCCGTGCCATGAAATCCATCAGGGCATAAATACACTGTAAACATACCTAGCACAGGAAACCAGAAACATTGCTGCTACAACAGTTGAGAATGAGCTGGACTCAACGCTCAAGTTTTAAAAACACACAATCAAAGGAATGAAAAGGAACATTTTTCATCTCCGGCAAACAGCATTACGCTAAATCCTAAATCCTAAATGCTTAAACTCAGGTCAATATTGACATAATACATATTTTAGCTCAAACATATTCTCCACAATTCAACTCTCCAGTTCATCTTATAGAAACCATGAGTACAAAATTATAATTAATTCAGATTTACCAGCATCAGAAAGACAGCAAAACAGTGGTAACAGTCTCTTGAAGACTGGTTGTCTGTCTGTTCCTCAATTATTTATATTCCTTTAGTCCTTAAGGATAAACCAGCAAACAAATCAAAGAGAATTTTCCTAAAAATATTCCAAGTTGAGAATATTATCATGTGGAATTGCAGACTGTCCCATCACTTGACTGACTGCTGTCTGACTGACTGAAGTGGCTGGTCTGCTAGTTTAGACATCTGGACAGAAAAAAAGGAAACCATATGCCTCAGTTCTGGTTTTACGCCATGGCTCCCATCATGCCATCACTAAAAATACTATAGATTTGTTGTGCTTCAGCTTACTTAATTACAAACTTAAACTAAGCTTCTGATTTTTGTTTTTTGAACAAGAATAATAATAATAATAATGTTAATAGGGGCACAAAGAATTTTCATGTCAGAAGAGATGAATTATACTCAATTGTCATGGTCAAACAGCATTAATAGCCCAGAAAAAGAAAGTAAGTGGTCACTAAGTTAAGACTTCTTTGTGAAATATAGGTACACTATATAGGGGCCCCCGGTAGTTTAGGGGATAAGATGCTGACCATGACCCACACCATCTGCTGTTTGAGACTGGCTGCCGAAATCAGCTTCCCATCCCTCCACTGTGTGCTCATTTCCTGTCATCTTTCACCACTGTTACTTTGCAATAAAGGCATCAAACAGCACCCCAAAAAATAGCAACAGAAAAATAACAATATAAATCTGACTAAAATGAAATATTCACATTACAGTATATGCTAACATGATTTTACTATATTTATTTTAACTGTTTAGTATAGAATTTTGCTTATTTACCAAATTATGCTCCATAGTCAACTAATAGTTTTCAGTGGAAGAGATTTCAAACAGACACTTCATCTTTGGCTGTCTTTAAAAGAATCAACCATAAACCCAGTACATACAAACGTTTTTAAGCTTATATTAACCATCTTGTTACTTTCCTTTAAATTTCAACCAGAAGACGGTTAGAGTTTGGGGGCCCTTACAGCAAATGCACAGTGACCTTTAGTTTGAAGTTTAGACAGCAGGATTACTCACAGTTTTGTTGCCAGATCTGAGACTGAGTGGCACAGGCACATGTGGGGCACAAGAGCTCACACAAACTCACAAATATATGCACCCATCAGATCATGTTTTGAAAGTTAGGACTAAAAACTTAATTACAAAATCAATTAAAGGTAAACGAAAACAGATCATGTTATTTATCCTGATATTTTCACACTTGTTATCTAAGCTCTATTCTAGTTTCCATTTACTGTCCAAGGTCAATAATACTTTTCAAATCAACCCTGGCACAAACAGAAAGAATGCTTCCAATGTCATCTGACTGAAAGCTGCTCACTAGGCCTTACACCTCATGAATAAGAAACCTTGACTGAGATACCTTCAGGCTACAGTCACAAGGGAATTTATAGGCTATAGATTGAATGCATCCAGAGTATGGATTCTGTTGTATTACAAATACACACATGTGTGGCCTTGTATGTGATGTGCGTTTGAACTAGTGGCAGCAACTTTGTCCCTGTAATGGCTGTGTTCTCTTGTTCTTTTTTACCCGTCAACACCAAACATTTCTCCAGATCAGTTACATTTGTTGATAGTGATGTTTTCTACTTGATGGTGGTGTAAGGACATCTGATTTTCTGTATTTGTGGTTTTTGAGGGTAAAGAGGGAAGAGTGGGAGAACAATAAATAAAGGATGTAAACAGCCTGACCTGACTTGGTACTATAAAAGAGGAGCTTTGCAGGCTCTCTTGGTATCATGTTTCAGCTGCTGATGGACTAAGCACTACCACTCTCTGCCCCAGGCCCTGGAATCTGGTGGGAGGGGGGATAGGGAAGGGCAGTAGAGGGGGGCAAAGCACAAGGGTCAAAACAGAGAACCTCCAGCTTCATCCCTCAAATTCCAGCCAAGCAATACTACCCCTTAGGTGCAGACAAGGAATTCACTGACACACTCCTTCGTGAAGATCACATATGGAGTATAATATAAAGAAACATTTCCCCTTCCTGTCTCCTTGCTCTGTATCCTTTCTTTATGTGCCCCCCTCATTTTTTTTCTCTCAGCAAGCACAGTAAGTAAAATGGCCATGGGACCAGAGAGACATCAGTGCTACCACTTGTGAAAAACAAGGGGGTGGCGGTGGAGAAATATTTAACCCTTAGCTGGCAGGCAGGGATCCTGCTGCCTGGGCTACTGGTCTTCCAAACTGATGCTGGTCACGGTGCTCTGTTTGGTCCAACAAAGATCACATTTTCACACAGGAAGCAGCCAGCAGAGAAAAAAAAGCGTAGAAAGAGCCTGCAGTCACAGATCCAGTCAGTCACTTCATGTTTTGATCAACACATGGATAATTCTCAAAGTGAGACAAGCATTATCTACTGCAGAAATTGCTTCTGGACAAATATGAGGATGTAAAGCACATGAAAGTGTTTTTCAACCTTTGTGGAGATTGACATGAAATATATTGGAGCCTTTTTATTTTCAGGTCTTAAATCACATTAGTCAGTCTTATCAAGCCTTGCAGCAAGCAGGATAATGACGGTTTGGCGTTCAGTGTGTTACAATGTCATTGATTTGGAGTTGATTAAACAGCTTTATTGATGTGGTATATACTTCCTTGTGACTTCAATTAATCAGTTTCTTCCATTAGCTGGAACAATGTGAAAGTTCTGAGGCTGTGGCTTTCCTAATGAATAAAGCATGCTGCTAGAGTCAGTAGCTAATGCAATTCTGAGCTCTGGGTGGTTAGAAGGTTACAAACAACAGTGAGAGAAAGGTCAGAGAAAACCATTTTGAACACAACACTGAATCATGAGACAAATCCAGTAAGACAAAGGAGATAAGGGGACAAAAGAAACTGCATAGCTGAACAACACAGCTGTAGAAACTGGATGCAAGAATCCACCTGTCCACAGACACACATGTTCACGGACATGAAGCTATACAGCATGGATTTTCATGGTTTGATAAGGAGACATACACATCCTAATGCCCTTTCAGTGCAGAGGAAAGACACACTGGCATGTGGGATTACCGAGTGAGACCAGAGACAAGTGTTGGCTAAATGTGGCTCATGCTCTGGCTTACTGTTCACGGTTAAGTGTGGCTGGCTGGCACAAAGGTTTACTGCTACAACAGTAAAGAGAGGATCACACGCCAGCTATTGACAGACAGATGTAGTTAGCAGACACAAGCACAACTGACAGAGTTAAGTGAGCTTTGGAGAACCACACCACAGGCTTCTTACAGGCAGCAGATAATAGTTCACTGGTTGACTGCTGCACATCACATCAAGTGTTATTGCTTAGATTTGGTATATCCTGGAGCTGCAACAAAGGATTATTTCCACTGCTGATTATTTTTTTGATAAATTGCATGGCCTGTAAAATTCAAAAAGTTAAATATGTCCATCATAGTATCCTACATGGTGTTACCATCCATACCATGTCATGTTTAGTCCCTCAAAATATTTTCTGTAATTGATCATTGATAGACCAAGAAAATCAGTGAATTCTCACATTTGATAGCTTGGTGTTTTTGCTTGAAAAAGAATGATTTAAATTATTCATCAATCAAGTGCTTTGTCTCATTAATACTTAATACATTTAAATATCATATCAGCAGTAGTACAGAGTTACAGACTAAAAGTCGCTCTGTTGCAGAATTACTCGCTTTCTCTCCTCGCTTTCTCAGTATCCAACTGTTGTCGCTCTTTGGCCAAATATTCATTGTTCACCACAATAAATACAACATTTTTTTTTTTTTAAATTCTATTCACCTGTGGAGAAAGGGAGTGTGGTGTGTGTGGGATATTAAACAGGCACAGACCTAAAATGCATTGAGTATTCCTTTAAAAGTGTCAGGAAAAAAAGCTATATCCTTAGATCAAGTGTATGGAGATGGTACAGTGGTAAAGTGCAACACGAGAATGCTGAGAAACTGTCCATATGTTGTCATAATAGTAAATGTAGAGCAGCTGTTGCACAATTAACCGATGTTGGCCATTTATTTCACTGTCAACATATTGTACAGTCTTCCCTCTCAGTTTTCATGTCTGGTATCTTTCTATAACTGTCATAATCTTAATCCTACTCATGATAAACCAAATAAATTCTGGTACTTTTAGATTAAAATAAATTAATTTAGAGCAGTGTTAAAATAAGCAGAAACATAAACAGTTAATAAGTTAAGTCTGAGTATTTTTCTCATACATGCTTTGACTTAACACTTGTCCTTTTCACTGAAGCTTGAAAGGCACATGCTAACTTAGTCAGTCCACCCCCAAGCCTTTGATAATCCATGATTTTCTTATGATGAAATCTTCTGAAAGATCTATTGCATTTTATGCTAGAATTTGAGCTCTTCAATCTGGAAGAGATGTATTACAGATATGCTTCTGTCACTTATAATAACTCTGCTTAAAATGTCATAAAAAGTGCCTCTATCTAAACTGAATCTAATCTCTGAGTCGGAGAAGCACTTGAAAGAGCTTTGTATCTTTAATGTGATGGGTAGATTGGAATTACATTCATCACAGAGCTGTGTTTCTGAAGTTTTTGTTCTCAGCCCTGTGACTGGACATGTTATGAACCACTGTGTACTAGCCTTTATGATTCCAGTGGGGGCCTTTGTGGGACCCTGTGTGGTATGCTTTGCAAATACTCAATACTTTCTCTTGCCTTTGAATTAAGGGGCCTCACGTAGAGAGAGAGAAACTGTCTATCATAATGAACAATGGACTGAAAAGGAAAAGGAGGAGAGGGACAGTCTTGACGTTTAATATGTACAAATATTCTCCCCAGCAGGCAATAACCACAGTCTTTTAATCCATCCTCAGAGCAATAACCACTGTCATTTCACCCAGCCACGGGGTGGTGTGCTGTTAGGACTGACCATCCAAGAACCCTGTCAAAAGTCCCCATCTTATGAGAGAAAACTCCATCTACTTATAAAAGCATGTCACTTTTTTTTTAATTTAGAATGAAAACTCAGGTCACACAAAAGAATATGTTGATTGCTTTTAAGAAATAAAAGCAGAAGTGAATTTCAAGTCAACAACCTGTAAATCTTAATAGGTGATTGAATAAAGTTCCCTGAGCATCAAAAATGCTTGGTCCTAAGATCATGTGATTCCCAACAACATATGACAAGTTGCTGTGTGCTGTACCTGAGACACCTGATTAAAAGGTAGTGGAAGAAAACCACTTCTGATAACAGGCACCGCCACTGAACTGTTTTCTCCACGACTTAGAACCAGTGCGATGAAATGTGACTTTCTCCATGCACCAATTGAACAGCTTCTAACCATGTGGTCAGCACACGCTTCAAGTCGTGCTCCGACCACTAGAAATATGAAAACAACTCAGAAACTTTGCTGACTAGAGCGCACGTGGCTACCGTGCATTGTGCTGCCTGGACATCCAGGAGCCGTGTAAAGCCATCTGGAGCTGAACATGCTGTGCATGTTAAGTGTGGGTGAAACAACACCAGCACCCCGATAGAAGAGCTCAACTTCTGCAGAAAGCACAAAAATACAAGTTTAAATAGCCTCTACCAACGTGGAGGAGTATCCGTGTGTAAGTCACTGTCCTACAGGTATAAATGCCGCAGTGCACAAGGCTCCAGCACTACACTACACGGTGACATTTACGGGCCACATACTAACGGACAGCGGAGAGGGGCCAAGTTCAGGGTTACTGGTCAGTAACGCACTTATCGCCGCCCGCAGCCTGCAGCTTCTCCGGCTCCGGGCTCCGGGCTCCGGCTCCTGCAGACTGACAGCGGAAATCCTCTCTGAAGCCACCACACACTCACGGCTCCAGTAAAAAGGAAATGTTACTTACCCATTAAAGCATTTAGGATTATTCCCAAAAAGCAGAGGACGAGGCGGCGGCGCCTTGTGGATGCCATTTAAACACTTCTAGAAAATATTCCAGCACTTTGCAGAAAACAATGTGAGGTGAATAGATGGGGGGTTTAAAAACAAACACACACACACAGAGAGACATCCAGCTTCGGCTACTACATGTTCCGACCTACAGTGCTGCACCTTGGTGGCTCGCTGGGGTCGAACAAGCTTTCGCCATTTTAACCATCTATCAGGGATCTGTCAGCATCCAGCTCTCTCTCCTCCTCTCTCACCCTGCTGTATCCTCCTATCCAAAGACCCCCACCACCTCTCTCTCTCTCTCTCTCTCTCTCTCTCTCCCTCTCTCTCTCTCTCTCTCTCTCTCTCTGAACAAAAGAGCCGACGGCTGACTGCTTTGCTCCCAACGCATGAGGAACCTGCACTAAACTGCATATTTCTGTATGTGAATACAACAGCAGTAAAACCACTACTGATGTGACAACACACCAACACTAGTGATGATCTAAGTCTCTCAATAACAAATAAAATACATACCAATGTATCAATGTGCTCATAACTGCTCATGTTTGGTAACAGCTTTCTCTGATGATAATGTTGCTAATAATAATGAGACTATGAGCAAACTCAGTCATTTCTTCTGTCATCGGTTACACATGTGTAGATAAAAAAAAAAAAAAACACAACCATAAACCGTTTTGTTCAACACATGGCAGCTGTTACTACAATTTTTAACATAAGGCCCCGTTTCCAATAATTATATAATAATAACAACAGACAACAAAAATAACGTTATGAAATTCCGTGTGACGGATGTTTTATTTAAACCTGGTGGTTCAACACAAGTGAATCTGATATGATAAATAAACAAGGAAGACCCCGAATACTCAATTACAACAAAGCAGCAGCTGTTTCTCTGTACTCGAGCTCCTCCTACTGGAAACACACCTGCCGGGATGATAAACTGATCCCAAAATCCAAATGGATGGAGTCACACATCCACTCACTGAAAATCCTCAGCTACAAGAAGCTGGAATCCGAGAACATTATCATTTCTTTTCATTCTCTTTCTGATTGAAAAATGGCTGCAATTAATCCATTATCACAAATGTTACCAATGATTTTTCTCAGATAAATGATTAATCAAATAACCATTTCAGCCCTAATCATCACAATCATTACATCACACAAGATGCTCACTCTGAACAGTGTTATGTCATTGGCTGTACATACTATGTTGACAAAATCTGTGAGGAAACATGACAGAGCAATATGAGAACAACCATAACTACCATATGCTGTATGTAGTGCATTCAAAGCCGTAGATTCATTCCTTGTGTTCACTAATGTAAGTGAACATATGGATAGATTCCTGAACAGGGCCCACAGGCCTTGAAGCATTTCACAACTGGACCTATGTCATGAACATGAGCAACAAAAGGTGCAAAATGAGTCAAAAGACACAAAATGATTGTTTTGTATCTGTTTTTACCAAATGACTGCTAATAGTACAACAAACAAGAACAACGGGATGATAAATGAATACGAGGACATTTTGTCGGTCTTGCTCTGTTCCCACTGAGCAAATCCATAATTATTCATGAGTGAATGCATAATGATAAATAAATAAGGTAAACCTCCAACACTCAATTACAACAAAGCTGTGCTTGTTTAGCTGTACTCTAGCTCTCCCTAGTGGCCCATACATGTTCCTCAGGTCTCCCATCCCCCACATTACGCGTTCAGTATCCAGTAAGACTAATTAAATGAACCGCAGTAGCTGTAGTTGGAGCCCCCCATCATGTTTCAGATGACTCTTCATCAAAGAGAGATTTTTCATTTATATTTATGAGATGACTTCATTTGAACAACTGTCTGGAAGTAACAAAAAAAAAAAAAAAATAGAGGAAAGTATAGAAAATGAATGCCAATGTGGTGAAGGAGGTTTTTGTTGCCTCTGCGCTGGCAACAGCCAGGTTTGGAGGCATTATTTTTTCAGATTGTCTGTTTCTCTCTCACCTTTTCTTCAGTGCAATATCTCAGTAACGCCTCGAGGGAATTTCTTCAAACTTAGTACAAACCTTCACTTGGGCTCTTAGATGAACTGATGAGATTTTGGTGGACAAAGGTTACGGTCATGGCACTTACACAAAACACCAAACCCTTCAAATTTGGACCCATTTGGACTCAAGGATGAACTGATTAGATTTTTGGTGGTGAAATGTCAAGGTCAGTGTTTTAGGCCATAACAAAAAAAATAAAATATGCTGATTATGACACAATTTAACAAAAAATGTCTAATAGGATAAAAATGATAACATGATGATATTTTATGTCTAAAATGGTCAAGTTCACTGTGACAACATAATTTTCAGCAAAACATTCTGACCATTATTCAATGCTGTGACCTTTATGTCTGGCAAATTGGCTGTTTGGCAGATTTATATAACTGTGAGCTGGTAAATCTAGTTTCTTCTTTTCTTTTCCATTAAATACATCACAACCTCTCAGATTTGGGAGACTGCTTGTGTTGGCAGTCTGCTGAACAACCTTAGTGTTTCTAAAGTAGTTCAAACACCTCAACCAGCTACTGCTCACTGATGCATTAGATTTAACAGTGTAATTATGTCTTAGCCTATATAATAGTATATCACTCACAGGAGCTATTTTTCTGCATAAAGAGTACTGTGTACAGTACTTTCATCTAAGTAGGACTTGTAATGTTCTATAATCTTGTATGTTTATTTAAGTAAAGGATCTGAGTACACCCCTGATGGTGAGGCTGGACAATAAAAGGGGATTTTACCTTGTTTTTTAATAGTCTTCACCACTGGCTTATTATTCAGGGAGTTTGGGATTTGTGACCAGAGCATCCATTAAGTCATAAAGAGAGCTCCAGTTTCAGAAAACAGCAGGTGTTATTTTGGTTGAGGACAGTGTACACCAATTAAGGCCATCATTGGTATTTGCTTAATCTGCTGAGTGAGGTATTTCAAACCAGAAAGGCCAGGCACCACATTAACCTCTGCTCCTGGTAATTGGCACAGTGTGGTTTGTAAGTTGTTGTGCTGCTCTGTGGTCTGTGTGTCCCAAAGATGTTCTGAAAGAGATTATTATGATGATGATGATGATAATGGTGATTTTAAAAGGATCTTCTGTAATAATCTGAATAAAATGTATAGTTATATATATATAGTTTTATGAGTTGCAGTGTGATGTACATGGAATTGACATAATAATATGAACAACAATTGTATAGACCAACATTGTATCCAACACAATAATCCTGCCATGATTTTGAAGCCTATAATGCTCATTGGTCCTCTTTTGAGGCTGCAGTTAGTGGTGTGGTTGTCTCAGACTACCATATATTCTTAAGGCTAATGTACAGTGTTTTGAAGACAAATTGATCCTGCAGGACAGTGACACTAACATTAAGAGTTCCTCCATAACCTGGAAATCCAGAAAAATGTTCCTAGTAATGGCTTATAACTGAACTATAATGCATTTGTTCATCATCATAACTGTTCATAACTGTCTAAACTATTAATTATAAATTGTGCATAAAGAATGGCTTATTGGAAAATGGTTCCAACTTCTTTTTATGTAAATGATGAAAACCTTTCTACCTAATTCCTATCCAGTTGGCTACATGTGTGTAGTATTAGGAATAGCCACAAGATGTCATCATCGTATTAAAGACTTAAGTTGCATTGTCATTTGTCAGGTCGTAATGATTGTGTTTTTCTTTCTTTTTCCTGGAGGCTCAGACAGGAAATCTGCTTTTACTGCCCAACTGACATCATATCAACACGACTCACCTTTCAGTGGGTTACATAGGCTTAGATCTTCTCCCCATCCTCTGCATCTCTCAAACACACACACACACACACACACACACACACACACACACACACACACA
>CM076648.1:15617865-15655326 GCA_038496675.1 Rachycentron canadum
ACACACACACACACACACACACACACACACACACACACACACACACACACACACACAGTATTTTGCCGACAAAAAAAAAAAAAAAAAGAAAGGAAAAAAGCCCCTGCCACTCCCCTTTATGTGTGACTGGTCTTATCAGGGAGCCCAGCAGGGCACAGTTTCATTGGGGATCGTTTATAACATAAATATGATCAATCTGCCTTCTATTGATCAGGATCGAAGTCACTGACTTAAAGCGTGAGATCGGCCGATGACTGCATGGTGGAGCCTTCATCCACCCGTCGGGATCACAGCGGCATCTTCACTGCCCTCCCCACTTTCCTGAGAAGGTGAAGCCTTTATAATAACACCGCAATCCGCTATGAGGCGAATAACAGGAAAGGCAAAGGATGAAACTTTGATCGAGCTGCAGAGCGCCGCGGACTCACAGACTGGAGGTAATTTCAGAAATGCTCTCTTTAACCTTTAACAGCGTGTGGGGGTCACGGTGAGGTGTCTGATTTGTGTCCAACTGTTATATTTATGATAAATGCTGCTGTGTTTGTGGTAGCTGCTCTGGTGAAGTATAAGATGGTGTAAGAATAATTATTACAGCACAGAAATGATCAGTAAATCCAACTAAATCTAACTTTTAAAGACTATATTTTGATTTCTTTAGTCTAGTATAGCAAATTATAAACTAATAATAGTATATAATAATATAGTATGTAATAATAATAAACTACCAGCAGACCAATCCAGCAGAGAAACTAATCCGTATATCAAAATGTCCCTTTACTCTCAGTATTGTCTGTGTTGCTCCACTTTTTTTTAAGTTATGTATTTAGAGCCAGTTTAGCAGTTGTTTTCACCACTGAGACCACAAGCCTGAAGTGGGAGAAGTGTTGGGGTAAAGCAGGGTCATTTCTAAGTCCCAGGTCAAAACAAACCAACCATTTAAAGATGTTTTTCCGATAATTAGAAACCAAGTTTTTCTCCTCTCTGAGATTTGCCAGGCTCATTGTCTCAGATAGTCATGCATCACCGACTCTGTAATAAACAATAAATCACATTCAGTTTGTGATCGGACACCAGAAAATGAAATGTATAGGTTCCACCTACAGTGAGAGATCATCTCAGTAGCGGTGGGCTTTGGTCCTACAGCATTACAGGTTGTGGTGATGACATTACTGTGGCATTCTTACGCAACAGAGGACTTCATCTTAACATTTGACCTATACTGTATGTTACAAGACAGTTCAGTCTGTTTGGCAACAGTTGAGGTTTTATTTTAACCAGAACAAGGACATTATATGGTTGTATCCTGTCTATACCTGAACGTTCATACATCTAATGTTAAATGAAAAGTAAATTGAATGTGGAAAAAGAAACAGGCCAATTCCTGTGGTCAAACACCAAGTGCTCTTCCATAATGACTTAGTTCTTATTAACAATTAATGAATCCAAACAGTTTTATTTTATTATTTTGGCTCTGTTGTGTCCAGAACATGCTGTTTTGATGTCCTAACAGTTGTATACATGTTTACATAAGCAATGTATCACTTATCTCAGGGACTAAGGTTCCTCACTTCTGCAGTGTTAAACATATATGATACTAAAAACTTTGTGAGCTGAATAACACAGGTCTGTAGAAATCCTGTAATAGTGCCATGTCAAAAAGGTCAGAAGACAATTTGGTATCCAGCAGAAATTGACAGGATAGTAATGTGTAGCCTGAAAAACAAAAGCAGATATGAAGAAAAGCCGCGCTGGGAGAGACAGTAATTGCATGGCATTTATTGACTGACCTTATCTTTTGTCTTTCTTGTCATAACACAAGATACTGCAACAGAAAAGTCATGTGTTGTTGCTATAAAAGCAGCGCTGCATTGTAATGAAGATGGTTTGACAAGAGACGAGTGAAACATGTTGGATTAACTGGCCTTAATGGATGATGTATGCAAATTTTATTTTAGCAGCTTATTAAGCTATTTATTCATTAGGATAATGAAAATATATTCTGGCATTGTCATGAATATGATCTATAAATATCGATTGTATCATCTCTACTACAGGGAAATTTAATTTTAATTATGTTTGTCAAGGTTTTTAATACATGGCTTGTATAACTTTTGATGAGTTGGTTTTATCTGAATATATTGACCAGTATACAAAAGAAATACAGTTACATATGAGTTATATTTTTTTGTCATACGTTATAAGTTTTTTGATATTTTAACATGATAAAAATGTGTCTTAACCAAACTTACTAGAACATGTAGTTCAGTATATTATAATAGTAAACAACAAATAGTTTAGCCTTGTTTTGTGTCTTGTGCGCCTTCCCAATAGTGTTGATAACACTGCACTGTCAAGGGACATGAAAAATGAAGATGATTTGTCCTGTGGCATTTGTGTTGAATCAAATTGTGTTGAGTGAACATAATGAAATCACAGACCTTTTCAGGTTGTAAATGTACAGTCTTTATTGTGTTAATCAGGGAGATGTTAATAAACACATGTGCCTGTTTATCTAGGATGAGCTGTGGGTTAATAGACTCCTCTCATTCTGGAACAGCTTTGTTCAGACTCTTATCAGGTCAGACCTTTAGCCACAAAGAGGGACCAGGGAGAGAAGAGGAAGGGGTCTGTCCTCACCTTGCTCTGTGCGCTTGGAGTGTATTTTCTAGTTCACAGCTGGTCAAACACCGAGTCATAGGAAGTCATGACTGATGTCTGGATCTCACAGGGACAGTCACGCAATAATTATCAAATGACCCTTCTTTTAAGTGCATTTAATAGAAATCATTCACATTTTAATGTATTTGCTTCAGTTCAAGGGGATTTCACTCAGCTTTCTGCAGTGTAGTGGACTACTCAGTAGTTGGTTGATCTTTCAGTCAGAGGTGAAACAGAGCCACGGAGTCGCTATGGAAACAAGCCCTGTAATTTCATTACCTCCCTGATGGAGGCATGATAACAAATGAGACATGGAAAGAAATCAAGATATCCTCTGAGAGTACTAGGGGACAGTTAGAGAAAACCTATTCCAGTTTGCGCCAGAACAAGTTTCTGACTTCATTTCTATGTCTCTACGCCAGCAACATCCGTGGCTGGAGGCAGAAATGTTCACCGGAGGTAAAGATGAACTGATCAGATTTTGGTGCTCAAAGGTCAAAGATCTCTGTGACCTCACAAAACAACACCTTTTTGGCTAATTAAGTTATAAACTTAAAGGTATAACAGGATAAAATAATGACGTTTTGACATTTTATATCCTGCAACAACACTTCTGGCCAAAGCCTCTGTTTTTGGTTTGTCCTATTTACTTGGCCTTTGGGAACATGAAACACTGAGATGGAGAAAAACAAGCTCTCTCATAGGCCATTCATTAATACTTTATGTGTGTGCTGTGTATGGAAACTGTATCAGTAAAGGCATTGTACAGCATCTCTAGGTAAATGTTGCCTAACTTGATTAAATAAGGCAACAGAAACAAGCATTTATGTGCTTCCCATGTTGAATGAATCATATTAAAGCCATTTAAAAGTTGCACTTACTGCAAAAA
The DNA here is from genome assembly GCA_038496675.1 of Rachycentron canadum. Lineage (NCBI taxonomy): Eukaryota > Metazoa > Chordata > Actinopteri > Carangiformes > Rachycentridae > Rachycentron > Rachycentron canadum. Next base: position 15,621,413 of record CM076648.1, read on the forward strand.
AGAACTGCTTTCTGAGCTTAGTCTGTGCCGAGCAGCATTTCTTGGAAAATTCTTCCCTCAAACATCTATTGCAACTGACTACTAAGGTGTCTTATGAGGACAGCACAGTTGCCCTTCTGCCCTACACATGACATCTTGTGTTTGTAATATTTTAAATTGCTTCCGGAAATGGTCAGGAAATCTGTCAGGGACTACAGTATCCTGATGATAACACAGGGAATTGCATAAAGATGACAATACAACTCTAACACTAAACCACATTTTAAACACACAATATTGTAGAAGATGCTTTTTGTTGTCTTACTATTCCCAATTCATTGGGTTTCTATCTTCCATTAGTAGATATTATTTGGCATTAATTCACAATACATTTTTTTGACAAATTAATATCACCTTAAGGTCCATTTATTAGCTGTTCTTGAGCTGTCAGTTATGTGACATGATCCTCATTGGCAGAGTTGAAAGTCTAATGACTCTTTAAGTGGCTGTCACAACAACTTGAGTGATGTCTTTAAACAACTCAACATCCACAATTCCATGACAATTGGGCAAAACACATTTGCAGATGAAGAGCATGTGACACATTTGAAAGCCCCTGAATGCTGACTAAACAGACCTTGAGGTGAGATTGCTTTGTCAACTTCTGTTTCCAAGATCAGGACATGGAAACTCAGTTTTTGTGTTTAAGTCTTAGCAACATAATTTTCAGAGTGTGCTTTAACTTAATTCCCTTTCTGTGTAGTTTGCTGATTCGACAGGAAATGTGTTGAGAGAGATAGAGAGGATGTCTTGTCATAGAAGATACAGGCTGGGTTCGAGCTCAGGATGTTGTGGTTTAACTGCACACTATGCCTGCTAGACATTTATGAGTTTTTTCTCAAGTCTTTTGTTATGAAATGTAATATTTCAGTGCTTTAACTTATCATATGTGAGGATCTGCTACATTCACTGAATAAGGAGGACAGGCTTATGACGTTTCTGATACTGAATAGTAGATGAGTCACTGTGTGATTCATTACAATTATACCAGAATAGTAACCTTAATCACATCAATACTTCTTTTAGACACAAATCAGCCAGGGCTTTTATCTCTTACCCAACTGGCCTTAATGAAACTCCTGCCTTGAGGGAAGTGGTAGCGCAATCTGTGCAATGTTTATACCACTTCCCTTGAGAGGGTTAATACTGTCTGTGTTTAATTAATCTGCATTTGGTCACGTTCAAGGTAAAACACTGATCTGAAAAAAAAAAAAGGTGCTATCTGTTTGATAGGAGTAAGCAAGGGCAAGTAGGGGCAGGGGGCGGGGGCGGGTTATTAAGTGGGTGCCAGTAAAGTGGAAGAGCTACACAAGAGTTTGTACTAGTTCTTTTTTCAGACAAGGGACACCCACATAGCCTGCTAGAGTCATACTAGAAAATGATTTGGTGTTTCACTGAATCAAACTTGTACTACACAGCACACTACTGGCTGTGCTTACTTAGATTTCCGGTTGTTTATTTTCATTGAACTGGTTACTCCAAGCAGCCAAGAATGTCTCAGCATTTAATCATTTTGCATGTTTACCTCTCCTGACCCACAGTTTAATCCTACCCACCTACTAACCTGTGTCTGTCTGTCCTTTAAAGATGGTCCTGCAGTGTTGACCGCATTCAGGATAAACCTTCACTCAGGTACGGGCAGATCAGAGGCTTTATGTGACGCCTGTCTGTCCGTCCTCTCCTGATCAATGTGTGCTCTTTGCTCTCCTCAGCAGTGGACCATATTTCTGTTTTGCTGCTCTGTAGTTTGTCTGCTAATCAAACCCAGAACTCTTTGTGTCTTTTTGTGTCTTTCAGCCTCTAGCTCAGCTTCTTGTCATATCTGCAGAGCCAGGCTCCTGCTAGTTAAGTGTTCTGTGTCCTGCATTCATGTCTGGAGTGTCAAATCAGCACTGGTGCATGCACTCATATAGTGTAGTGAGGCATGTGCACATGGTAATGTTTCAATTAGGGATGGGAGATTTGACCATGTAACCTGTGAGGAAATATAAATTTGTCAACTACTGTCAACCATAAGTGATAGTGATTGTTATCTTCTTAATATCTCCAGGTTTTGACATGATTTTTAAATTAGTGTGATGAAGTACTTTGACCAATAAGGTATTATATTTTCTGGAATTTCATAACAAAAAAACAAATAATCCTTAGTCATTATTTTATCCAGAAACAGTCAGTTGACTTCCCAGGGAGTAGAAAGGTCACATTATATGCACAATTTTTATCATTAAGCAGTAACCATATCTGTCAAATAAATATGATGGAGTAGAAGTGTAAGTCAGGTAAAGTATAAACACCAGTACAAAGCCCAGAACCTGAGTAAATTCCATCACTGCTTGTGTACATGTGCTTTTAGCCTTTCAAGTGAGAAGAATTACATGATAAGTTTATGACAACTTCTTGATGAGAAAAATATGCATTACGTATCATGCTTGTGTTTGCGGTGTAAGTGGATTTGTGGGTGGCTGACACATCCTTTCACATCCTCTTGACAGATGTCAACTAGTTGGATGATGGCTCAGTTTGAAAAATGCAGGTTCTGTGCTTGTTTTGAGTTTGACTCACTCTGGGGGGTATAGTGAAGAGGGCCACTCTCCTGACAGTTACTCATGCTGTCATGCAAACATATATCTTGTCAAGGGTGAACATATTGTATGTTTCAGAGGTGCAGAAAGTAGAGGTGGATTTTCTTCCCAGACGCAGTCACCATCACAAGGAATGGAAACTTCTTCTTTCAGGTTGCCATGAATTATGTTTCGGCACAGATGGGCAACAGTAGATTTCTTTATATTGAGAGAGAATATACAGCCTCTGGTGTTTTTTCTCCCTCTGCGTGATCAGCACATAGGAATCGCTACATTGGCCTCCTATTCTGACATACTGCAGACCTACCTCCTTTCTTTAATTATTTAGAGTGAGGGAGAAGCATTTGATCCTTATTCTGATTACTCCACACTGGCCTTCAGTCCTCTGGCAAGAGGTGAGAGCAAATGTGGACCTGTTGTCTAACATGGACAGATATTTTTCTGTGGGTCTGACCTGTGAGTTTTAACTTGATTGTGGAAGTGGGTTAATAGCCAAGACTTGCTTTTCACTGCTTGGTGACTGGGATAGCTGCAGCTGGTATACTTGGCTTTGTCTGTATGCTGGGTTGATTTAAAAGCAGAGATTGAAGATTGAAGTATGTATTTTTAAATCTATTTGTATTTCCTTGGATTTGCTAGATCCCTACCAGTCATTCTTTTGTACCAAGTGAAACAACACACAGGAAGCTGCTGTCTTTCACTATGGCCTTGTTATTGGCACTGACCACAGTGGAAAATGTAAGTTTTAACTGTTTGTACACCTTGTGTCAGTAACCCTCAGAGAGTTTGAAGGTGGCCTTGCTTTGGCCTATATCAGTCTTGTTGACTGGTCAAAGAGGGTAGTACCCAGCCAAATATTCAGATATTTTCTGTGGTTTTGTCCATTGTGAAATAAAGACCCAAAAATACCCAAGCCCAACTCTGTTTTACTAATGGTTGAACATGCATGTGTTTTTTTCTGCTGATGTAGTATGGGCATTTAGGAAAAAAGACCATTGATTGTGTCCTTGGCTATGCCTCTCAGGGGGATGCACAGATGGTTTTACACATGTCTGCTCCAGCTTTGGTCTCTTGCAGGATGCTGAGTAGACTTCACCTATATTAGTAGTTAACAGTCGAGTGGAAGCTGTTTAATAATTTCCTTATATAGGAAATTTTCGTTAAATTGTCTGTCACATTCACAAGGTATTGTGACTTGGATTTACTAAAAAAAAAAAAAAAAAAAGTAAAAAAAAAAAAGGAAAAGTAGAGCCTATGGCTTTCTGTCAATGCCAGATCAAGGAGCAAACGCTGCAGCAGTTGACCATTTGGGACTAGTTTCCTCTTAGGTGGTGGTTAAAAGTGTCACTTTGATTTGGAGCCCACGAGAGGTCATTTGCTTATTTTTTAAATAGCACATACTGGTGGATGTGTCCACAGGAGGATATCTCAGCTACTGTAAATAGATAGCAGCTGAAGTGTAATTAGGTTGCAGGGATGGGAAGTGTGTTAGAAAATATGTTGCCTGAGCTTTGCTTTCAAATGAGTTGTAATTTAGTTTATTTGCATCCTCATAAGCTGCAGTTGCCAAGGTAATTTTGCATGAATGTGTTATTTCATGTGCACCAGTTTTTTTTTGTAAATGAACACGTATGCCTATTTGAGTCACTGTGTATTGCTCAATCCAACATCAGTCTCCTCTCTGTGGAAGTAAATACAACAAACTGCTAGCTCATTGCTTCTGTTTGCTTAAACCCAATCAGATAACTGGCTGTGCACAGTTGGTGTAAGACCAAACAAGTGAGACAAAAAAAGAAAAAAAAACTGCCAAGTAGAGAGGACAAAACCTCAGCTGCGCAGTCAATGATGCTTCCCACGAGTCCAATGGAAAAAAAAAAAAAAATCACACAGCCATTTGCCCTTTATATACCTCAGGGATTCCTACGGTCCAACTAATATGCCGGATTTGCATTCCTTCCTAGTTAGTCCACATGGACCACCGTAGTCCCTCTTTCATTGGCTCACACTGTTGTCTGTCAGATCATTGTGTCTAATCAGAGGCAAGTCTGGGCTGAAGCTGAAGGAGGCTGGAGATCTTTGTCTTCTTTGTGTGCAGCGTATGTGTCATCTTGGAAGGAGGTTGGGCTTGTGATACAGCAGGCAGCCGCATGTCCCTCCTCCTCACTGAAGCACGTTCCAACCTCCCCCATGCAGGAAGTGTATTCAGCAAATAATAGGGGGAGCAAGCAGCAAGCAGAGCAATTCTACATGAGCACATTCCCTCCGCCAGAGTCTGCCATGCAGGGAGAGAGAGGCACTGCAGGAATGTTGTGTGTCATTGGATTACAGATGAATAGGAGTGTGTGCATGTGTGCATGTATGTGTATGTATGTGTGTGCCACTGCCTTTGTGTTTCTCATTTCTTTTTTTCAGCTTTCCAATTTGTTAAGAGTCTGTATCTGCTCAAGTATCTGTAGGATTTTTATTAGTTGCCCATTAAATTAAATTGTCTGAGCTGGTTGTGTGGCCATTGTTCTTAAAGGGATAGTGTGGATTGGAGTGAACCATAATATGATATAAATATAATTATATATTGTAAATATTATCCTACATAGCATATAAACAAACCTTAAGCTATTTTAATTAAATTACTGAATGTCCGTGGGATGGGTGGAGAAGAAAACCTACTACATTGCTGAAGGGTTTGTTCCAGTACTGTCTATTTTTAGGCTGGCATTAGCATTTTTCTAACATTTGTTAACAAGAACATGTGAAATTATAACCATGACATTATTTCTATAACTGTTGTTCCTCCTCTGCTGTGGGTGCATACAAACAAAAGGATGTTGCAGCTGGCAGTCCATGGGCCTTTCTTTAAGGTCAGATTATATTGATCCTAATGCCATCTGACTCAGCAGAAATGAAAAAATAACCAAAATCCCTCAACTATCCCTTTATAATACACACATCTAAGGGAATTTATATAACACGGCAATGTACACTTGTAATTTAAAATGTACATCTTAAACTTGTTAGACTATTTTAAATCGTGCTCCATGATTTTAAGTAGCAATTAAAGTTACATTATAAACTATAACACTATGCTATATACTGACGCACATACACACAGGTGATTTATCAAAAATAATTGCACTGTTGTATGTCAACACAACAATTATATATTGACGACATACATTTCGAAATGTTAGCAGTATTGGTACTACACTACACTTGTTTGAAACTTAATTTTCCTTCCACACAAATATCAACTTTGAATACATGCTGTACTTGTTTCTGTACATATTTGATTGTTGTATTTCTTTTTCAGATGAAAACAGTGGAAATGGTGTCAGTTCACTATCTGAAAGAGGGGCACTGCCTGGAAACACAGAAGTAGGTTTTGTTTTATATATCTCACATATCATACACACAGCCAGTAGCTGACTAACTAAGCATAAAGAAGGAAAACAGGAAGAAACAGCTAATCTGGCTCTGAGTCAAGGTAAGATAGGCAGAGTGGTATGTTTCCCAAAATGTTAAACTATTCCTTTAATGTTAATAATTTAGTAAGTAAATTTAGTAATTGTTACACTGTTCAGTAAAATTTTTTTCTTGATTCAATCTGGTACAAAGGTTAAGGTTCATACTATTTCTAAAGCCAGTGTTCCTTTCTTTGCAGGCACCAGATATTTTATGCCATTGTTTACGTTTGTGTGATTTTGGTCGACTTGTGCACTGATCCTCTGTTTGCTCACTGCTCTCACTGCTGATTCAAAAGACTTCTGTGTCTCAAAGAGCTCCCTGCATTAGTCTCACGGTGAGAGAGAAATAAACTGTTACTGATCAGACAGTCAGTCTGCTGGGTTTTCAGTGGCACAGTGAGGCCATCAAGCAGATGGTTTATCCATCTTTATTCATAACACTGAATATATTATGCTTATGTTAAATAAAAGGTCAATTCATGCATTGTGAGCTGGTGTTCAGTAAGCTACTGAACATACAGGTTACTCCATGTTGTCGCTAAGCTTTTATATTGTGGCTGAATATATGGCAGACACCCTCAAAATACAAGAAACTGGAACCAGTTGTTCTCTTTCTGCTGATGTGTTTTTTGCCATCTCAGCAAAATGATGAAATCATTTTTAAAGCAATGGTAAAGTAAATCATTGTACTGATATTAATAACTACTACAACTATAATCGTTAAGAATACATTTTATATATTTCACTACATTCCTCTCAAACATGAAATTAAATAATCAAATTAAAATGATTCAACTCTGTCTAACAAAGATATTTTATTGTTTTCTTATTTTCATAAAACAAAATATGTGGCAATTTTAAACAACAACTAGAAATTTAATTAATTAATTTAACTGTAAATGGATCCTATCAGTCTTAAAAAGTCCTAAAATCCAAAATGACACACGAAGACTGAAAGTTTATAGAAATCTTCCAAGTTGGGTTATGAGATACTGTACATACTGATTTACATGTCCACATTATTGTATATCACATACTGTAGATCACTTGATCTTGTATCCGTTTACAGCATTTGATCATTTCTATAGAGTGTTGTTTCCAGTGGCAGAGATAATAGTTCATGAGTTCATGTCTTAGATGAAGAGACCAATACTGTAAATGGCAAACAGTTTCAGAGTTAAGGCAAAGACTAAAATATAAAACTTTATATAGAACCTGTAGAGTCCGTTTATCCTCCACCATTGACCATTTTTGTGTAATGACAGGCTGCGATTGTGGTATCCAGAATTTCATTTTGTTTTATGTGGTTTTTCTGCAGTCATTATTGGCTCCCTCTAAACTTTTCTCTCAAGGAAACATCCTTTTTAAATACTTTTAAGCACTATTCTGTTGCACTGAGAAGTGGATGTCTCGACACTGGGGTTAGTGGTTTATAGTAACCTAACTGTATATGTATGTATTTATTTATAATTCTGGGACACTGTGTACTTCTCTCCATGTCCAATACTGTGTATCTGTCTGTTAAAGTCTGATGCCGTTATGTTTGTCTTCAAGATCCTGACAGTTTCATTCCTCAGTATCTCTTGAACAAGTATTGCATCTTTCTGTTTGCTTTAGCTTCCCACTCTATAAGAAAGTTAACATGCCTGTTGTTTGTCCTCCAGACAGACAAGTTGCAACCAAACAAAGACACTGTCTTCTTCAGGGACGGAGTACGAAGAGTAGACTTTGTGTTGTCTTATGTAGATGACAAAGATGGAGAAAAGAAACAGGTAAGTGTAGCACATTTAAGTCACTTACCAGTGTAAGTCACATGCTGCTTGACTACTCAGCATTTGAGTGTGGCAGACATTTTTATATAATCCATATCCAGAACAGGAACACATGGGACTACAAAGAGGAAGTGACATTCAAAGACACGACAGTTGTTTTGTAAATGTAAAATCAGCTGTTTGGTGACATAAATAGTACGCAGATCTCCCATAGTCACAAACATAAAATCTCCTCCCTATATAACAGAGACTTCATACTTTCAAGTCAGCAATAAACTCAATAAACCCAAATTTGCATCATGACATGTATCTGTATCTTATGAAGAACTTTTGCTTTGAAGTTAGCTCTGTAAATCAAAAGTGAGGCCTCTGCAATAGAGACTTTGACTGCTCACTCTCAGAAATTAAGAAGCAGGACATTTGGAGCAAAATCCATTACTGTATTAACATTTACAGCATGATTAACATGCTATAAGTATTTATGTACTCGACTAGATTGACTAAAGTTTGTCTTGCATCAGTGTATCCTATTTAAATAAAATGCTTTCTATGTGTTTATGTTCAGCACCAGTGCAGTTATATTTGTTTTTAAACTAAGTACTCAGGGTTTCACTCTTTCCAGTAAGTCACCAGGTTTGCAGTTATAAGTTTGTTTGTCTCAGGGTTTGTTACTTATAATCCAACCCCCTCCCATGCCCCATTTTGGATCAGTCGTCATGACATCTCTGTGCAAATCCACTTGTAAAAGTTTGATATGTCAAACACCAAGTCAGACAGAATGAATGAATAAATGAATGTAAAATGCCTCGTCTATCAGGGCAAGGCAAGTTTTTTTTTACAGGGTCATCAGAAGGGGGCTTTATTCAAATTCTGTAATGAGTGTAGGTAAAACAGAAAATAGGCTGAGACTGTGCAAGTCTGTGTGGCTCTTATGGTTGTGGTGTGTGTGTTTGTCCACAGGAAAGGAGGAAGGAGTTTGAAGCAAACCTTGAGAAAGCAGGACTGGAGCTGGAGACAGAGGATAAATCAGTAAGATATTCAAACACAGAGTGCCTGCACCATCTAGTGGATAGTTTGATGAGGCACATCATGCTCTACAGAAAAGGTCTTAAAGGGATGGTTTAGCATAGACACTAACTGCCATTCTTAAGTATCTTGTGTAAAGATTCTTCACAAATAGTTACAATCTATTTATGCACAGGACTCCAAAGACCAGAAGACATATTTCTTGAAGATCCACGCTCCATGGGATGTACTGGCCACTTATGCTGACGTCTTAAAGATCAAAGTTCCCTTCAAGGAGAGTGACATTCCCCATGGTCAGGATGTCCCACTGGAGTGGCTCTCGCATCCTTTCCGTCTGCCAGATCACATAATGCACCCACAACCTGACTATTTCACCTACCCTTTTGACAAGACCAAGACTGACTTCTTCCTCATCACTGACAAGGACACGTTCTTCCCACCATCCACAAGAAACAGGATTGTGAGTGTTTATTCTTCAAAATTAGAATTGACTTGGCAGTGTCTTTTTGAGTCTTGTATATTACAGTGTTAGAAAATGCTTGTGCAACAATGAAGCAAATGCATTTAACTAAACAGTTCAAATGAATCCAAATCCCTTAATCTCTTGTTAAATCCCTTCCTCGTTGTTAGGTATTCTACATCCTGGCTCGTTGTCCATACTACAAAGAGGGTCGGAAAGACAAAGACAAGACGGGAATCAAGCGATTACTCAGCAACGGGACCTACACAGCTGCCTTCCCACTTCACGATGTAAGACCACATAGAAGAAAGAACATCAATATGTAGTTGTCAAACAATAATAGCAGATTCACTTGGGGTAACAGCAATTTTTCGATAGTACCACTTCAGCACTTCCATTTTGTGAGACGTCTTTACTCATTTACTGAGGGAAATCACTGTGTCCAGCTACTATTTTTCTCTGTTCCTTGCAGAGCCCAGTGGCCCAATTCCATAACTATTAGAAAAAGCTTCCTGGATCATGCACCACATTGAAATGCTGCTTGTATTTCAACCCATGATGATTAAACACATGACAGTTCTATGGAATACATTTTACTCTTAACACTACCTTTACTACTGCTACAGTGACTTCATATCAGTCCATCATGTCAGTAGCTTAAGTAGTTTATGGTTTTTCCTTCTCATTTGTAGTTTTAAAAATGCTGATATTAAGGATAACAAGGATTAGTGGACATGAAGCAAGCCCATTCGTGCCAAGAACTTTTTCTTTAAATTCTAAACATCTTTTTTTTTTTTTTGAGAGTCCACATTCCAATGTTTTTTTTTCTTTTCAGTGTCGATACTGGAAAAGGGCACGAAATGCTGAGTGTGAGAGTGAGCGCTACAACTTGTACAAGCACTGGGCCAGGTTTCTTTGCTTTTACAAAGAGCAGCCTCTGAACCTCATCAGGTAAAAGAAATGGCACCTGGATGCAGTCAGCTTTTGTTTTTACATATACCGCTGATTCTAACGAAGGTTTACTTCCTAGACATAAGTTTAATGGGGTTGTTTGGCTGCAGGAAGTACTATGGAGAAAAGATTGGGATCTACTTTGCCTGGCTGGGCTTCTACACAGAGATGCTGTTCTTTGCAGCCGTCATGGGCCTTATATGTTTTACCTATGGAGTACTCAGCTATGATGACAACATATCAAGGTTAGTACCAGCAGAGGGCACCAGGGAGCTGATAACTATATAGCCAAAAGTATGTAGACATACAAACATTACACTCATATGTGATTATATACCATATTATACCAAACCCATGGGAAAACATATGCTGTTATAACAGCCTCCACAAAATCTTTACCTAAGACTATAATACCTGGCTGCAGAGATCTACTCCCATTCATCTATAAGAGCATTAGTTAAGTCAGGCACTGGTGTTAGGGGATAACACCGAGCTCACATTCTGTGTTCCTCTTCCTGCAAAAACATGTTTGATGAGGTTGAGGTCTGGACTCTGTGCAGGCCAGTCATGCTCTTCCACACCAAACTAGGGAACCTATTTCTTTATGGACATTGAAAGCTTCCTTACCCAGAATTAAGGGACCAAAACCATAACTTAGCTCGACAGACTGACTTTGACACTGCAAGACTAGTGTTTATCTCTGATTATATTTACTTATATGTTTTATTCTCTTTTCAGCAAAGAAATATGTGATGCCAATATTGGGGGCAGCATTGTTATGTGTCCACTTTGTGATAGAAAATGCCCTTTCTGGAAGCTCAACTCTACTTGTCTCTCATCCTGGGTAAAACATTTCTCTTGATATGTTTCTTGAAGCCAGGTGCAACACTCATTTTTATACTACATAGCTGAAATCCATGTGTGTAATGCTATACGTGTCAGTTTATTCAAATGTCTACGGACAAATGAAAAGTATAAATACAATGTTCTTTTTGAACCAATACAGATCTTTTATCTCTTATGATGATTTAAATAATTTGCTTAACCACAATTTAATACAGTAAATGCTATAAATTTAATCTTCCTGAGTTGGCAGTATGTCACCCTTTTTATACCCAGCATGTCACTTCCTCTACTTCTCTAAGGAACTTATCCTTTTTCCATGTTCTCTCTCCCAGCAATCCCATCTGTTTGATAATGAGGGGACAGTGTTCTTTGCCATATTTATGGGGATTTGGGGTAAGTGTCAACACAGTGCAAGCAGCACAGACTAATATCCAATGTACCCCCTCCTCCTGTAACACAGATTTTCACAGTTACAGCCTTTTCACACTGAAGAATCAACCTTTAGCCATACTGCTTCAGCCCAAAGCAACTCGCCAGCACAATTATGTTATTATGTTCAACCAGTTGGATGGTTTGCCCAGTACAGTGTGGGCCAAGAGTGCCTGAAAACTGGTGTCATGCAGAGCAGTTGTAGCAAAAGCCACAACTGATTGAAGTCATAAAAAAAGAAACTAAAAAAAGGTCCAAAAACTACAAACATACATACATACTTGCACAAAGACTGAATTCTCATTCCACAATAAAATCTGTGTTGACTCCCAAACCTAGAGTTGACAACATTTTGCTTCATTTCCTCAAATCAATTTGACAGTAACTCTGTTTCTGGAGATCTGGAAGCGGCGTCAGGCGCGGCTGGAGTACGAGTGGGACTTGGTGGATTTTGAAGAGGAGCAACAACAGCTTCAAATCCGACCAGAATTCGAGATCAGATGCACCAACAGGAGACTCAACAAGATCACTCAGGTGCTTTAGGTTCCTATTTCAACCATGACAATAAACAAGACAAACATGGAATTAAGAAGATGATCCTAAAACAATAAAATCTAAATAAAAGTAATTTATGTTTCAGGAAATGGAGCCCTATCTCCCCATCACTAGCAAATGTGCCCGCTTCTGCCTTTCTTCAGCCACTGTTTTATTCTGGGTAACTGAATGTTCACCTTACTTGTGTGTGTGCGTGCATGTGTACCAGTTACACTATACCTAATTTCCATGACTTGACACATACTGTCAACAAGCTTAACATGTGTATGTGCTCTCTACAGATTTCTCTGATAGTGGCCTGTATCATTGGGGTCATAGCATACAGGCTGGCTGTGTATGCTGCCTTTGCAAGTATAATTAAAGACCCCATGAGAAAGATCCAGGTGGTGGGCAGGTTCATCACCCCACAGTTAGCAACTTCTGTTACTGCGTCCTGCATCAACTTTGTCATCATCATGATCCTCAACTTCTTTTATGAGAGGGTAGCCATTTGGATCACTGATATGGGTAAGGAGGTTTCATCTGACAAGAAAACAATGACTGAGTTTAACACCAATGAGTGTACAATAGAGTCAGGTTCATCCTTTTGTCTCTTCATACTCTCCAATGTTGCTTTTAACACACAATCATCTCGAATGTTTGCCTTGCAGAAATCCCAAAGACCCACCTTGAGTATGAGAACAGGTTAACCATGAAGATGTTTCTGTTCCAGTTTGTCAACTACTACTCCTCGTGTTTCTATGTGGCCTTCTTCAAAGGCAAATTTGTGGGTTATCCTGGTGACTACTCATACATGTTTGGCATGCGGACCAAACTGAGGAATGAGGAGGTGATTTTTTTTTTTTCTGGCCCTATAAGTGCAAGATTTCCACATTGTTCAGCAAGTGAAGTCTCAGTCTCATAATCTAAGGCAAATCAGCAGGAAGTCAAATTAAAGGGCGTTATACAAAAACTAAAAGCTTGTTGCTATCCTAGTGTGACCCGGGAGGCTGTTTGATCGAGCTGACCACACAGCTGGTGATTGTCATGGCTGGGAAACAATTGTGGGGAAACATTCAGGAAGCTCTGCTGCCGTGAGTCCATCAGATCTTTGTCCTCTCACATGCACGCTCTGTGCAGACCACATTTTGTATTATTTTTATCTTGAATTTACTGATTCAGCCTGTTGCAACAGAGAACAGTAAGGATACATTTTGTAGTTGCTGTGCTGATTATTTCATCACCACTCACTGAAAATCTAATGTTGAATTTGTACTAAGTCCAAAGTCTGGTTTTACCTTAATTTAATTATTCCCATATTGACATATGGTTCTTCTTCATGGGCTTATTAATAGGTTGATTCGTAACTGGTGGAGTAGTAGAAAGGGGCGGCACAATCCAGAAAACCATTACAGTCGCTGGGAGCAGGACCATGTCCTGCAGAACTTCAGTCAACTAGGCCTATTCTATGAATACCTGGAGATGGGTGAGATACACATCTGCTTTGGCAGTATTTAAACTTACAGTTCACATATTTTTACATTTATTGGGATGTCCACTGATCACAGCCAGATGTCAGATGTCTCATTTCCCCTTTCTGTCTTTTCTTTTTCATCACTCTCACTCTCTAATTGATCTTCCTGTCTGTTATTTCAGTGATCCAGTTTGGCTTCATCACTCTGTTTGTAGCCTCCTTCCCCTTGGCTCCCCTCCTGGCTCTGTTCAACAACATCCTAGAGATCAGGGTGGATGCCTGGAAGTTCACCACCCAATTCAGACGACCAGTGGCATCCAAGGCCCGAAACATTGGAGCGTGGCAAGGGATCCTCAACGCAGTGGCCATTTTATCCGTTGTTACCAATGTGAGTTTTGTTTGTCAGTAAATGTAAAATACTGTAGACGTTGAGTTCAGTTTGCTGTCTGAATTGAAATACTTCTTTTTTGACTGCCAAATGTCAAATTCAACATGATACTAAGAATAAAACTGTTCTGAAGTTTTACTTTACAGTCAGACATTGCATTGACTGTCTTTTGTGTTCATTACATTCATGCCAGGCTTTTATCATGGCGTTCACCTCGGACATGATTCCCCGTATGGTCTACCTGTATGCCAACAGTGAAAATGCCAGCATGGAGGGCTACGTCAACAACAGCCTGTCAATATACAACATCTCACAAATACCTAAACACAACATGCCTGAGGAACGCAACGACTGGCTTGATAACTTGACCGACACCTGCAGGTATCAGGGGAAGAGCTCGTCATGTATCATTGCAGGTTATAGTGAGAGCAAAACAAAGAAAACAAGTAAAACTTCACATTGGAGAAGCTGAAACCAAAGAAAAATTTAAATTCCGTTTGAAAATTGATCATCAAAATGTAATGGCAATTGATTCTTTGTTAGTTGGCTCACTGATTGACAACATTTTCATTCTAGTATTTTGTATGTCACTATCTGAGTGAATACATTCTTTAAATTCACTCTTCTTGTTGTTTTGTACAGATACCGTGACTACCGTTACCCTCCTGGCCACGAGAGGGAGTACACTCACACCATGCAGTTCTGGCACATCCTGGCAGCAAAAATGGCGTTTATTATTATCATGGAAGTAAGACAGCTTCTGTTTACGTTACAGTGTAAGATCAAATGCTCCAAACTATTTAAAAAATTGACTCAACTCTATATCATGTGATTATCCTCCCACCCCCCCCCCCACCCTGCAGCATGTGGTGTTTGTGGTAAAGTTCTTCGTGGCATGGATGATCCCAGACGTCCCGTCAGATGTGAAGGCACGGATTAAGCGGGAACGCTACCTGATTCAAGAGTATATGCATAACTACGAGGTGGAGAAGCTCAAACTCCAACTGAGCGCCAGTTTCATCACAGAGCCACAGTCAGAGATGTCCTTGATGACAGACAGACATGAAGTGTTGTCTGAGTGCCTGTAACCCCTGCGTCACTACAACTAAACACACCAAAAATGGACATTTCTGGGAGTTTAATACCCTGTTGTGAACATCTATATGCAAGGGCTTTTGTCTTGGGGATAACAAGGCTATTATTAAATTGACTATAACATCAAAATACACTTCTTTATCTGCATTGAGGCATCAGATAAAGAAAAAAAATCCAATGCAACATTTCACTTTGCTTACATACTTTAGAGTAGGTTCTCGAGTGGATAAAACTTTTCTGTGCCATAAAAATTGTTGGAAGGTGTAGGGATGGAAAATAACAACAAAGAGCAAAAAGTCTGACTGCAGTTTTTAACATTCCCCATGTAACACACTCAACCCCCATTTGTTTCCATTTGTCATGACAGAAGTACCATTTGTGGTGTTAAACATTAAATTAAATTAGGTCCAATGTAGTCAAGCTTCTAAGGGGTTGGATATGAAATTATTATTTCAATTGCCTGCATGTCATTCTTCTGCAGAGAATACAAGTTGAAGGACTGAACTTTAGAGTTTAGAGGATGTGTCTGTTGTGAAATTGTTCAAATGATTATTGGGGTTAGAAGTGCATATCATTCACCTATTAATGTAAAAAACGCTTAAACACTCAAACTACCAAATGTTTAAATACATTAGCTATGAAACACATTTATATTGAAGAAAAATAATAGCTTATTTATTAGTTTGTTTTTTAACTGTTTTTAAAATTGGTAGCTATATAATGGTTAGGCCCATCAAGCTATAGCTGGGCTATTAGATTCTCAGTTTTGTTATTTGGATGTGCTGTATTGAAATCCTCTAACAAAACTGTGCATTTGAAAACCAAGTACCTCCATTATACTGCAGCATGGGGGGGTGGTGGTGGTGGTATTGTGGTGAGACAGAAGCTGCAGGCTCATCATGTTTCATCTTCCAAATGTATTTCCAACTTGCACCGGGACCAATTATAAGGCTTCTACCAAAAGAAGAGATTACATGAAGGAAATGTTGGAAGACCTCCGAGAAGATCTTCTGTTTTAATACAATCAGTTTGTGTGGATGAGTTCAGGTTGATTGTGCATTGGCTTTACTCCTCCTTGTGTTACACAGGGATAATAAATGGCCTATATTTCTGTTCTCAGATATTCCTATCTCCCTATGCTGTAGGCACAAACAACTGTAACCTTGATTTTAGAGATGTGCAGAAAAGAGAAGTTCTTGTAGCCTGTAACATGTGAGTAAGGATTTCAGTGAAAAAATAAATACTTAATGACTTTTAGTACCTATCTCTAGCTGGATACTAAGTGTTGCTGTGGATATAAAGAATGTGTTATCTATTTAAATGGGTTGTAGAGCCATTAATTTATTGATCTGTTTATGTTCTGTAGCCTGAAGCAATTGTTTTTAGTTTAGAGTTACTTCATAATCCATAATGATTTTTTTTTTTTTTTTAATCAGTTTACTTGGAACACTTTACTTCTTATTTTTTGCTATTCGCCACCTCATTATGACCACTGAGCAATGTTAGTTCAGAAAGTTTTTCAAGTACATTTTATGTTATAAATGATTACTTTATCAAAGGTATGAGACAAGTAACAATCGCCTACATGTTTTTTGGTAAACAGACCTGATTATATTTCTTTATTATAGATTAGTGATTTATCACTAATAATCTTTTTATCTGCTTAAGCTTAACATGCATGTGGAATTTTCTGTGTTCGTATTCAGACTTCTTAGTGATTTACACTGTAACTGATGCAGTTGTGATTCTAGCAGCAAATAATATAGGACAGTCAAAACATAAGCCTGTCTTACTTAAGTCTCAGGATTAAACATCCTCCAGTATTTGCGGAGCATCACTTGCTGACACAGTATGCAGATGTATGTAAGGGTGTATGCATGATACTGCAAGATGCATAATGTATTTCCCAGCAAACAAATGCCTTAAACGTCCATGTTTACTTGTTTTCATATGATTTTGGAATGACAGAGTTTCCTCTCTGAATTCAAAACTTATTTCAAGTTTCTGCAAAGTACTTGTTTTGTCTTGTTCAGCGTGCAGGAATTGTAATATTGTTACATTCTAATCTCATTGTAGCCCATTGTACAGAAATGTAGAGAATAATATTCACAATAAATGAAGAAACAACTAGTTTTAGTTTGAGTTTTTGTGTGTGTGGTCTATACAAGAGCACAAAACTAAATAAAAGTCAGATATCAAACAGTTAAAGGCTTATACTTCACATGGACCAAGACCAGCTGTGTGAGAGTAACTAATGTGAGTTATTTCCATAAAGAAGTTCAATAAACCACTAATGAAGCATAATATAATATATGCAAACATTTTTGTTTCTGGGGGAGACAAGACTTTTGTAAGTAGCATGTAGGATCACAACTGGCTTGCGATCTAGTTGTGATGCTTTAAATTTCTTCTGTTACACATCATTTTAAACTCAGATTCCATGTAAGCCCAGAGAAACTTTGCTGCTTCAGCGAATTGATGTGAAAATGCTATAAAGCCAACGCTGTACACACATTGTTATGCACAGGTCAAACATCACAGTGAGGTGACAACAAACAAAACACATCTTTAAGTTGAAGAAAACTTCAAATCAAAAGAAAAACTATTAAAAAAAAAACAAAACTATATATAGTTGCAAATAAGAAAACAGAATAGTACCAATCATCTCACAATAGTCATGCATAAAAGGAAAAGGAAACCCCCCATAAAATTAAGTTTGAGGCTTGCACCCGTTTGAAAAAGCGGCAGTGTTATGAATGGCCACCAGGTGGCGGCCAATACCCACAAATGACGAGAAAACCACAGACGCTTCGCTCGCACCTCTTTTATCCTTAAATCACACCTCTACGAGCCATCTCAAAATGTATGAGGATTATTTATCATTACAGTTAGAATGTTTGTTATTATCGTGAATTAATTGTTATTGTTATTAGCAGTAGGGGCAGTGGTGGTAGCCGTGGGTTATTATTAGGCCTTCATGCATTAGTGTTTTTATTATTTGGCTTAACTTGATCTGCAGAGGGCGGGAACCAGATGAGTTTATACCATCAACATATTCAACATAAACGCCTCCAAAACCGTGCTCATTCTTCTGTAGGAGGACGTGGTCGTCAGGGCGATGGAAATCAGGGAGACGCTTAAATTATTGATGGATCTCTAGGTTGGGGAGAGGCGGCTGTTGGGGGGAATCCACTCCCGCTCATTTGGTTTCCATAGCACCGCCCTCAGGAGAGCTGCAGCTTTCATGTAAGGGGTTACCATGGTTGTTGGGTTTTTTTTCCTTTTTATTAAATGTTTTTTTTTTTGCCTCATAAAAACGCAAAAATAAAACCAAACAGAGGAAATAGAGTGTATTATTATTTAGCTTCTGAAAAAAAAAGCGACGGATTGAACTACAACACATCTCTCTCTTTCTCTCTCTCTCCACCACAACCCGAAAAATATTGTATGAAATTACTAATAGAAACAGGCTCATGTGTGTAACATCTGCATGTTATATTTTGATTCTGGCCTTCGTTTGTGCTGAGCAGCTGGCCAGATGTTGAACGCGGAGCTGCTGTCGCTGACCTCGGTGCTGAACACGACGTCAGATGAACCTGCGCTCACCACAGGAGACACGATACAGCCTCACTCCCTCTGATTTATTGAAGCTACTTCAAACACCCACTTCTGCTTTCTAAACTCCGAGATTTTTTTTTGTAATCTGTCCATTCAGTCCCTCTCTCTCTCTCTCTCTCTCTCTCTCTCTCTCTTTTTGTCTCGGACACTGATCCATATCGGTCGACGACGCTGACACTCAGTTTCACTCCTTTTCGTTTTCGTCGTGATGGCACTTGGCGCAGCTACTGTACTCCAGGCAGGGGACGAGTTGGTGGTGGATGGAGGCGCACAGCTCGTTTGATTCCCCTTGTACAGGCTACAACCAAGGTGTTTTTGCTTCAGCGCTTTCAGTGTGAAAATTAGTCTCGTTTGTTGGATCGTCGCCTCTCTGGGCTCAGATTTGTTATAACTTCGTTTGTTGTTTTCCTTGTAGCCGCTGCAGTCGGCCATCCCGCGCCGTATAACATGACGATTAAGCAGTAAAATAATATTGAGAAAATAGGCCTACACACAGAAACTGGATATGGAGTCAGTGAAGACGAAAGCTACGGCGGGGGTGAAGGAATTTGCGGGGAAGACCCTGGGTCAAATGTACAGGTAAGGACAGGCTTTATCTATCCATCTATCTATATATAGATAGATAGATGTATATGTGTGTGTGTGTGTGTGTGCGTGTGATTTACCTGATCCTAAAATTGGATTTGCAATGGTGGATTTGAACTAGATACGAGTCACGGTGATGTGTGGGTGTGCAGGCCATGAAAAAAAAACTGATTTACAACTTATACGGATCTCTGGTCACGCCTCTAGAAGCGAGAAGAAAATTATGCAATCAAATGTGTGTGTGTGTGTGTGTGTGTGTGTGTGTGTGTGTGTGTGTGTGTGGTGATGGCTGAGGTTTGGATGAAAACGCGCGCGCGGTCAGTCCGTCCTGATGCGGGGCCCTGGCGTGAATCTCATTAACAGAGCAGGATTACGCACAAAATTTTGGGGGGTTCATTCATAATTTATGATGCTCTTCATATCATCTTTAAAGGCCAGTGACGCACGCGTGATAACAAACCTACACAGTCTGTGTCCCATATTAATTTAAAACCACCGTTTTATTCTTTTCTTTCTTTTGATTTCAATTGATTTGTATGACTTTTCTTTAATGTCGACATCCTGCTCGTTTCTGCAGCTGCAGCTGAATGAATAACGGGTTAGACTCCCGGCTATATTTAGATTATTCCCTGGTGAATTTATCGGCCATATTTTTCATTTGGGAGCATTTCCTGTGTTTAATCTCTCGAAATCTACAGGAGACATCAAGTAAAACTAATTCAGATTTATTGGGGTGAATTTTGGTTTTCATAAAAAAGTATTTTCCTTTCTGAGTAGTGAGGCCTTTCATCTCACTGCCAGTTCTGCATCTACCTGCTTTTTATTCGATTGTTTTTCTGCCCTTTTAAAATCAGATTCTTAAATTTCTCATTCGCTTGCAGACACAAGAATTTAAACACTTTTTGTCATTAACTTTCCTGGTGGGTGAAAAAGGAAAAGGACTTTGAGGGATGCCCACAGCCGTGTGTCTGGAGGCTGGAGCTGCTGCTTGGTCTCGTGAATGCTGATTAGTGTGAACAGGAGCTGCTGCTGCAATGCGGTACAGTCAGGGACACGCTCGCCTCTGCTCAGATCCACAGCCGACCTTTGCTTCATTGTTGTTTTCTTCAGCGCAAATAAATGAACTTACGTGCTTTTATTCATCGCTCGTGTCTCTTTGAATCATCTGACTTGAAGCATATGAGGCTTCTTAGTGTGACAGACAGAAAACGCAGTGTAGAGGCCTCTACCCTCACAGCTCCGGGATATCACTGTGGTGATTGTGCAAGAAGTGTTTCCTGCACTTTGACTAGAGCCACAACAAACCACTCGAGATCCAAGTATCAAGTCCATAAAAAAAGTATTCATACAAAGTGGAAATAACAACGGGCCTCCTTACTAATATTTTCCATTAGGAGAGGACTTGTGTGTTAATTTTTTTTTTTTTTTTTTTTCGAGCATCTTCATCTCATGTGATGTGTTTTTACTTGGGGTCTGAGGAGTCAGTGTTGTCCTGACCTGGCTGTTGCAGGGTGATAGAGAGGAAACAGAAAAGCGGTGAGGTGATCGAGCTGACGGAGGATGGGCGGCCCCGGGAGGCCGCGGAGAAGAAACCCCCGCTGTGCGACTGCAAGTGCTTCGGTCTGCCCCGTCGCTACATCATCGCCATCATGAGCGGCCTGGGCTTCTGCATCTCCTTCGGTATCCGGTGTAACCTGGGCGTGGCCATAGTGGGCATGGTCAACAACAGCACCATGCACCAGAACGGCAAGATCATCATCAAAGAGGTGTGGCACCGGCAGCAAGTGTCCCCGACGTAAAAACAACGCAGAGCCAAGACACCTCATTACACCTTATTTCATCCAGAGACTGGGGGAGAGGGGGCCACCGACCTCCCCTCACTCAAAACTGAATCTGTTCAGGCCTACTGCCAGGTTAGGCCAGAAAATTAGCCTGTTTCCAGATTTTTCGACAACGACCAACAATCATGGCTGATGTGCCTTTTCAAAATTGAAGCGAATATTTCAAAGATTTGATTTCTTATTAAACAGGCCTGCGCATTTTAAAACAGGCCCAAACAGTGAAATGCGCCAAATTACTGCGTTTTATCATATCATGTATAGGCTAGCCTTTATAATAGGCCTATATTCTTCGGGTATAGGCCTATCGTGTCATTGGGCTATAAAAAGATTTCAACTCAAATGCATCGCTGTATCTTGAGTTTAAAGCCAAAACCATGTAACTAGAATAACAGTTATTCTAAAACTGAGAGCACAGCCTCACAAAAAGGGCACATGTGGACAAGGTTAAAGGCACATCTTTAAAGGTTGTCTGTGGATTCATAACAGAATATACATACAGGCTACTTCTGTAAAATCGATGCATACAGACAGCCTGTTTTACTAAAAAATAAACGCCTACATCCAACATGAAGAGCTATTCACATTTCACACAGCTTCTCGGTGGTTCTTCATTGACAGGGCAGAAGAGATTAATCATTGTGATCAGATCAGTGTCATCTCATCGAAACAAACCCTGCAGGCCTTTAATAACCAGGCCTGATTCCAGACCAGTCCCATCGGACTATAACGTTGTTGTTTTTTTTCGTTTACCTCTCGACTGGCGGCCACAAGAAAATCATGGTCATATCCTCAACGCCTGTGTTAGTTTTTTTTTTACAGGCGTTGTTTTCCCTGTTATCTAACAGAAAGCCAAGTTCAACTGGGATCCTGAGACGGTGGGAATGATTCACGGATCTTTTTTCTGGGGCTACATCGTGACACAAATCCCGGGGGGATACATATCCTCCAGACTGGCAGCAAACAGGTAGGCGGCACCACCGTGAATGACCATAAATAATAAACGCATCACAGCCCCGTCGGTTCTGCCGGATGAAGCACCGTGACCGTTTAGGGTTTTAGGCCCATTAAACTAAATTACTCAAGAATCTCCACACATTATATCCTTTCTCTCTTTCTTTCTTATTTTTAATAAACTAGATAGGAAGCGAAAACGAACACATGGGGACTGGAATATATTCCGTTAGTACAAAAAAAAAAAAAAAAAAAAAAAAAAAAAACAAAGCAAAGGGGGAAAAAACGTGAATTATTTGCATGAGCAAATTCACAGTTCGAGGCTGAGCATCGCTCAGTCAGCTGCTCTGAAGAGGCGCAGGGCTGCAGGCAGGGCACCGGGCTGGCAGCCTCACGGCTCCCGGTGTCAGGGCCTCCTGCCACCTGTTAATGAGCTCCCCGGGGGGAGCCGGGTTTAATCTGTCGCTCTCTCAGGGCATCGAGACCGGGCCGTGTCCTGTCGCCAAAGGCTTTTATTCACGTGAGCACTGCCAATGCATTAAGTCATTGTAATTACGGTTTAGCCTGTTACAGACATAAAGCTGTATAATATCAATGCGACGGCGCACGTGTTTGGATGGACATTGATATACAGCATAGACTACACTGTTAACCAATGTCTCTAAAGGGAAAAAATCGATAAAGGAAAAAAAATGGTTTTGTTTGTAACGCAATAGAAGAGGCCTAAATCTAGAGCACGCTATTAATAAAAAGGTTTATCAGTTAAAAGATAAATATTAGTCAATAATAATTAGCCTATTTGGACAAAGTGCAACTAGAGCAGCCAGATAAGAAGCTACACGCTGCAGCCGCTCCACAGAAAATAATCATAATAAAGAAAGAAAGGTATATAAAATAAATTCCCGGCCCTGCCTCTGCTCCTCGCCCTGATGATTGACAGGGGGACGCAATTGAATCAATTGGTCTCGTGCCCAACAGTCGTCTCAACCGGATTAGGGGCTTGCCCCCCGCGTGCAGGCGCAAGGTTCAGAGGAGACGTGATAGAAATGAGAAATAGCTCATGGCCTGGTCCTTCCTGCCCGATGTCTCTCGATCAGCTGCTTCCTTCCGGTAAAAAATAATTTAAAAAAAAAAAGCTCTTTTTCCTAATTAACTAACAAAAATAAAGACACTTCTCAACAACGCCTATATGAATGCCTTTTTCTAAATAATTGGTGAAGTCATAATAAATAAAGTGGGCCTAAATAATAATAAAAAAAGACAAGCAAATCTTATACTTTCCTCTAATTCAATGTCAAATTAATATCAATGTCGTTTTTAAATGAAAGATAGGTAGGCTACTTCCTGAAGGTTTACCCACGTGATCACAGTTGCTAGGCGACACGTAGCCATCACTGTGACCATTAAAGGGGCGTTGTCTAAGTAGATCTCTGCTGCTCTGACATTTATGCACTTCACAGATCTTACATGCAACACGTTTCTCTTTTTTCCAGAAAGAGATAAAGACAAAGACACTTTGGCCTTTCATGTAAAATATGGGCCGATTACATTTCACTAATATTTTCAGTGGTGGAAGCAGTAGCTACTTGGACCACGATTAACTTGCAAAATCACCTCTAGCGTAGGAAAATGTAGAAGTTGTGTATTCATGCAAATTGGCCTAATGCATTTGAATGTATAGGCTATTATTTGATTACCATTATTGGTCCATTAGTGTATAAACATAGCTTTGTTGATGCTAATAGTAGGGCTAATATTAACTAGCCTAATTGGTATAAAACTAGGCTACAGCTGGGTATTGCAATCTACAAATATCCATCATAACTGATTTTTTTTTAAATTATATTTTGTTTTAGTAATGTGAATCTGCAAATTAAAACAACAACTAGCAACTACAGCTGTAAAATAAATGTAGTCGAGTATTGAGTATAAGCCTATTCAAGTAGTTTACAGTAGCATACTAGACATACTTAGTATTCATCATTAGATGTTTCCAGTCTCCAGTGTATAAACCAACAATACTTTACAAAAATGTCCTAAAAAAGTAGGTATATTTCATCTAATATAATGTTCCTTGCCACCAAAGCAAAACTGTGTAGGTTAAATAACATAATTGTAGTTCAGTTCATGATAATAAGGGGAGCTGCTAAATGGTACATTTAAAATGCATTTTATCGTTTTCAGGGTATTTGGTGCAGCCATTGTCCTAACCTCGACTCTCAACATGTTCATTCCCTCGGCTGCACGAGTCCATTATGGGTGCGTCATTTTTGTCAGGATATTACAAGGGCTGGTGGAGGTAAGAGGCTGTTAACATACCAAGGTGGCAGATTTCTGAATCATTCTTCCTTTAAATAAAAATTATAGTAAATGAAAGTCAGTACTGAACTTATTCTCACCATTAGCAGAACATAAAGAGTACATTGTCTGATGTGAGTTTCTGTTATTATGGATATAGCTGGGGATTTGCAGTGAAACACAATACAATAGCGCCTCCTCAAAATTTGACTCTACAAGAAAACAAAAGGGAAGACTTTACTGTAGTATCATGCACCGGATATTCAGCCAGGGGAAACATGAGATGCGCTGTATTGATCCAGACCACTATAGCTGAGTGTTTGTGGGATAATCTAGTTCATTTTTAACTGTCACACATTGTAACCTAAATACACAACAGCAAATGCTTGTAGACAGATTGATGAAAAGAAAAATGCTTATATGCAAACGCACATCAATTCTCTGGTTGTGTAGTGGAACATTGCACCAGATCTTTAATGAATCTTGGCATGTTGATGAAACTGATCTTACACGAAAAAAAATATACAAAGCTGATAGTACTGTTCTTAGCTATACAAATATAAAAGAGACAATGGAATGTAAAGATAACATTGTTGATGGGCATTATTTAGAAGATCACTTCTTAGGACAAGGGAATGTCTGGCTAGTTTAATGTTTTTGGAAAAATGGTATCAAACGATTAGTCGAGATGGTAAATAACTCTTCCATCAGTGGAGGTCTAGCATCAACTAGAACGTTAATTAAACATTTTAATTCCAATTAGCACATTCAATTGGAGGAAAACTGACAGTTATTTTCCATCATGTGGAGAATTAATACCAGCAATCTAATTTTATAATCTAATATTTCATCCCTCAAAGACTGGTGGCACGACACTGTTCTCCTAAGACTGCACATGCAGATGGTATTTTATATCAGCACGGTTTGTTCAAATTAGTGACTGATGAACATTTAATAGGTGCAGGGCTGCTCTGTTCCATGAACAGCTCAGTCCTCTTTGCTCAGTTTGTCTATATTAATTACAAAAGGTGAAAATGTAAAATTTTTATTAGTTCTTATATATATATTTTGAGACCATTATTTACTGGGGCGATACTGCATTGGGTGTAAATTAATGCACAGATGCAGCCAATAATTTGTTAACTGCAGACACCTATACATTTATAATTATTCAGTTTAAAGCATCTCACTGACTGCTGGGAAGCCAAATGTCATGAGCATTATTCACTCTCATTAACTGCACATTTCCAACATACTGTTTGTATCCAGAAGACTAAGCACTCAAAATAGTAGGCCAAAGCACACGGTTTTCCAGTCTCTTTTAATCTGTTTCCGCATGTATCCTAACTGTGAACTGATGCTGTCTATTGCTCTGTGATGTTTAGGGAGTGACCTACCCTGCCTGTCATGGCATCTGGAGTAAGTGGGCTCCTCCACTGGAGAGGAGTCGTCTGGCCACCATATCATTCTGTGGTAAATACTTCCTGCTGGCCTTTAGAAATTGCGTTGAGAATTAATGTCTTACTTGTTACTATATTGGTTTGTATTAGAAGTTTGTATTTCCAAGCTTTGACTCCCTCATCTCACTGTCTGCCAGGCTCTTATGCTGGCGCTGTGATAGCGATGCCTCTGGCTGGGATCCTGGTTCAGTATTCAGGCTGGTCCTCAGTGTTCTATGTCTATGGTAAGATTGATTGATGAGGGCTTGCATGTAATATGTATTTTATTATTATTGCACTGGGGAATGGAAAATTAGGTGCAACTGTGTGGTAAGAAGATAACAAAAGGCACACACATACTGTTAATGTGTGTATCTGAAGTGTTATAAGTGTTATTAAACTTAAAATGAATGAGTTTGACAGTGAGAAAATCTGGTGAAAGTCAAATGGATTTATCCAGGCAGACTGGGTATTGATCCCCCCGCCCCAATGTTTTGGTGTGTCAATAAATAATCCCTGATCTTTCTCTCTGGATTGAATACAGTTAGCTTTCCTGTCTGGGTTTTATTCTCTCAGGCATTTCCTCAGAAAGATCAGGATACCAAACACTGCGTGTCTGTGTGCGGTGTGTGTGTGTGTGTGTGTGTGTGTGTGTGTGTGTGTGTGTGTGTGTGTGTGTGTGTGTGTGTGTGTGTTTTGTATACTTACTGATGAGGTCAGAATTAGTTACAATACTTTCATCTATAATTATATTAAATCCTAACATCTTCTCTGTCATATGCAGGATGTTTTGGCATCTTCTGGTATATGTTCTGGATCTTGGTGTCTTATGAGAGCCCTGCTGAACATCCATCAATCACTGATGAGGAACGCTGCTACATTGAAGAGAGCATAGGAGAGAGTGCCAAGCTAATGGGTCCTTCTGAGGTGAGAGCATAGCCTAAAGATATCCAGATAACAACGTAGACTTATGAGAGTAAATATATTTGTAGCCTGTTTCTCAATCTTTGGTACCAACGCAATTCCAAGTAATGCTACTAAGAGCAATTTCCATTATCTTCTGTTTTTTATGTAGATTTATTTTTAACATCTAATCCTTTGTGATGGTCTCATCCAGAAATTCAAGACCCCTTGGAAGAAGTTCTTCACCTCTATGCCTGTCTATGCAATCATTGTGGCCAACTTCTGCAGGAGCTGGACTTTTTACCTACTGCTGATCAGCCAACCTGCATATTTCGAGGAAGTGTTTGGCTTTGAGATAAGCAAGGTGAACTTATGATACAAGTCAGTTAACGAATGATACATAACCATATATTAATGCACTCAATGCTAACTCTAGTTCAGCCCATGAAATGACAATATTTCTGTTTAGTATTGCGCTCAATCACTTAAAGATAAAAAATTCCTTCAAATTTGGTGTTATACAAAAATATTTATAGCATAACCAACCAAAAATCAAATCCAAACATTGGGAAAAACATCCTTCCCTAATATCAATAAAGACTGAAACATTCCAATTTGCTAATAAATAAATGGTAGAAGGTAAATGTGGTGCATAATGCACTACGCATTATGCACCACATTTATCTTCTACCAGTTATACATTTGAATTCAGTGTAAACTGTATACAATACATTGTGCCCTCACAAACTCACATCAGAGCAAAAAATGTGTCCATGAATGTCACAATTCATGCTCACGTTTTATAGCTGAAAAATGAAGTTGTTTGTGATGACATTGTCAGTGATGATGATTCACTTACTATAGAGTAAATTATTTTGTATTTTGTAAATCAAGTAGTGAATGAATTAATACTTTTATAGCCTTTGATTCAAATGTCATTAAATCCTGAAGAAAAATGTGACACCATCTTTTTCCAGCTGAGTCTTGACTGTAAGAGTAACACAGAGAAAATACAAAAACACGATTCGCTCAATTTAAGTACTGTTACTACTATAGCACATCATTTTGTGCCTGTGTAGGAAGAAGCTGATTAAAAAATGATTGTTTGGATCTTTATAAATAAACAAAATAAAAAAATAAAATAATAAAATAGATAAATGAATGTTAAATAAATGAATGAATAGATTAACAAACATCTATAGTTTGAAAAATTTGTAGTTTTTGTGCTACGTTTGTTCATTTGTGCTGATGTGGTTGTAGGTCGGGATACTGTCTGCCCTTCCCCATTTGGTGATGACCATCATTGTGCCCATTGGCGGCCAACTGGCCGACTACCTGCGCAGCAGGAACATCGTGACAACTACCACTGTCAGGAAAATGATGAACTGTGGAGGTGAGAAGTCTGAACTGAGAATGAAATATCATTTTCCACACCTTCTCTCTGCAATGTAACAGGGTGTTATTCTCATGGTGTTAGATCCATACTGTTCTTTTTGCAGTTGCTCTTCACTGCCAGATGGGTCTAAGAGACACTTGTGTTTGTATTTTTGTAAAAATCCATCTGTTCAATTCATGTACATGAGTTGAGTTGCTGATTGTGACTGTGCATTGATTTCGTATCTGTCACCTACTTGATCGAGTGTAGACCGTGTATCATGCTTAATTCAATTGGCATTGCGATAACCAATAGCCCCTGGGCTTTGTTTGTTTCTGTGCATGTGACCTGCTGTCTCTCTCTGTTAGGATTTGGCATGGAGGCCACATTGCTGCTGGTGGTTGGATATTCCCACAGCAAAGGGGTGGCCATCTCCTTCCTGGTACTGGCAGTGGGCTTCAGTGGATTTGCTATATCAGGTTAGTATAAGTAAAACACACTTTCAGCTCATTTGCAAAGCTGATAATGTTACTGTACTGTTTATTGGTATGGTTTTGAAAATATGCCATTATTTAGTAAAGAAAGTTGATTAATTTCAAGTGGGTTGAAAATAATATTTGTACATGTACGTATTTGCATTCTTGCTGAGATGAAAAGATTGATACCATTCGTATATAAACATGAGGATAGGAGCTAGCATAGCATAGATAGGTTAGCATAGCTTCACTCTAAAGACTATAAACCTATAAACACATTATAACCTATTTAATTCATACTAAAAAAAACTCCAAGAGTCCAAGAGGACTTTTATAACCTTTGGGTAGTGTCAAGCTAGCAGTTACCCCTCTACTCCTAGTCTCTACGCTAAGCTAAGCAAAGCTAAGCATCTACTAGCTCCAGCTTCATATTAGCTGCACACACACCAGGGTGGCATCAATCTCTTCTCTCAACAAGAAAGAGAAGAAACCTATTTCCCCAAAACGCAAACTATTCTTAGTTTATTAGTTTATAGCAGACTGTAATTCCAGTGTTCAGTGCAGTAAATTTATGCCAGTTTAATGGACTGTGGGAGATTTTTAAAAACATTTGAATATAATTTTGCATTTCATAAAGAGCTATATAATTTTCCATGACCAACATTAGTCTATAAAATGAGAATAAGTGATGTAATTGTAGTTGTTCTTCTTTATTAATAATAATTTATTTATTCTTTTTTGATCACTGGCTCTTTAATCTCATTTCTCTTCAGTCGAAAAATACAAAATGACAAAGAACAACTAAAGTTGTTGTAAAGAGCAGAGCTGAACAGTAGACCTAGACTCTTTGACAAGCATCTGTGAGTGTGGGGATTTAAAAAAATCTAACATATTTGGAATTACTTATGTTTTGTTAACGTGCATTTGCTGTTATTTGATAACATGATGTTGATGTTCTGTATGTAACATTCATTCAAATAACACCAGCAATAAACTTACACAAAATTAGCTGTGTTGCTAAAGACTTCATCATATCATTAGATTTAGGATATGAATCGCACATTTTTACCTGGCGGCACAATTAATCTTTCAGCTTTCTGCTGCTGTTATATGTTTATCTTATATGTTTATACTTGGCTACAGAGGATGCAGATGTCTATGACTGAGAGCAAAATCAGTACCTTGCCTGTTGTTCTTGAGCTTTCTCCTGGAGTGTTTAATAATTCAGTGCTAGCTGTCCCCGGGGGATTTGCTGGGCAGCCAGCAGCTCAGCGAGGACACTTACTCATTCAGCCAGTCAAGGTGGGGGAGGAGGAGGATCTTTGCCAAGTTGCTGCCTATTTCTCCTACATGATGGCCACCACTTGCTCTGCTTTTATCCACAACTATATGTCTGTAGCTTTTTTTTCTTGACACATATGGTCATGGTGCTTCCCTCTGTAAGACATTTACATTGGGGTTCCTGGAGTTGCCATATTTAAAATGGTAAATTTTAATCAACAATATTTATATTTCACCTTTTTTTACTCCACTAGGTTTTAACGTCAATCACTTGGATATTGCTCCACGTTATGCCAGTATCCTCATGGGCATCTCTAATGGTGTGGGCACCCTGTCTGGGATGGTGTGCCCACTGATTGTTGGTGCTATGACAAAGAACAAGGTAAGGGTCTTTCCCCTTCAGGCTCCAAACATTGGAGTAATAAAGACTCCCATTTCATGTGTGAGCAATAAGTACAGTACAGTTCAGTGAAATAAGTTAGGTGTTACCAAAAAGAAACACTTATTTTGTTTTCAGCAGCACTTTAATTTCTTTGGTCAATGGACACTCCCTCTGTGTTGAATTATACTTGATTGAATAGACATTTTGTTTTTATGGTAGGCAATGCAGACTTAATGATTTTGGGACATTATGCCCACTACACCGAAAACACTATACATTTCAGCGAGTGAAAAGCTATATTAATGTTAGGCTTGACCTATTATATTAGTGTAGTTCGACAGGAAAAATATAAAACTATATGCATAAATTATTCATTTAGCCAATGAATTATAGATTAATCTAAACCCTTAACATATTGTATAGTTGTGAAATTTGGCTTATTTTACACTGTGATGGTATTGTGTGTATTCTGTATAAGCTTTGAGTAACAAGTAAAATGTGCATTTGTTGGGAAAAACTTTCAGCTGCATATTAACACAAATTTAATACACTACTGAGTATTTGTGGCACCAGGCCAGTATATGTTATGTAATGAAGGAGAATATCACCCAGTGCAATGGTGTGGCTTACTGACGTGCCTCTAACAGGTTTTAGTCAACAGTGTCTATAGCACACAGAGTTAGCAGGATCAATTCATTACTGGTTTTGGATATGTTTGTGGGATAAGTTCATAGTTTTCCTATGATTTTCTCTCCCTGTCAGACTCGAGAGGAGTGGCAGTATGTATTCCTGATTGCCTCCCTGGTGCATTATGGGGGCGTGGTGTTTTATGGGATCTTTGCTTCGGGAGAAAAACAGCCGTGGGCCGACCCAGAGCTGACCAGTGAGGAGAAGTGTGGCTTCATCGATGAAGATGAGCTGGCAGAAGAGACAGGCGACATTACTCAGAGTTACGGGGCATTTGGAGGTCCGGCTAAGACGTACGGCACGACCACGCAGGTGAATGGAGGCTGGGCTGCTGGCTGGGAGAAGACGGAGGAGTACGTCCAAGAAGAAGCACAGGGAGGAGGCTACGGATACAGGCAGGATGAGGGATACTCCTAGACCAAACACGCATTCACTGACATGAGTAGACTTATTTTCCTGAGTGTGCTTCAGTTTAGTCATGAAAAATATCAACAAACAAGAAAGAAGAAAAATTACAATCCATTGTTGTGTTGTTTGCACAAATTCTAAAAAAAATAAAATAAAAAAAAAATTCTAAAAAATGATCAACTTACTGTAAAAATGACTAAAATATAAGATTGATTAATAGAGATGTAACACATATCAAATTGGAAGTCTGTAAATGTATTATTATGCATATTTATAATAGATATATTTATTTCGAGTGCAACTGTGTGTAGACGTAAACATTTTCATCCCATCAACCAAGGCTTTGTGACCACACTGAAGCCTGTAGGGTTACATAGAAGCTGCAAATCAGAGCAGGTCCCTTATTTATCAAATTAACTGTTACAGTACAACGTCCTACAAGCCAGCCATTACAGTGTATGAATGTCACTGCACAGCATTGTAAACAGAAACTAGACACTCTGTTGATATAGATTGTACTGTATCTCTCCTGAATGCACTCAGAGTAGTGTGACCTCTTAATGCACAATGATCATTTTTTTTCCTATCCGCAGCTTCTTGTGTGTGTAAATTTAAGTCCTTAACATGTAAGTGACCTGCTGTAGAGATTTGGTTTGAGAGTGGCGTAACAACTTGTGATGACCGTTTGTTTACACTTTGCTACATGTGATCCATTTTGTACCTCTGCCATTAAGAGTGTGTTTGTTTAGCATTTGAAACCCGCCACATCTCAGCAGTGTAGTGCAGGAGTAAAGCCATTTTCATTACTATACTTCATGCTACTGTCAGAAAAAGTCTAGCTATACCAATGCATTGTCGAAAGATTTGTCTTACATAAAACATATGAGAAAGATATATGAAGGACAAAAAAAAATTACATTACGTATATATATATAAATAATATTAAACACAGAAATTCTAATTGGTAATGAAAAAATACTATATCTTTACTTTCACATTTATTTATTTATTTGTGCATTTCTACATTTATTTATTTTTTCTTGAGTCCAAGTGAATGTTTGTGCCAAAGACGTTCCCTCAAGGCGTTACTGAGATCGCATTTATGGACAGAAGACCCGAGGATATAATGCTTCTGGTTCTGGCTATTGATAGTGAGGAGGCATAAAAACATAAGCACAGCTAGAGGCAAACAAATGAAGGGCTGAAAGCAACACTAGGCAGAATGAAAATGCAACACGTTTCCATTAGGGCTACATGAAGTGAAAAATGATATATTACTGTCACAGTTAATATTTTTGTCAATATTACAGCCAGCTTCATAGTGTTTACCCTCCTCCCTCCTCTCTCCCCCATTTGTATCCTCTGAACTTGGCCAGGGGTATTGGAGGTGTCTTGCGGTTAAAAGTTTTTCCTCTCCATTGACACCAAGTGCTGCTCGGGGAGGAAACTGTTGAGTTTCTCTCTATAATATTGGAATGTTACTCTGTAAAGTGCCTTGAGATAAAGTACGTTAAGATTTGGCGCAATATAAATATAACTTAAACAACATCAGTTTAGCTAAGCAGCTAGTAGCAAACTAGGCAAAAGCAAAAGCCAAAGCTCCTGCGTACCAGTCAAGTCACGGCAGTAGTAGTAGATCCATCCAATCAATTACACTACTATTAGCAATGTGATTTTAGACTGCCTCGGTCCATATGTTAATATGGTCACAAATAAATAAATGTACTCCAGAAATTAATTTGGAAATTCAATAAATTAGTGAATATAAATAAATGAATGCAGAAACACAGAAATAAATAAATGTAGAAATAAACTAATGTTAAAATACATAAATAGTAATTTTCAGAAGCAAGATATGTATTTTGCATTTATTTAATTATTTATTTCTGCAATTATTGATTTCATTATTTGTACGTGTACCTTTTTTCTGTCCTTCATAGAGAAAACTATAGGTACAGAGATGTTTAGAAGAAGAGTTTACAGATAAATGTGGACATTATTAGAGAAGAGATTTATGGTCACACATGACCTTATGAAGAGTTTGTGCAATAAAGATTCTTAGAAATTACAGACGAGTCTCATTATATTTGAGCAACAAATCTAATGACGATTAATTAGAGGGAAAATATTTTAAATTAGGTGAAGTAGATATTTACATGATAAAAGGGATAGGTGAGTAAAGCAAAGTAAGCAAATCATTAAGCCCCTGTACACTATAAGTATTTCTCTATAACATTAATACATAATTATTTTTTTTAAAAAAAGGGACACATAAAAACGCTCTGCTAAGTCTGCTTCATCAGGATTTCATGGGTGTGGTTTGATCAAATGTAATAGAAGTTGAAGTGAACATTCCCAAACAAGTAGTTGAATGTTTATACACACACACACACACACACACACACACACACATATATAAATAAAGGGTGTAACGATGTGTTTTTACACTGAGACTATACGTATAATTTTCCATGGCTCCAATACGATTCAAGAACAATATTTGGCTCATCTAGAACAATATGATGTGATACAATATGATTCAATTACTTAAAATTGATAACAAAACTTTTTTTTTTTTTTTTAAATACCTGGATACTGGACAGATGATGATTC
>CM076648.1:15655826-15701264 GCA_038496675.1 Rachycentron canadum
AAATCTATCTAATCTATTAAAATCTATCTATCTATTAAAAAAAAAAAAGTTACAAATAGCATAAATTCTACTATTGCGTTTGTTTACGTCAAACAAACTGGCTCAGATAGTTGACCTGTCAGAATGCAATAGGTCAAATGAAAAGTTCAAATTCCTCTTGAGTATTGGTCTTAGATCAAATTAGGACATCAGACTGTACTTATTTGACAAGGCTACAAAATGTAATTCAAAATGAATTTCCTCATTCTGTATATTCTTTCGGAAAGTATTCCTACATGTCACTTTCTTTCACATTAAATTGTAAATTAATAAAACTATGAGCTTTTTACACAATAACCCATTACTACAAACATTTCCATTCGCAAAAAACAACAAAAACATGAGATAAATATAAATATAACTAAATATTTTGGTAATTCAGTACTGCAAAATCAAGGCCAGGGACATTATAAAAGTGGAAACACAATTTCAAACAGTAATAGCTTGCAAGAAGTAGTGGAATGATATGTATAATTACATGGATGCATCATTCCTGCAATACCCTATAGTAATTCACACTTGGTTGGGTAAATATACACCTCGTATAAACAGTAAAACCACAACCACAAGTTTTAACTTTTAAATTAATCAACCTTCAATTAGTTAATTCTGAGAATGAATGACTATTGGGTTAGTGTTACTGCTAAGGCAACTGAGAAGAGAGCAATTTGGAGCCCAGGATGTCTGAGCTTCAGGGTCTCTCACTGAACTCTCCCCTCTTTTGGGCTGAGTGAACATTTAAAAAATTTCCTTACAGTTACGAATAACCAGAAGATAAATAATTATCTGTAAGGAAGAATATGCCCTGAACAACCAACAGTTATGCTGTTGTCTTGCTGTTAGTTGTCCAGTCTGCTTCTTTGAAAAGCTGCTTTAAGGCCTATTGTTTTGTGTAATTTCATAATTCCTGTAACACAGAGCTGTTGAAATGAGTTTTAACACTTCATCTTTCAAATTATAATGTAACTAGAATTTAATACAGCAGTATTTATAGAGAAAGCGATCTCATTGACTGATGTTAGTGCTGATAAGGTAATGTGTGTTTCATTTAGCAACTCTGAATAAATGTGTCATGGCATTGTTATGGCCATTGTTAACCCACTGAAACTGCAGCTTGATTGACAACGCTGACCTATCAATACTCTCTTAGCCTCTTATCATACCCTCACTGAAACTGCTCTTTGTGTTGATGTGATGTTGTATCAGCTCTCTGGGCTTTTAACAATGGTTTTCTCTTCACCACAGAACAATCTCTTTCTCCCTGTCATTTGCTATAGTTCATTGCTGCTCATAGATTTGTTGTTCAATGTAAGATTGCACAGACTTGCCACAACCACATACCACTTTGGTGACCTTGGTCACTTGTTCAATGTTGCAGTGTTAACGTTAGAAGAGTCAATTTGAACTATTTGCAGATGGTTTATAATGTAGCAAATTAATATTACAAAACACAATTCTGGAGTGGAATAGTATTGGTGTAAATTTTCTCTCCATTTAGACATATTTCATATCATATATAATATCCCACACACATGTAAGTTGAATTTCACTAAACTGAAATGATCACTTAACTATTTATTGTTCTTACACTGATTACATTCAGTAAAAAAATAATACCAATATATTCTTACTACCCCAAAATCGTATATTTGCACCACTGTTGTCGACTGTCAAATCTTTTCTTCCCCTTTCATCTGCACTATGGACAGAAATAGACCCTTATCTCCTGCTTATCGACTGCTCTCAGAGAAAAACAACGAAAAACAAGACTATCGTCATCAAAATATCAAATAAGCAATTCCTGCTCCTCTAATATGTTTTTTTGTTTGTTTTTTTTAAGAGAGGAGGAGAATTCATAGGCAACAATACTTAAGATACTACACCTCCACACAATACAATGGATGTTTCTGAGTGAAGCAGGTCAAGGGTTGCTGCCAATTTCTTTTTTTTTTCTTGCTCTGACATTGTACATTAATGATGGGATAAACACTGACAGCATTAAAAAAAAATGCTAATTTGTCAGTTTAAACAAATGCAAACCTGGAACGAAGATGTAAGGACACTCAAAAAAAAAAAAAAAAAAATTGTTTCTGCACTTATATGAAGGTGGCACAGACTAAGACCATGAGTAACAACACATATTGAAGATCTTTAAAATCATATGTGTGGTCTCATATTTGTTGGCCAACCTCTTGGTTGTGTGCCATCTGTCTACTGCATATCTTAAGGCCTGTGAATATGGTGTAACAACACAGCACATTATTCCCCAGGTTGTTGTGCACTATAGCTCAGATGTGTTGCTTTAGTGCTTATAACAATAATGGTGTTGATTGCGATATAATGGCTCTTAAATTACCTTGAGTCTGCAAGTGCTCATGAACCTTTCTTTTATAGATTCAAATAAAACAACAGCCCAGAGAATGAATAAATCTTTGAAGAAATTATGTGATGTACTGAAAACTGCTGGAGGATTAAAGCACGGCTGAGACTTTGCTGATGAATGTGTTGTTTTGAGTTCAGAGAAGACACTGTGACAGGCTAATAAATATTCATAGCAAAGATAGTGAGGGTGAGGCAGAGAGCTGATGCAATGAGAAGTTTGGTATGGGAAAAGCTGTTTGTGTCTAATGTCTCAGGAATGAATGCACTTTGTATGCAACAGACACTTGCCATAAAGCAGAACCTGTACCAGGAGACTGCTGGCTTTGCGGAGATACATTAACAGCACACATGCTGAGCTGTGACAAGAGAGGTGTCAGAAATCTGGGTGGTAGAACAAAGTAACAAATGTCAAACTGAAACTTGACACAGCGGAGCACTGAACTGTACTGTACTGTAATCTGACATCCAGATGTGATAAATTGCAAATCTTTCCCAGATATCCCATTTTGATGTTTGACAGTCAGGTAAACTTGACAGATGGAGACATATAAATCATGTCTCCATGAGCTTTTCCTATTAAAAAAAGATCCATGGATCATGAATCAAAGCCTGTTTTTTTTTTTTTTTTTTTTAGTTGTTCCAATATAGATTTAGGCTTTGTGTTAATTTCACTTTACAAGTGCTATTTATTTTGCGCAGAAATAGCAAATCACAAAATTTGACTCAAAACAGTTCGATCTGTACCACATGACACCTTCTATTTTTAAGACCTTCGATTCTGACAAGTGAAAACTCCCCAAAATAACCTATGAGA
The DNA here is from genome assembly GCA_038496675.1 of Rachycentron canadum. Taxonomy (NCBI): domain Eukaryota; kingdom Metazoa; phylum Chordata; class Actinopteri; order Carangiformes; family Rachycentridae; genus Rachycentron; species Rachycentron canadum. Next base: position 15,659,062 of record CM076648.1, read on the forward strand.
AAAAATAAGAAGTAACAGGAATAGAATTTTGCAATAGAAACTTGATTCAGACGTGCAATAGATATGATTTACAACAGAGCTAATAAATAACCACAATAAGCGCATAGTTCTGTGCATGGTGTTTGTAAAAGCTACAATAAGTTAAAAGTTAAATAAAAATACTATGAATGTTTTTCTTGCATTCTTACATTTCATGTAATATAAATATGTATTATATTAAAATATCATTAATATACTAATATAGGCCAATTGTTTATTTTTCTAACCATAGTGTTAGACTACAAAATGACCTTTGCCTTTCTCTAATAATGAGAAATGCATGGTTTAAGTTTAATTGTCAAAGTTGACTATAGTCAAATTCAATCTAGTCCACTATCGCGAATTATAAGCACCCATCTGTTGTTGTTGACCCTGGTCCATGCTATTTAACCGCCCACAACGTTGGACGAGAGAAAATATCTCTTACAAACGACCAGGTGACCAAGTGACCGCCACTGACTGATGTTCAACGCTAGGGGCCGCCAGTGAGCCGTGTCACCCGCGTGGCTCTGGGCGAACGTGAACGGTGAGTAAATGCGCCTGATCGGTACAGGCCTATTGGCTCTAATGGCACGATGATCACAATGAAAGCACACGGACACTAATGAAAAAAAAAAAAAACAGCGACAACACGTGAGCGACAAATGAGACGTGGGCTACAACTTCTGTGCGTAAAGACACTCTCACGTGAATCCCATGGATTATTGATCGCGCAGTGAATCCACCAATAGGCTGTAGCTTAAATATGATTGATCAGGTCTGACTGTGAAACATTAGTGCATGTCATTGGGCTACACTGCCAGTAATTTGTTACTTCTACTGTCAGATGCGCTCTTTTCATCTCAGAGCTGCAGCAGACTTCAACACCATACTGTATATTGATTATAGGAATCGGCTGTTTGTCATATTTCCAATTATTATTAAACAGGGTGGATACCACATGCCTGTATGGCGTTTTGTTTTTTTGAAAATATGAGCGATATTGGCCTATAAAAAAAAAAAAACACGAATTATGCACATAAATATCCTGATTTATCTCTGTTCACATGTCACCACGAGCTGCATTTGTGGTTTCGGAGTGAAAGTGTGCGCAAAATGCCTCGGTGTGTTGGGCTATTGAAGACGGGAGCCTCTGATGAAACGGTCAAAAACACCGAGGGCGCACGGATTCTTCGCCTCATCTGTGAGTAGACGACCTCCTACCGACTTACTTCACGTCACCCCGCCCGTCTGCCTGCCGTCTCCTCCCTAAAACCTTTACTGCGACCATCCCTTTGAGTGACTGTGCTGAGGGAGAGAGAGAAAAAGAGAGTGGGAGAGACAAAGTGAGGGAGCCAAAATACATGCAGACTCCCAACATCACCTAGACTACCTGCTCCAGCTCAACAAGGGGAGGAGGACGCACAAGTGCAGGCGCGTCCATGCGTGCCAGCCGAGCAAGACAATAAGCGTGCAAAGGGACCACCAATCCAAAATTGGAATAAGAGTTTATCCTGAGAACTCTTTGGAAAAGAGCACAGCTTTGTCAGAAGAAGAAGAAGGCAGGCTAAATGAGTACACTGTAAGAAGAGTCATGCATCTCAACAGAGAAGAAGATAACAGCAAAGGTGAGCAAAAGATTTCAGCGGCCATCGGCAGATCATTTTAACCCAGACACTGTGTGTAGTTCAAAGCTCTCGCGTTGGTTGCCAGATGCCCTTGAGTGTGTCATGTTGATGTAAAGTAATGATGCTGGGGGTCATTCCCCTAAGCTGCTGGTAACTGCTGCGATGGATCTGCCATTGCTGGTGTGTATTTAATCAAAACGCACTGAAAAGCCATGGGTGGCAGCAGGAGGAGATGTTGCATACACCCAAGGCGGCAATGTAGTGGCTGTCTGTGAGGCAGCCACTTAGGCACTTGTTGTACTCGTATTTGGATCCGCTGTGGATGTTTAGATCCGCGGTCGTTTTCGCACGAGGTCACCAGAGCATTATTGCACAAGGTCATCCATTGTCGCTCATCTTGAGCAGCTTGCCGGGTTTTTTGTGCCGCTGCCAGGAAGCGTGTTTGTATTATTGCCTGTAATTGAGTCGCCACGGACGTGTGTCCTCCGTCGTGGTCGGAGGGGAGAATTAGGGAGCAGACGGTGTGTAATGACACGAGCCCTTCCATCAGGATAAATAATGGTGGAGTAAATACCCTTTGATGCCAAAGCCAGTGCCATGCAGGGTATTTTCACTCTCAGTCTTTGAACTGAGGTCGAGGTCACTGACTAACACCTGATGAAGGAGATTTGCCTCTGAATGTCTGTCGACATGACGCAGCCAGTGTCTTACACTAAGCATTATTAAATAAACACCAGCAGGACTTGCCTTGTTTCCACCACACCCACATGGAGTAATTTAAGCCCCATCTTAATGACTGACATGTAGTATGTACAGTTTGACCATCATCTGCAGTGTTTGACCGGTGGACTTATTCACCAATCTACTGTTCAAAAACTCTCCAATCAGAAATACAAATGTAAAATAAGTGAGATGTCAGCTGTGCAGTTCTGGCCAGAATTACATTTTCTCCAAGTTGAAGTAGTAAGCACACTACACCATGAGCTCTCTTTTCTCACATCTGACCAGCGTGCTGATAAAGAAGTGATATTGGTGGCAAGGGAATGCAACATTAACTGTCAAGCTTTATGGGCGGCTAATATCTTTGTTTTCACTAGCTGTAAAGCATGCTGTTTACTAAGGAGTTCCCCATGTGGCGAGCGGTGCCCTCCACAGTGGCACACTGCTCTGTCCCTCCTCTAAAATGTCTTACAACCTCATTGCCAGATATGGTTTCACCAGGGACAAAAGATGAGTCACCATCTGCAACTAGAAATGATTTCATGATTACATGACAGGTGTGTGTGTGTGTGTGTGTGTGTGTGTGTGTGTGTGTGTGAGAGAGAGAGTGTGAGAGAGAGAGAGAAGGGCTGAGGGTGAGAGGGGGGCAGCAAGAGTGAGTGTCAGTGCCTGTAGATCTGAAAGTGAGAGGGAATGTGTAAGAGAGTTGTGCGAGTCAAAAGGCAGTGATGAAAAGGTGAAATGTAACAGCAGAGCTCAGCCATACTAAAGCACAACACTTTGAAAAAATACTAATGTAAAAGTTTTCTTTAAAAGCTGTTGAAATAAACTTTGACAATTCCTTTTATTGGGGAACAGAATGAATAAAATCAGTGCAGACACTGGCACGACTACAGATGATAATAATCATAGTCGCATCAAGTATGTCCCACTAAAATATCTATGGTTATTAAAAAGTATGAAGTGCAAAGTTATAACTAGAAGTTATGAATTACAAATAAATCAAATCAATATAATTTAGGACACATTATTACAATCTGAAATGCAGTTTGTGTAATGACATAAAACAAATGGTAACACTGAGAAAATATCCACTAAGAACAAATGGACCGACTGCTTTTGATTGTAATTAAACAGTTAATCTGTAACTCCGACAAGCTAACAGTGTAATTTACTGCAAGTGACATATTAAAGCTGCCTGAAGTTCTTAAATGTTCTGTAAGGCCAGCTTATTCACTACTAAAACTTCCCACTAAAACAGATGGTGTTTTATGCTTATAGGCTGTCTGCTGTGTCAAAGTGAATCAGATCAATAGCTCAGATTCATTACCAAAAAATTTATAGCCAATGCAGCCTCCAGCTTTAAGTGTCATGTAGCATTACCCTGGTTAGTCTAGACAATGCAGAAATACATTTAACACATTTTCCTGCAGAGACGATCGAGATTAATTTTAGAAAAGCATGAAGTGCTTGTTTACCACAGCATTTGTAATTTATGTTAAAAACAAAAGTGACAGTTTATTACTGAGAATATTGTTTTATCAGTGGACAATATGTTTGTGTATGCCTCAGCTGGTGGGTGAAGAAACTTTTTTCACCTGTTGGCTAAGAAACTACAAGTAAGCTGCTTTCAACTCCTTCACAATCTGTACTGAAGTAAAGTGATACATTGAAAATATAAAGCAGTCAGTATGCCTGAGCAGCGCTTAGTGGAGGGTATTGGTTATCTCTCATTTTGAAACCATGTCGTTAATGCTAGAGGTGGTTTGGTCATTTTTTTATACTGTATTTATATACTGTATTCCAAAACAACTGAAACATTGGAGCCAATTAATTTTTGTTGATCAACTAATCTATGTATTCTGATACTTCAAATCTATCTTTCAGTATCAATACCATTTTGACACCAGTGCTTTTATTCCAAATTTAATTTTTACTTAACCTGTACTACTACTTATACTCAACTGTATGGAAGTCATTGTTAGGATGTGTCTTATGTGAGATAACACGATGAACTAGGACTGAGACACAATGAGTGTGAATAATAGGAAAAACACAGAAGCTGAAAAGTCACTACTGGCATCAAAACCAACCCAGTGCCAAGGATCAGAACATCCCAAAGCAGGAGAGTGATGAATTTGAAGCCTTTCACCGGCAGGCGCGTCTCTGTGTGGAGTTAGCCTGCTTTCCTTCTGTGTTTGTGTTACATTGGTCTGTTTTCCTCCCCAAGTCCTGTATCACAACTGTCAGTTGGCTTCTGTTTGTTTGTTTGGATTACACAAAAAGTACTGAACCAATTTGCACTGAACTTGGTGGAGGGCTGGGGCACAGCCAGGGAAAAAAAACATTGCATTTCTGTGTAGATCCATATAATTTACTATGAATGTTTTTTTCTATGAAGTCTGGTGTATGTTTGACACTGTTTGACACTGGCTTTGGCAGAGGTCTGTGCTCTCTGAGTGCCCTTCCAGTTCTCATTATCGAATAGTCTGCTAATGATTTTCTCAATGAATCCAAAAGACTGACAGGACACCCTCTGCTGCATGGTTAGTACTTTTACTTCTGATTCTTTTGAATACATTTGCTGATGATACTTACTTTTCCTTAAGTCAGATTTTTAGTGCTTTCATTGTGTCACCACTTTTACCCTAAGACTCAAATACTTTCTTCTTCTGGAGAGTGGATGGTTTACTGTAAACCTTTTCAGTTAGTAGCAGCATTTAGTTTCAAATTCTTTGTTCATGTGGCTTGGATATGGGAATTCTTATTAATTTACAGTTATTTTTAATTTATTTTACTGCTGATAGACTGTAATATTATTAAAAGCACTGAACTAAGACTTGATATTTTATTGCCATAAGTATACAATATAATCAACTGTAAAAACAAGGTGGTTAGTAACAGTTGGTGGCATCTTATGGTGTAATTGGTGTAATTATTTGTTACATAAGTCTCAGTGGTACAAGTGTTAAAAATCAAAGTATTCTGGACCACATTTGTGTTGGTGTCAGTGACTAGGTATACATGTAAATTCTGAATTGCTCATTTTAAGAAATATTGATCAGGCAAGTGCACACCCAGTTGTATTTGCAGAGGAATTTGTGACAAACCAGAGGATTGACAGCATTGTGGAGCATAGGCCAAAATATATTTCATAGTATAGTATTCTTTAGTTTGTGTGTCGAGATCTTTCTGCAGTGTTGTTGTAATCTCTCCAGAACAGGTTTGGTGTAAAAGTCAGGTGTCAAGCAAGCCTCAATACAAGAAGCAAAGAGAACCATTATTAACCTGACATGTTAACAGTCAGAAATAATAGCTTAATATTAGTAGAATTCACATTCATATGGAAACGTGTAATTAATATTATGGGTAAAACTAATGGGCTGGAATCTTATTAGTAGTTTCAGACAAACTGTGGGAGAGAAGAGAGAGACAGTAGTAATTAATAGAGTCTGAAACAAAGATATTTTTATTCAGTGTTGGGAAGCAAGCCACTTTCACAGACTAGAGATCAGATGGTTTAGGCAATGCATTGAGAAACATTGCTCTTTTATATAGGTGTGCACATATTTACAACCAAAGAAGAGGAAGATGAAAGACCACATCAAAATAATGGCAGCACAGAAAAGTCAGACAGGAGGGGGCCAATAAAAAGACACAATATGTCACAGAGAGGGACAGATGATGGGTCTATGTGTGGTGAGCAGGGCCAGACAAATAAATTTATCTGTGTTTCATAGAACTGCCACATCAATATCTCTATATTGTGGTGATGTATAATAGATTTGGTGTGTGGTTTAGACATAGGCCCATGCTGTTACATAACTCTTTTAAAGCAGCATGTCTGTAATAAAGACAGCATCCTAATTGTTTTCTGCATTCGCTTTGTCTCTCCTCTCACTTGACCCTATTTCCCATCTTGTCTGGGTTTTACTTTGTGTCTCACAATTATTGATAAGTAGCAGCATATAAAAGATGGCCAAAAAAGGTGGAGTAGATTTTGGAATCTGGATGAGATTGCATCAAGAAAAGTAGCCTACCACTGTACCAGCAGTGTGGGTTGAAAATGTTACTGGCAGATATAGGGGGCTGGTGGAGAAATACAGAAATAGATAATTGGAGACAGAGGCAGAGAGGGAGCGAGAGAGGCTGTGTAGATTTTGAGAGAATATCTATGCTGTGCCTGAGTAGTGAGTACTCTTGAGGAGGAAGCAAAAGAGAGAAAAAAAACATACATTATGCCTTATATTCAGTGGACTCAGTGAAGCAATACTGGTCACCACACGCTGTACACTGAAACAATTAAGAGGAGAAGGATGGGTAAGAAAAGGAGAAACAAGAAGTTGGATGTGCCTTTTTCTGATACTTAATTATGTTTACAGATTTGAAGAAAGATGCTCTCCACACTCTTGTTTGGTAAAATGTTAACAACACTAACAGTATATTTAGTTCTATTTTAAGGTTAAGAGTTTGTTCAAGTAAATATAATCTCTTGCTGTCTGAGCAGTTGGACATCCCAATAAAACTGGGGGTGCCCCTGTGTGACTTATTTGCTTGTGTTGATTTATTTGAGGTTTGACGAGTGTGTGATTCAATAGTATTCTTCACACAGACACACCCTTTTTTCTGGCTTAACCAAATAACAGACAAGCAATGTAAAAATGCACTATACGATATGCTGCTCATATCATGGCACTATAAGATGGTTTTATTGTAATTTCGATCAACTTATTTTAGGTTGACCGATTCCCCTTGCTCTCTCTCTCTCTGCAAGCTTGGGATGGCATTGACCACTATGCGTCACAGGTGTTTGTCAGCTGTCAGCCATGAGCCCATCACAAGGAGTGTGTAAAGGGTTTAGAATGATTTTGGTCACATGACATATGACCATCTCAAAATAAAAAATTATACCTGATCTAAATGGCTACTTTAAAAGGGGGGTGGCAAAAAGCTAGTTGTGAAAGGCTTCTCCTGTCTGCATCACATGCCTCTCTGCCACAGCACAGAAATCACTTTAGAAAAATAATTATGTACATTATATCAATATATAATCCTCATTGTGTCAATTATAAGTACTTGGTTAATTGTAGGGAACAATAATGCATAAAAGACAACATTGAATGTAGGTTGAAAATACAAAAAAACAACTGTGATAGAATCAAATGTTTTCTTAGTGCATTGCACCTTCCTGCATTAACTGTGTCTCTATTACAATGTTCCTGTCATATGTAGATTGCCTTGATGTATGCAGAGGTGACGGTCATCACTCCCAGATCCTAGGGAGGTATCTTGGATAATGGCAGGCATCCTACAGGCTCTCTGATTAACATTTTATTTTTAATCTCTATGCTATGCTAAATTAAAGTGCTTATTACTTTATTTTGGTTGCTATGCAGGATAGGACAGGCAGATACTTGTTGGGACTCCTGTATCAACCCACAGTGGTCTTATGTGACTCTGAAAGGTTCTCAGTATGAGTAAGGCAGAAGGCTATTTGTGGTTTGTTCTTCTGCCCAGAATGGAGGCTTGACGGGGAGGGAGCAATGTCGCGTCAAGAGTAAGAGTGCAACTTGGCTCGTGTGTATTATTGAACAGGACACAAAAATTAATTGTTTAAGTGGGGGATTGATAGCTTGCTGGATGTTTGGCTGGCTGGAGTGTTGGATGGATGGGTAGATGGATGGATGGATGACAAAGGAGAGGAAATAATCCAGATAAAAGAAGTGTGTACACCACCTAGACAGAGAGAGCCGAACAGGATATTATAAGAACAGATATCAGCAGTCTAGCCAGGAACAGATGGTGAGACAGAGCTACACACAGACAGGATCTTCCTGCCAATGCAGGACTGACAGAGAATAGACAGAGAATGCACACATACAAACATAGTCTTGGATTTGTAGAAAGTCTTGATGAGAATGATCTCAAAGGCTGCATTGCCATCACTGTGACACACGAAGCCCTTCATTTCCTCTCTGCTCTTTTGAATCATTTCCTCATCTTTTCAATTTCTCTTTTACTGTACCAACCCTCGACTTATTCCACTAACTCTCTTCATCCACCCTCCACTTTTTCATTATTGTATCATTTGAAATGTCATGATAATGCATTTGAATACAAACAAACACTGATGCTTACACGATACCCTGAACTTTCATTTGATCCAGTTTTGTATTCCAGTTGCCAGCAAAAACATTCATGTTCGCCTGGTTAAGTATTCATTACAGGTAGTGGAGAGGCAATAGTTAATGCAAAGAAGCTCTCAGGGACTATTAAATGTAGTACAAATGTTTAGTTCACAGTTAATTAGGTTTTGCTTGGTCTGATGCACATTAAAAACCCTAAACTCAGTATCACCCATTGGTAGAGCAGGAAGGAGTTGCTGTCCAGGTAGCATATGGAGTCATGGGAGTCCTGGGGGCCAGTTGTAGTGGAGAGTTGGTGTGTTTACCAAAGCCCACTTTGATTGACACCCATTGACCACACTGCTGGCTCTGGCACTTTCCCAATAAAGCCCCATGTTATACTTTTCTCGCAAGCTTCAACTCATTGTGTTCTGAAGACTGTCGGTCAGTATTTGCTTTTAAAATGTCTGCTTTAGTTCTGAGAGCATAATAAATGATCAGCAACTATTCTCCTCTGATGAAACGACAACATTAACCTTTCTTGCACCTGACTGGATAATTGTACTACTCGCTCGACTGTCGAAGGTCCTTGCTTCTTCAAAGTAGGTTTTATGGGAAAGTCAAATTTGTATATCCACTAGAATAGCTTTCTGTTACATGCAGAGCAAAATACAGGTCATGCAGTTGCAGAAACATGTTTGATAAGCTGTGCAGCATGAGGTTATTGAGAATTTGAGTCACCCATATCACTCTCCACAGTTTGTGGTTTGATCTGTCTCACACCTACAGGGGGCTTTTTGGCCGCTTTTTGGTCCAGACTTAAATATCCTTCATCTGCACTTTGGGTTAAGTGTAAGTGTTAGCATGCTAGCATGCTACACTAAAATGGTGACTCACCTTGCTAGGAGTCAAATGGTTTCATAGAGTCACCAATATAGCTGTAGCTCCTCTTGTCTCTTGATGAATGATCTAAATGATAAGCCAATTATCTGATTATTATGATTGATAAATTAAATAATTGTCTCAGCTCTATTGAGGATAACATTTTGCCCTTACCCCCTATTTGCCTTTTCTGGCCCATTCTGCCATGAAACAATCAGCTGAATTGGCTGAAGAATGCAAAACCTCACTTCTTTGCTGTTTCGGACAGAAACACAATGTCTGAACTGACAATTCACACGCCGCAGTGACTTCCCTTGTCAAGCTTCAGCTGCCAGTTTCACTCTGGTCTCAGGGCTGCTGAGCCCGACTTTTGTTTCACCCCACTGATAAGAGCAGTGGTCTACATTGCTGGATGAAGTAGCTTGCCTTAGACGGAGTCCTTGAGGATGATGTCTGCATCAGCCTTCAGTGCTTGGTCAGTGTGTGGCCGCTGTGTCCATCTCAGGGCTGTTGAGCAGCAGCTAAGGATGTGCTACAGTGTTCTTCTCCTGAGGCACTGAGGGCATGGAGGTGACTCAGCCTCGCTCCCAAAGAACAGAGTGGACAGACTGTTGCAGAGGCAGTGCATTATATTAAGAAAATTCTGAGCAGGTTACATTTAAATGTACTTCTCCCATCTGTCTCTTCAGTTTTCATGTACATTTCTTCCTCATTGTACAGCACATTGCCCTCTCTCTTTGATATGTGCTTTATTAACACCCGTGTATTCCCTGGGTTACTGTTGACAGAATATACAGTATACTCTGTCCTTCTTTCACTCATCAGTAGTCTGCTTACTCTAGGAGGAGAGCTCTCATCTTCTCGTATTTACTGTTGTTTGTATGGTCAGTCAAGATTTAGTGGCTATCTGTTGGAGGAGACAGAAAAGACAGAAATGTTATGAAATGTTATGTCATGAAATTTAAAGTATGAATGCACAGAGTGCTTTTAAAAGCCTGACAGGACCCACACATCTTCACAGTACAAGTTACCCTTATTTTCCATTACAACTATACACCCACCAACTGCACACTGCCACTTATGATCGTAATTACCATTCTCTTGTTATCAGCTATCTATACAATGTGCTCTTCCCAGGGTAATGAGATGGACAAATATGAATGTGTGTGTTTGTTTACAGTTTAGCATAATGAAAGGGATGGTATCCCTTTGTAAATGAAGTGTTTGTTCATGCATACAGTGGGGTCTGAAAGTCTGAGACCATTTTCCTATTCCTTTGACCCCCATTGTATGTTTGCCTGTGCAATGATGTGTGACAGCATCAACACCAGTTTTTGTGTCATTGTAAGGCTGCTCCAGCATCACTTCTGCATGTCTTCAGTTTCTTTCTCCCTGCTTTTAATGGATTGTTTTTATTTACCCTGTGTGTCTAAATCCATCATACAATTTAAATGCCTAAATTATAGTGATGGAAAGTGGCCATGAATGGAGGGGGAGGGAAAGGAGGAGGATGAAGAGCAATGATGGCACGCCAATGAGGGATTTTGGAGAAAGGTGGAGAAGGCATAGCAGTAGTTATTTTCACTGTACGAAAACATAGACTGAAGAAACATGGGGAGTTAATATGTCTACCATAGAGCGTAATGGTTAAAAAGAAAAATCATATTGCAATTATTTCAGCATATATTGCAACTGCAATGTGAGTCAGTGGACATGGTTTTTGCTTTTCATTTTCACAAAAAAAAAAAATGTAAATAATATGATGTTTGCTTTTACCAAACAAGCATTTTTCTTTATCTGGACATGATTTGTCAGCCAGGGCATCTCTGTAGCACCAGAATGCTTCATTTATGGTCTTCTGAGACACATTTGACCTGTATAAAAAACTATTGCAGCTTCTGCAATTTAGATATTGCACTTGGCCACATACTTCACATTTGGCTTCAATGTGAAAGGGTAATCACTATAGGGACTACAGGATTATACAGTACTACTTAATGCTGGGGTATGTGTTCAATAATTATTAAGAGTTTTCGATCTTTGCTAGAGAACAGATATCACAGAGACACTGTTAGATATTACTGTATTTTAAGCATTTATATTAGAGACAGTTTAATGCTTTGATTTGTAGTGAATTCCTAAGATCCATCAACCTACGTGAAAGAGTTTGTGTGTGAATATGTTATGTCATGTAATGTGTGAATCTATAGCGAATGGCTAATGTGTTTTCGTTTGCTTAGTGGCACTAAGCAGCTGAGAGATACTCTATACAGTGGATATAGTCTAAGTGGATTAACAATTAACTGGAAAAAAAACCTGAAAAAGTACCAAAACCAGAACCTCTCAGCAACTTAATCTTGCTGATGTCGTTTTAGCTGGTTAACACTTGCATTCATGAATTGTCTACTTAAAATGCATGTTCCATCACATGCATTTTACCTCCAACTAAGGTTAATTTGCCATCATTCAGAGTGAAGGTGGGTGACACAGGTGTAAACCTCGAACCTCTACTTGAGCAGCTTATAGACAAAGACATAGAGACAAATCATTTAGTCATCATAATAATATTACCCAGCCCTGTGGCACAACATAATAAATCTTTTGCTCAAACTCTAACTCTAACTTCGTGCTGGTGAAAGAAACAGGTTCACCAAGGTCAGTAGGGTTCTTGAGCTCAAGACCACGATGAATTGTACAAAATTTCATCTTATAGTTCTTTACCTATTTCCATCAAAGAAGAGGACCAACTAACAAACTGACCAACAGACTGCATTTGCCATCTAGATCTAGTGCTGTCAAAAATGTGCAAGAGACGTATTATAAATAGAAGGAGAGCGAGGATTTTGGTTGTTCACTAGGTTGGACTGGTTGCTGAAGGTTGGAGTTAAAGGAGAGAAAACCAGACAGCTCGGTACAGGGCCAGTCAGTGTTTATTTATAAATAAATGCTTTGAATAATTTAGAGGAACCATCAAGAGACCACATGGGCTTTTCCCTAGTTGGATAGGCAGGGGATATAAAACCATATCCTGAATTTTTATGGTCCTGCCAGGTTCATCGAGTCCTCAGAAAAGGAGGCTCTGGGAAAGGGAAGCCATGTTGGGTCACATTAAAAAATGCTCAACATATATATTATGGATATTAAAGCATATAGGCCTACATCACTGGATCCCAGTTTGTCCCACATATACTTTAAAGTATCGGAGCAAAAAACAACCAAAAAAATTCCTCAATTTTGCAATCTCTCTATTCATCAACACTTAACCCTCTCTCACTATGTCTGTCTTTTTGTGTCTCACTATCTATGTATGCCACAGTGTTTGCAGTGTCTGATCCTTGCAATGTTGTCCTAGATTGCCGTGGCACTGGGGCTGAGAATCATGAAACAATGGCACACTGCATGGATCACAGGAGCACAAATCAGACACACAGTGGCAGAGATAAATAGCAAAAAATAGCAAAAGAGAAAGAATGAGTGTGACATTGGAACTGTGTCTGTGAATGTGTGTGCATGGGCTCGTGTAAGAGAGACAGAGGTGTGCATACTGGATAATATGGTAGTGAGAAGACTGGATATGAAGACACTGAAGAGAAATGGATAGACTAAAAGTAAAAGCAAAGGCCAAATGAGCTTGTGGTTGTTGTCTTTTCTCTATAGTTGCATTGCATTTTATCCACAGCTGCGTATGAATAGAAGAGTATATATCTCTGTTGTAGATTTCCGTTGTTCAAGACTTCCAACAAGCACCACCATATGTAAATACCAGTGGGCTTTAAAACAAAAAGCTATGAAACAGTGCTTTTTAAGATGATGAAGATTCAGTGTACTATAAGAGTTAGTGTTTCAATAAGACTCTCATAGGCTTCAGTAATTCTTTTTCTTATGTCCTATATACCCCAGAACAAGTTACAACTTGTTACATCATCCACCCAGAATCACTTGATCAAAGCTTCACCTTCAGTTTCACGTTCACGTTCGTTTATCATATATTTTAAATCCAACATTTGTGGATATTTAAGACAGGGAGAGAAGTATATTGCAGAGACGCAGTTACATTTGCACTCTCTCCTGTGGATAGAAAGGAAGGGTGCAGTATACCCACATTAGACAAGCCTTAAATCTGAATGGACACTTTGTGGGTGGAAAATGATGTTAAAAAGTAATTTTGCAGTTAAATATTGGTCAAGGTGCATTAATCTCTCAAACTCTGGCTGAAAAGAGGCTGCATATTTTTCAAATTGAATTTAAAACCCTAACCCTAACCCTATATTTCTGTTATGTTAATATGGAGCTGTAATGAAAAAGAATGATCCCAAGATGGACCCATCTGAAAATGGGGTGTGGCAGTGCAATAAGACAGTGCTGAAAAGCTCTAATGGCTGTTATGTAATTGTTCTGTGCAAGACCCAACAAAATCAACATTTTCCATTTTTATAATGGACATATTTGTTTATAGTTTGTGCTCCAGGTTTAATTAGCAGATTACATATTTTGCTGACCAAAATTGTTGTTTAAACATTGCAGAAAAGCCATTCAGAAAATACTATATAGTAAATGGACTATAGTAATTGTAAAGTCTTTATGCGATTTATAATAAATGCTGCGTTTCTTGGTGCATTATTCACCACCAGTGAAACAGTGTGAAACTATTGGCAGGAATGCAGGTTGTGTCAAATAGATACTTCCTTATTAAATTTGTTTATTCACAGTACATAACACTATAAATAGAAATACATTTTCCATTTAAATTTTAACAGTTAATGAAGTAGCATTAGCTTAGTTTAGCTACTTTACACCCATGGGCTGAATTTTTGTTATAGTCTCAGTCAATGTAGTAAATGGTAGCTTAGCCACATACATACAGCACATGGCAGTATTACATACATACAGATAAATAAGCTGAGAGCATAATAATTATGCCATTTATGACTAAGTCTTTCCTCTCTCTAGCCAACAGTAAAATTTAGGAGACATTTCAAACTAAGATTATATGTTTACAATCCCAATTTAAAACCACTTAAAGGTAAATATTTATCTTCCCTTCCTTCCAATTCACCTCTGTCTCTCCATCCAGCTGTCTCTTCTCTTTACTTGCCTTCTCTTTATCTCTCACTATCTCTCCCAGCTCTTTGGTGAGTCACATTGCATGCCTGAGTAATTGCACACACTCACAGACACACACATGCACAACAATGCAGACATAAACAAAATTACTATATAAGATACATTTATTCAAAGTGATGGAAAAATATTCACATAAGTAAATAACAGTTTCTTGCTGGAGAGAGTTCTATTAAAAGCTTAAGATTTCACTCCTAAGTAGGAGTTTAAATATAGTGGCAGTCTGCTGTGATTAGGTATCAAATGTTTAACAACGTTTATTCTGAAGAAGGATCAGATCACAGTGTCAAAGTATGAATGCATCAGCCTGCAATACACCTTATGAGGCATTCAGGCTGAAAACTGAAGATTGAAAAATAATACATACATATATTATTATATTATACATACACTGGGCTTGAACCACTGAAACCCCGAAACATCTAATTGTGTTTTTTTTTCTGACCAATGTCACTATTTAGATTTAAGCTGTTATCCTTTTTTTTGTAACTTAAAATCCTACCTGGAGGATTCAGTCGCTTAAAACTCCCTCTCCTGGCAGTGAGAGTAATTACACAGTATTTTACAAAAAGCCACACTGATGGGAATGAGTGTTTGTACTTACTGTCAATTGCTTTCTTTTTTGGACTTAAAACTTTCCTCTGAACGCAGTTTCTTTTTTATCTGGAGAATGTCTTGGACACGTCTTAGGTTTCTCCACACATAGGTTTTGCCATATGTCTACTTCCTTTTGCATACTCCATCCCCGTCATTACATTTCCTCCGCCTCGTCAGCCCCTCCCAACCAATCATTGCTGGTTGATGTAAAATGCATTGCTACTTTGTGCCAGTGAGGGAAGGTCGCCACTGATACCAGATTTAAAACTCACTTATGTTTATACTACAGTATAAACTGTACCTGACATTGAATCAGCATGGTGTAAACTAGTTTGTTTTTGTATGTAAAATTCTTACACTCTAGCTTCAATAACAATGATATCCATTATGTTAGCAGGAAGGAGAAAGCGTAGCAGCTAGCAAACAATGATGGCTAGTTAATTTGTGTCTCTCTTAACTGCTGCATTGGGTCATTATTGGAGTGGCAGAACAAGTGGCACAACAATAATAAATTATATTTTATGTTCATTGCCATTGTGTGTCTGGATGGAGTTAATCCTGCACACGAATCCTCACAGATGCATCCATAGCTGTAAATAACACAGAAAATAATTGTTAATATCCAGCATTAGGTTACCATCATCATGCCCCCTGGCTGGTGCAAAGTAGTTCTCAGTGGATAGAGCTTGACTTCCCTTATGAATAAGATATGACATATTAGGGAGTGCATTTAATTAATCATGACAAGGGATTCCACCTCAATTCCAATTTAAAATGTTCTACCTTTAATTATGAGTAATTATTTACAGGATATGACAGGGCCATGATTTTATAGAACAAAATTTTGATGAGCAAGTCAAGATGAGCTGTTTTGTCTTGTGCCCTCATTAGTGGGCTTCACAGCAGAGTTTTTCATCAAGGCATGATGTTACCCAGCAACTTTATCCCAAATATATCGTTGACCCCTTTTTTCTCCCACAAGTAACTTTGGGGATATTATAAACAATCTCATAATGTCATATACCGTACATCCTGCGTCAGCTTGGTACAGAAGAAGCATCAGAGGGAGCAACATAACAACGAAAGTGAATATAATGCAGAAAATGTATTACCTTACAACATCAAAGAAAAATTTGCAATTACTTACCTCCCTAACTAAGAAACAGGACAGAATAAGAATAATTTAAATTGAATTCACCTCCTACTATTCCCCAACAAAGGACTGCCATCACTATGACACATACAGCCTTTTATAATTACACTTCTGCAGCAAATGAGGTCAGTGGGGCTGAGCTGGGAGATGAGGAGTGAGAGTCTTGCTCCAGCTTCAGCAGGTCTGTCCAGCTCCCTGTATAGCTTTGTGTCTACTGGGTAACCAGTCGCCTGTAGTAATTCTCTTCCAAAATATCAAGTACTATATTTTTACTTTCTACTATTATGAGTGTCTTCAAATGCAAAATGTATGCACCATGTTTCCACAGTTGAATGAAAATTGTAGATTCCTATTGTGGGGAATTGCAGTGAATGAGGGAGTGATTTCAGAGACGGGGAAAGAAACCAGGCAGCTCCTAAAAAAGAACCTGCAGTCACACTTTTAGATAAATGCATTTTCACAAAGATGTTTAACTATAGACTCTTGTGAAGTGTTACGGGCCTTGTAGACACAATGTGGCATTTCGGAACAAGATATATTATTCTATAAACAGTACATATTGAAGCGAAACACACTGTACAAAAGCCACATGTGGCATTGGCTTGTACCCAAGTAGCAGCAAAGAAATTTGAAAAACAAAGAGCCTGGCAAATGTTTGTGACTTGTGTATTCCAACTTAAAACAGAAGAAGGTAATGGTAACCTAATGGAGAACAACATGAGTCAGGATTAGTTTCATGTTGTAGCAATAACCAGTCAGTGTGCACTAAAAAACATACAAGTTTGTATGTGTGTAAAAACACTGCATCAGTACTTTTCTCCCAGTGTAGAATTACTCTTAAAATTCACAAATTCATCTTTTTATCCCTTTAAATACCTGGTTATCACAACCCATACTGAAAAAAGCAATAATTATCGTTGTTATGTATTTATTTAGTTATTTTCTTTAGATATCACAATAGTATTGTTAGAATGATAATCATGTAGTGAAAATCTGATATTGTGACAGACCTAATGCAGAGAGAGGTGGGTCAAAATCAAATATTTAGGGTACCAGAACATCCAGAAGAAACACATATAACCAACAAAAGACCAGAACTGTTATGTTTTTGGTGACAGTAAACACTGAGCCACTGTTCAGCTCATAGCATTGCTTACTGACAAAAATAAGTGATGCACAAACTGGTATGAGTATTGTTTGAATAAGAATATCTGAACAGCCGTGTACACAGTCTTAGTAAGTAGCTCATTGAACTTTATTGCTGAAAAGGCTGGGATATATTAAGTATGTGTGTTTGTGTGAGGGGTGTTCATCACATGAAATAATATTTATCAACAGGACAGAAAGTTAATTATTCAAATAGTTGCAGCCTTGAAAAATATTTGTTAATTCCAGAGAAGCAGACATATTACTGATGGTTGGTTGGACAAATTACATGCTGTCAACCTGATTAATTGAAGGTAACCACCCTGGTGACTGATTTCTCCTAAACTGCATTATTCAATTAATTGGGTCCCCGTTAAAGCATCTGGAGATGAAATGAATATGTGCTTCAGACCATGGTTAAAAAATAAATTGCAGCTCTTAAAAAATAGTGAATGCTTAATGCACTTTAACCTTTATCTGACCATAAGTATCAGACAGTTAATATTTCGGCCATTGGAAAGTACCCCACTGAATGAAATAATTATTTAATCAACACATATCAAGCAATTTTAGGGCATACAATACAACACATGCATCCAATGTCAATTTTAGGTGGTTTACTGTGTGTTGTAAAGAAATGTCTTCTACATCTCATGCCAACACCATCTTGCACTTGATGATGGACTTGGATAAACACTTGCCAGTATAGTCAGAAAGTAACAATGAAAATCATGACCATAGAAAACATAGATTAAATTTTTTTAAGAAATTAAAAAACTGAAAAATCATATAAATTTCACAGAAAACAGGTCTTTGTGGGAATTAATATCAGTGTGGAGTAAGCATAACTTACTCCACAGCGATATTAATTAAATTAAAGTTTTTCTCCAGCAATGGAAGTAAATAAAACCATTAAAGTTAATGCAAACTATTTCTACAGGTGCCCCAAAGTTTGTCCCAAAGTTTCACCATCTGATCAAAGACAGTGCTGGAACAAACTGTGACCAGCACCAGTCCCCAGACCTGAACCCCATGTGGCTGGTTTGGGATGAACTGAACAAAAGGTGAAAGCAAAGTAACCTGCAAATGTAGCACATTTGTTGGAAGTGTGTTGAAATAAACATTGCAAACAATATTTGAGTTTCATTGTAGAAATAGATGTGCTCAGCTGCTGGATGAATTTAGATAAACTTAGTTCAACAGGAATCCATGAACCCCTGTTTTTAATCTCCACAGTGTCAGTTGGTGGATGAATAAAAAAATATGCTCAAAACAAACACTGTTAGTAATAACATCTGCTCGATTTGACATAATATAGCACCTATGTATTAAACATTACACAGTGTTAGCTCCAGTCTTTAAGTCAGGATCAAGCAAACACAATGTAGTACATTTCATCCTTATTTAGAGCAAAAATAGAAAACAGCAGTAAGTCACAGTTAATGTCCCCTAAACTGTTCAAGCCTCTTTAGGGATTAGACAAGATTAAATAACTCAATAAGGCTCACACACTCAGGTGACAGGAATTCAACATACAACTATGTGAAATCCAGCTGGCTGGGAGGAAGGAAGCAAAGAGGGCAAGAAACGGCAAGACATGGGGACCGAGGGCGTGAATTGAGCACTTTCATGGATAGATTTGCAAACAGGAAGTCAGTGCATTCCATCTGATGTCTTCTGTCATCTGTGAAGTTTCTAAGACTGCTAACAGTTGCTCCATCCTGGACTGGAAACACCTACTGATTTCTAAAAATATAGTAGGTTGGCAGTAGCGCTAAGTCATATCTAGCCCTGAAACCTCTCAGATCTTTGAAGAGTTGTTTTTCAAAACATGGCAGCATTGATAAGTTTCAGTGTCTACATTGACACTTGGCAAAGATTTCAGACAAAATTGGCAGAAGGTGAGTGAAGCTATATCATAAGACATATATTGCAATAGTGAACTAACACCTTAAGTGATTTGCTGTTCCATTAACAAACCATATACCTTTCTGCAGCACTGATAAAGTAAAACTGCTTTAAGTAAACTGTACCTACATGCTTATAATTCTGACACAAGACCAAAACCAACCATTTCCAAAGTCAACAACATTGCGACAGGGAAACTTGGTCTGGTTGACCAAGCTGGACTGAAACATCACATCTGTCACAGCACAGAATCAACACAGAACCGTTATATTGTCTGTAAAATAAACAAGTAAGTAAATCTCTAGGGTATGGATACATCAATCCCAAACAATAAACCACGAAACCCGTTCTAGTCATATTTGGATCCATTGTAGCATGGTGTAAATGTAGCCGCTGGGTGCAGTGTAAGTCTGTCAGTCCAACACGTGCTGATTTTTTTTTTTTTTTTTTTTTTAGTCGATTTAGACGATTTTCTCTGTAATTTTGAACAGATATTTAATTTCTAGAGGATGTGACAGTTTTTTAGTTCAAGTCAAATCAAGTCAAATTTTTGTCCATGTCAAGGTGTCTCTGAAACTAATGAATCCAAATTCTATTACCGTTCCTGTGCATAATCATCATCCACAGATGAGTAATTCTAATGTTTTAGGTGACCTGAAACACCAGCGTCAAAACACAGTGGCCTCCACTTTTTGATAGATGTCAAAAGTTCATGGGAAAATAGTTTTAAAATCCATATTTATTTTCCAGAAAGGACAAACTCTTTTGATTTTAGAGGCCTCACCAGTGGTAAGACTCTAAGAATAACATCATGGTCAGGTTGTTTTTCATATGCTTAGGTATTATAGGATCCAGGGGATGGTAAATGGGTGTTAGACTGAAAAGTTTTGTGCTTTATACATTAACTGTCAAGACCTGCACCTTCTTTGACTGTTTTTGGACACTCTCATGGTTGTTTTACTTCCTGTCTTTGTCCATTTTCCCTCCATGGTGATTGTCTGCTCTAATGTGTTTCACCTGTGTCTAATCCCCATAAGTCATTTTTTGTTATTAAGCTCATAATCTGTCTGTGCAAACAGTGTATTACAATCCATAATTATATTTTATTGTTAGACCACCTCTCACAGCTGTAGTAATTATGACAAGACAAAAGGAAGTCAGGTGGTAGAGTAAATAAAGCAACGCAGTCAGAGATTGAGCTGAATTGAATTGAGGTAGATGCATGGAGAAGAGTGTTGTTTCTTTTAATCATCAAGGCTTCACAGTCTTACTCACATGTTTGTTTTTGGAACCGTGGCAAAGACGGTCCTCTAATCTTAAGGAACTAAAATCATGATTTGTAGCCAAACAAAACCAAGTAGTAATTGTGCCTGAAACTTGCCAAACTGTACCCATTTCATAAAGCACCTGGGTGTGTGTTATTCTTACATGACGAAGGACTAGTGACAGACAGGTCACCTAAATACACCTGCTACTGCTGGTGTTATCTTTTGGGTTGTGGAGGACTCATTGAAATGTATCCAGGTCCCTTGCAATTTCTGTTTCCTTGAAGATCTAAAGATAGTGGATGCATTACGCTACTCAGATTGTAAAACCATTAAAGGCAAAATTGTGATTTAGGACCATAATGACACACAAAATTGACTTGACTCCACATAAACATTGATTAATTGTGAAGTGACCTGGTTGGATTTTGTTAAGTTTCTGCTCCTCTTTCAAATTTTTGAAGCCCTTTAAGCTTCTTCCACTCAGGGCCGGCACAGTCTCAGTGTAAACGTCTATGTGAATGCTGTCACATTGGCACGTTAGCTATGTTATTTATATACTTTACTGAATCTTCTTTGCATTTCAAGATTTTGTCTTTGCTTATTTGCTTAATGATAATTTAGTAAGGAAGGAATACTTCTTTTTTTGTAAAAACTTTATATACAAGTCTGGATGTGTTGGTTTAGTTTTTGCTCAATACAAAAAAATTTTGATTCTGCTATTTCAATCACTAGATGCTCTGTCTTAACACAGATAACATTTTAGGTCATTGTTATGGTTTGCAGATGGTGCCACCCACTTGTTCCATTCTACACATTTCATAGTTTGTTTGTTTTTTTTTTCAGGTGGTCTTCTGTCTGCATTTCACTTCTAAGTTTGCTAAACTACTTTTGAACACCTGTCTCTCCCACTTTGGTGTCCCATGTGACTTATGGCATTTACTTTGTCAAGACATTTACCACTAAAACTACGAACAAGCTGTTATTTTTTTCTTTGCCAAAGTGTAAATATTAAATAAAAATGAATTATAGAACAGAAATAATTTGATTGTTTTCAGTAGTGCATCATTGACAAAGAGCTACCATTTAATGTTATAAACCTTTTTTTGGCTGGGGACAGCCTTATAATCACGAATGTCTGTGACTGACTGACTCACTCAATGACCACTTGATCATAATTGTATCATTGTTCAGCCAAATGCCACATGACTGAATTGAAGTTCCCCCAATCGGTTGTTGCTCTTTTAAAATGAATTAGCAAACTTTATTTTTTAGGAGGATTTTGTTGCTGACACGCTGCAGTATTTTCTCTTTTCTGGTTGCTGGTGTTTTTGTTAACATGCTTTTCAGATCTGCTAGTTTTTTTAATGAAAGTAGTTTATTTGGTAAAAGACGAGGCTCAGTGAATTGGAAGCACAGCTCCACAGCCGGTGCCAATATGTACTATGTTTATATTTAGTCATTGCATTTAAGTTTCATAGATAAGATGAAGAAATTATTCAAAATCGAAAGAGACAAGGGACTCTAATGCCTAAATGTTTTTATCCTCATCTGGGTTCATTTATCTCAAACAACAACACAGTCTCTTAAATGCCTGCTGGCATACCTCCAAGTGGCTTTTAACCAAGGAAAATCTCCATGCAGTGGATAGCAATATAAATGCAAAACCAATATGAAATGCCAATAGTTGAGTCAGCCATATAAAAGCTTGTCTGTCTCTGGTGTCTATTAAAAATAAATCATAGACCTTTGCCACAGAAATCTTTTCTACTTTGGAGATTAAATATTGAAAGTCTGTTGATTTGTGTGAGATCCAATTACTGTGCAATGTTACATTAGCCTTAAATGGACAATCACCTTGTAGTGGAATAAATTGTGATGCCTGACAAATCCCAAAATGTTGTGGTTCAACCATGGGCATCCATATTCAGTTCTTGACGTAAGGAAATAAATGAGCTGCTATCAGCTCAATTATTGGACAAAACACCAATTTGTCATTTATTGTTAATCTTTGTAAACTATATTGATGTGTCACTTCTATACAGTGGCAGTGAAAAAAAGTGCTTCAGTAAACATTCCCAAAATCCACAATACACCCCTGTCATCACTGTGTGTAATTCCCTGTATCTCTGGACCATTTATAAATTATGCTGATTCACCTCCATTAATCTGCTAAAAGAAATGTGATGAATGATGAATGAATGATTCTCTTCAGCAACAGTCTGTATGAAACACTTAGCAAATTATCCTTAAATTTTAAAGGAGCACATCACAAATTTTACATGTAAAAATCTACTGGTCACCAGGAGTATTACACAGCATAAATCTGTGGCTTACTGACGAGCTTTGTCAAGTATGAGAAAATACACCAAATTATGTCACTGGGGTTTCATCAGCTTGAGCTGGGAGACGTCTGCTGTGGGAGTGACACTTCCTAAAGTCTTGACTCAAAATGTCAGTCTCCCACTTTTATAAAAGTGAAACATTGCAGTTCCTATAAGAAGTTATAATAATGCATGACCAGGAAAACAAAAATGTCCACTTGACTTTTGTTTTTAAATTAAAGACATTTCATCTATCCGTCTATCAAATGGCTTCTTTGGTTATAATAGAAAGCAATTAATTTGGCATTTTTGTTTATTTATTTATTTTTTAATTTTTTTTAATTAAAATCCAGAGATAATTGGTGGTTACAGTCAAGTTTAGGTGAGGCAGCACTGTTTTTCAGTGATTAGTAACTAAAATCACTCCTGTTTTGAATCTCCACACATCTAAGTTGAGTACTGATTCCTCCACATATCTCATAAAACCTCTCAGACAGATATTTTCTCTACTCTGTTTGCTCAAGTGCCATAACCTTTTGGTAACTGGGTTTTCAGGTGCTGAATGGGCCAGAGGGGGTTAGTTTGTCCATCCGCTGTTGTTGAGACAATTGACAAGGTCATGAATTACTGAGAGTCCATTGGTGAGCAACATGTAGGTTTAGACATAATGTAAGACCAAATGTGGGCTTGATTAGTACCAAGACAGTGATAAGGACAGAGTCAGCAGAAAAACAGTGGTGTGGTCCAGTTCCTCTCTCAGATTCTGACCTTCAAGCCATGTCTAATCATGGCCATCTTTAGAAGTGATCCTGATGTAATGGGTGATGAAGGTGTCCTGGGTGCTTGTCAATGGATGCAAAGTAAAGCATCGGATGACAGTGCAGCTCCTCCATGAGCAAGACCTTTGTTTGTCAGACAGACTGAATGCAATCTGACTGATGATCTGACTGGTCCTCAGGCTGTCTAGGAGTCCAACCCAGTCATCAGCACATCTACAAAGAAACACTCATCCAAATGTGTCCCTGAATGAGTCCCTCCTTCCAGAAAAAATGACCCCACAGGTTGTGTGTGCAGACATTTTATTTTGACAGGAGCAAGAGAGGAAGTCAGCATCACAACGTGCTTGTGGATTGTATGAGAGGGCAGGGACCTATACTGTTGCTAATGTTGGAGGACTTGTTGCCCTGGACACACACACACACACACACACACACACACACACACCTGCTCACTGTCTTCTGTACAGCTACAACTCCACTGATCCTTGTATACCATGACCCAGGTGTGTGTATATGTCTGTCTTTGGCTTGCATTGGTCTATCTTCATGCATGACTGACATTGTAGATAGTTTATGTCTTTTCTCAGTGAGCAGGAGAGGTCAATTAAAAAAAGTAGACTTAAAGCCACACAGGGGGAGCTAAGAAGAGTAGTGACAGAGCCACCCAGTCAGACCCTCAGAGAAACAGTCAGACAGAGGAGCTCAAGGAAGTGTGTCCATATGGACTTCCCTGTCAAAGCCACTCAGCTCGGCAGTCCATCATAGCACTGTGGGGCAGGGTTAACACTGTTCTCAGGTCTAAGTGCCAGTAATGAAGTCATAAAACACTACACAGAGGGACCCTAAAGTGACGCCACCGTGACACTGGGTGGCCGCCACCCTCAGCTGCTGATTACTGTAAGACTGAGCTGATAAGGCCTCTGTTGACTGTGCAACTGGACCAGACCTGTGTCAATAGTAGCTCATCACAGATGTCTATCATCTTATTCTTGAAGTAAGTCATAAGAAATTGCAGTGAAAAAACCCAAAGCCAGTGTTTGGTCAACATTTTGACACCTTACTTTTTACTGAAGTTCAAAGGTTATAAATAATGGTATCTAAGCACTTTTCATTTAGTGTTTAGGAAGTACCTTCCAGTGGAATAATGGCCGACCTTGGGAAAAGAATTACAGAGCATCTTTCAAAAAAATTTAGTCATTACAACTACAACATCACATAATCTACTGCTACAAACTTACTTTTGCTTTGGTTAATTAGACATTTACTTATGACCTTTCATTAATGGCAATAGGAGAAGATCCATTTTGGAAACTAGCAGCCAAAAAGTTATTATTAATGGGTTTGGCTGACATAGGCTAATGTGTGATTTAAGAACTCCTATTGAGTAGCTTATTGGAAAATGGTAGAATTTAAAAATTACTTGTCGGTGTATTTTTTGACAGATCTTTTGAATGCTTATGTCAATATGTGTATCAAAAATACAGTATTGGGCTCTGCTCTATGTATGTAAATGTGTGTTTCCATCACATCCCTAAAATCCTTCACACCAACTTGACTACACAGTCTATCTGACATTAATCCTCAGTCAGCTTTACATTCTAAACATCAGCGTGAAAAAGTAGATATACTGTGTATGCCCTAAATAATAAGCTTTGTCTGGTTTAGTCTGTGTGATGTATAGTATTGCTGTTAGAGAGGCTTGTGTGCAAGTCTGCTCTGCTTGACTCTGTTCCTACCTTCCTGTTGTGTTTATGTGATTAAGGTGACAAGTGAGCACAGTTTAAAAATGCCAGTCACATTGCTCCAGGCCACGCACTAGTAAGTATGCTACTGAGCAGTTGTTGCTACGTTACCACTGAAAAAAACAGTGATGACAAAAAGTTGACAGAATTAAACTTCAAGAGATGCATGTTTTCCTGAAGCCTTTTAAGCCTGAATGCGTCCAAGCTGACAGCTCCTATTAGACCTGTAGTGAGTTCAGGATTTACTGAGTGATATTGGGAAGTACTGTAGATAGATAGGTATAGGTAAGAGGGTCTCAATCTGGGTGTGTGGTGGATATATCTTTGGTTGGAGTCGGTTGATTTATTGGATAAGAAAATAATACTTATTAGTATTAGTTAATCATCAATATCTCAATTTGTAGCCATGCTAGCACAATGACACCAGAGATGTCAGTGCCAATTAGTTGGCCATTAGTTATGCCTGGAACAATATTGTCATTGTGCTCAAATTAGCATGCTGGTGTAAGTGTTTTACCTCACAGCACCTCTGTGTTGAAGTAGCATGGTGATCGACTCTATCCTGTTTTGTGCTTGTGAAATAACCTTGGTCTCAAAGCCTTGTCTTATAGTTGACTAAATAACTTGGCAGAAGAAATTTATTCTTAGGTTGCACTGTTTACCACATGCTGGCCTCATTTTAACAGCTCATAATGGTCCAGAACTACTGGCTGTCTATAGCTGTACTGTTAATAAGGGGGGGTGGGGGAGGCTCTGTTTGGCCTGATTTCTACAGTCATCAGCTGTTAATATTTTATTGTTTTTACATCCTACAGCGGATGCTCTCTGGAGTCATATCTTCAACATACAGTATATTGCGTAATAGGGAAAATGTGTTGCGTGTGCACACTCGAGTGTGTCTCTCTTTGAGAAAGAAGAGACAGAAGGCAAGATACAGAGAAAGAGACAGATCAGACAGGAACTGGACAGACAGCGGAAGAGCTGAGATGGAAGACTGATCTTATCGCTGCAGTGATGTTACACTGAGAAGATTAGAATTTGAATCCTGGCACAAGCCCACAGGTCTGAAATTAAGGGCACTGGCACTATATTGGCTCAAGAAAATTATACAATATATTGTTCAAAAAAGTGCATGAAAAATTGTTTAATCTCAGACGTCTTGAATGGGTCTTTCATCAGATTTGATGATGCTGCACATAGTACACATGTACAGGGAAGTTGTTGATCATAAATGTGTGTGTTTAAATATAATCTCCCTTTTAAGGAACAAAGGAGAAATTTAAATGCAGCCCCCTGCTGGATTGCAGCAAATTGGACGTTGTATTGTGATCACCAGTAGTGTGGGTGCTCCCTCTGCTTTTAGAGATGATTGGCTGCACATGTATGGGGCCATGTGCAGTGATCCTCCAAAAAACAAGAAATCATTTTTATTTTAAGGCAAAAAATAGACTAGATTTTATATTCAGAATGTGTAAGCACTGCAGGCAGACTCGCTGGCTAAACCCAATGTAAACTCTCTCCTTTTTCATTTCTTTGCCCCGACTGGTCCCACATTAAATTTATGTTACCTCAGTCAATTTTCAGTCTCTGAAGTATGATATAGTTAGACTATGGGGCATATTAACCCACAGACATAAAAGTCTGCCACACTAAATTATCAGCAGGTCTAAAACTCAATTTCAAAGTATATTTCAAAGAATCAAGTTCGAGTCAGGACATTTATTTACAGTTTATTATCAGTTAATGGAAGTAATAATGTTTTGCCATTTTTAGACCCACAGAGCCTTTTAACATTCATCTAATAGTGTATGTGACAGTTTCAAAACTGTGTAGCTCGCACATAATTTTGTAAAACAAAATAGGCCAAGGAAATTTAGTTTTATTTCATTTAGCATCTGCTAGTAGAGAATTTATACAGGTAGCAAGAATGATTAAGGAACAACGGTGGCTCTGTGATATTTCATGAAAGGTTCTTGGTTCAGCTCTTCAGTCATTTTACAATAGAAGATTATTTAATGAAGTGGAGCTGTAGTCTCCTCTATACCACATACCCAGAAACTAAACAAACAAGACAGAGAAATTAATTAAGAAGTGCATTATAAAGAAAAAATAGGCAGAATAAAAAAGCACTGCAGTTAAATAACACTTGTAAAATTCTACTATGTTTAAAAACAAAAATATACAGTCATGTATATACATAGTCAAGGCAATTTTGTTTGAATTGCACCTATATCAAAACTCACCATGCCTTATGCACGATGACTATAAAGTTGTAGTGCAAATGTGCCATAGGCACAGGATAACCACTACTAACAAAATGTTTAACATACATACAGGAAATGACTCTTTCTTTTAATTCACCAGACCTGCAGTGGAAGTCTGGTCCTAGGCTGTGACCAGAGAGATGTTTGTAGGGGGGACGTGTGGTATGAAGTGGATCCTCATCACAGAGAATATTTGTTCACGCAATAATAGTAGGCTCTTTCAGATAAAGTGTACTGGTGGCCTGGAGGCAGAGCAGAGGCAAATTCTCTCCACAACAGAGATTCAAACTTGGCTCCCTGCATGCTGTTGTGGTGAAATTTATTCAGTCCTGTCTGCCAGTCTCCTGGCACTCTGTCCAGACCAGCTGCAAATGGATTTGTGTAGTAAAAAATTCTAAATTGAATTTCTGAGTTTCAGGGTAACCTTATACTGTATATTGGCTTTGATGTATTAGTATACAGATTTGCTTTTAGGAAAGTGCAGATGCTGCACATATTTGCCACTGAGTGACATGTTAGAGAATATCAGGTGTGGTATTACATTTGTTTGTCCAAAAATTCAATTTTGTTTCGGGGGTTTGGCTGTTGTTTCTCTGTCAGGTGCTTTTGTACTCTTCTGTAGCATATGATAGTAACAGCTTGTTGCACAAATCTGGAATTTTCCTCGCTCATCTCATCAACCCTCATCTCATGTTTCACATTGAGAAACCCCTGCTCTGCCATGTCAGTGACTGCAGCCGAACTAGCAATTTCCACAGTTCACACTAGTATTTACAATGTTCATTCACACATGACATCACAAGAAAGCCTGAGTCAAACACGCATTTTGTAAATATGCTCAGTTTTACAATTTTACAAGGATCTAATTAATTGGTTAATGAATCAATTGCCACTTAATTATGGTAAATTAATGGTAATGGCAAAATATATATGGTTGTATCAAATAGAATCTCTAGAAATGTCGATTTTATCCCAGCTTTCAATTTTACAGTTTATGTTCTTCATCGACTCTGATTAGAGGATCAACGATAGATGTTTTAAAGTGAAACAATCAGTACACCCAGAGGTCGAGACCACAGAAGTAAAAGGAGAAATGCTTGGTGCTAAAATGCTTCATAAATCACTCCAAATTCTAACATCCTTAAAATTAGGAAATGATCTTGGGATTTGCTTTTGAATTGGCTGGTTCGTTAATAGCTATTCCTGAAACAACCCCAGGCCTTGAACAAGAAGCTGGATCACATTGTCCAGTAAATCCACTGTAACTCCAGTTCTTACTCTATAAAAAGACTTTGTGTAAGATTTCAGAATGAAACTGCATCTATGGAAAGGGCTCACAGGACACAACTTCCCTTCATGATGATAACCTGATGATAACCTAAAGCTCAAGCAAGTAGGTTGCAACATGCCAGTTTTCAAGTATTTTCAGGGTTAGAAGGGGCTGAAGGCAGCGTCTCATTGAGGCAATTAGTGCAATCGGGTGTTGTACCCACATGTCATGGCATCAGGGTTACATTTTACAACTGTCAACTGTAGAGACAATGCAGTTATTATTCACATCCTATGAATCCACAAAGTCAATCTTATATACTGTATATAGAGCTGATTTCAGCTCTACAATTGCATGATAGCACAGATTAGAGGCTTGGTTATGTAATTTTTTATTTATTTTTATTTTATTTTTTTTTTGCTTAAGGGAAGAGCTGTTCATACTGACTGTGCTATACCAAAAAGAAGAAAGCTATGTGAGTTCAAAATTAAAACATTTTTGCTTAATAATATTTCCTCACTTTAATAAATATGCTGAAGGCAAGTATTGGATCATTGTAAATGTTTATGCACCTTGCTCACTATTGATTGTGATTCAAACTGTATTATTGTGTAACTAATCATATGATATTATTATTGCTTATTATGGTTATTAATATTATTGCATTGATCTTATACTTTCCATTGTAGCTATAGCAGAATATACTTGTATATCATTGTAGATTCCCTCAAAATTTCTTCTCACTGGGTTTGGTGACTTACTAATGAGGAAAAGTGAGCTGGGAGTTTTGAGGGTGTGGGGGCACTGCACAAAATCACCACCGTATATCAAAATGAACTATTTATATATATAACAAATAAGGTTAAACCCCAATGGGTTAGTCATTCTCTTAATATTTTCCAACTTTTATACTGTTTGCTCCAAGCCTATACATTCATATTGAAGGTATAAATGTTTGAAAATAGGAGCTGCATAAAGTTTAACAGAATTTCTCAAACAACTGGGCTTAAACAAGACATTATTCAAACAGTAAGAAACACTGAATTTGTTTGGGACCATTTTTAGCTGCTGAAGTGCACAGTCTTTGACAATTGTGGTCTTTTCATGAGATTTGTAGACAATAATTAAAATGTAAATTATCTCTGTGCTTTTACTGGTCTCTAAGTCAGTAATGGATTGTGAAATTATTAAAAGTAAATAAAAGTTTAGTAATAAAAAAAAAACTGTATTGTCAGATCACAACAAAATAGGAATTATGGTATGATGAGACCTTTAATTCTGTTGTGTGAACTTAATCAGTAGGTAAAATTATAATGAATTTTTAATAATGTTGTTCTCACCATGGTTAATGAGTCTGTTCTCACTCAGCATAGGCAGGTATTTGTTTTTGTGTTTCATAGAGTCCTTTACTTTATGAGACTTTTTCACTTTTCACTTCATCTCTGCAACTGCCCAGCTTTCTTCTTCTCTCCTACTCTTCAACATCTCTGTGTGAGTCATAATGACTCTTCAGCTGTGTCCATTCACCCATAGCCCGGCTTGTCGCACACAGTAAGCCTCTGAATCCTCTTCATTATGGACAACAGATCACAGTTCTTACAGACACACACCTGCACACTGTTAAGATGTTTTGCCTGGATAAACGCACCTGCCTGTCAAGTGTATAAGGTTATGAGTCTGTCATGGCTGTGTAGTATTAAGCCCCTCTGAGACAGCAAACAACAGCTACAGGTTGCATGTGCTAAAACAAAACACTTTACTACTTTTTAGTCACTGTAGTGATAAACCTATGGTTGTTTTTGTCCAAAGTTTCTCTCTTTACTTGATCCCAGCAGTAGTCACACATCTCTTCTGATATATTCACATGTGCATTGAAATGAAAAAATACTGTTTAAATTGGAACGTCGCCAGTGTTTTGGATGCCCATCCCCTGTGGGGCCTGGCCTGGGTATGAAGCAGGCAGCAAAGCGAATGCTTTTGACGTTTCAGTTGAAGGAGATGCAGGGATACATAGTCACAATGGTGGTTTTTGCAGGGGTGTAATGAAGTCTGCTGGCATGCATTAGGGAATCTATGTTTCCCAATAGACAGGGGAACCAAATGACAGGTGAAATGGAAAACTCAACTTACTCTGAACATTATGAATGCAAGAGGGCTTTAGCTCATTCATGTCTCAGTCACATTTTTGCCTTTCGAAACCATTCCAAATAACCACTGAAAAATAAATCAATTTTCTGGCGTGACAATACTGTGGTTTAGGATTATTTAGGTTTAGTCACAAAGACTTAGTTATGCTTAGGAAAGATCATGGTTTGGGTTAATTGGTGTCTCTAAATTGACCCATAGTCCTGAGTGTGAGCGTGAATGGTTGTTTGTCTCTGTGTGCCTCGATATGTCTGCTCTGCGATAGACTGGCAACCTGTCCAGGGTGAACCCCACCCTCGTCCTGTGTCAGCTGGGATTGGCTCGAGCCCCCCACCCCACCCCCCACCCCTCCGACCTTGAGGGATAAGTGGTATAGATAATGGATGGATGGGCTGCCATGGATGTAAAATGCAACTTGACTGGTTGATGGAGATTAGTTGGCACAGAAGTGATATTTTCTTTCTGTTTTTCCTGTAAAAGTGTAATGCTTCAGGCTGTACTTTTGGGTGAAAGCATTGCAAAGAAAGAGAGACCTCATCCCCCTTAAGGCAATCACCAATCTTTGACAAAGATTTGTTGAGTTGCTGCAAACAAGAAGACCTGAGGGAGTTCAGTGACGTGTAAGTGGAGGTTGAACTATAGATCTGTGTGGTCAAGTGCATCTACTGGAGTCAGTTTATTTGATAATAATACATTATAATAAAATAATACATAGTTAATCGCACATAACAATATTTTTCATTGTTAACTTAAACAAATAAATGCTTACCGACTACTTAACCGTGTACTTATGACAGCGAAGCTCAACAAAACTGAACTCTGCCAACAGTCAGGTGGTTTCATGTGAGACAAACACACACCTGCTGGGAATTCAAGATTGAGCCGGCTGTCTCCTCTACCCGCCAGACTTCTCACAGCTTCCTGCCTCCTCTTCACTCCTGCCATTGATACAGAGTCATGAGGAATAAATAATGCAATCTTCAGAGTCAGTGAACTGCAACTTTTTTTTCTTAGTGTCTCAATTTAGGGATGTCACAAAAGCAGAAATTTGGTCAGTACCAAAACCAATTCCACAATTCTCAATATCAAAATGAATACCACAGTAAAAAAAAAAAAAACTCAAGAGACTGACTAACACAGACATGCACATACACGGTCCCGACTTGGTAGTAAGGTATCGGCTCTCGTGACATCCATCCCAGGAGCAGTCCAACACATGCCTGGAATAATGCTGAGCTTTGATACACTGATACAGTCTTAGTCTTTTAAACAGACACATGCATTTTCTCCTTCATTCCACTTTGTTTTGTTTTGTTTTTTGTTTTTTTTTAATTGAAAGCCCATGTTCCTCCCACTGGTCGCCACACTCCTGGATCTGCGTCTGTTGTGCCAGTCAAGGGTTTCCTCCCGCGGTGGCGGCCCTCTCTGTGTTGCTGCGACCCTCGACAAGAGATGCTCCTCCGTAGGTCTCCAGTGACTTATAGTGCTTATTCTCTGTGTCGTGCCAGGTGCCAACACCAGGGGCTGAGTGAACAGAGTACAAACAGATAAGCACAGCAGGTGGAGGAGAGGAGGCGCAGAGAGAGTAAGGGGTGAATTTGTCAGAGATACTGGCTCCAACAAGTGAAAAGAGCATAGGCTAAATTAGGAAGGACAGAGAGGGGGAGTATTTGAGAGAAATCCAGAGAGAGAGAAGGTGAAAGCCTCATCTTAAAGGATAATTACACCTTATTACAACTTGGTCTTACATTCAGAAATTTGGCCATTCTCCCTATCAGTGAAACTACCAGGGCACTCACCAAATTAATTGCAGGGATCAGGCAGCTTTGAAATGAATAAACCCAACAGTCAGAGCTCTCATATCTGTCTGTTAACAGTGGGAAATAATATCAGCTTGGGTGGCTTTTGACTTTTTACATTTTTTTGCTGGAAACAGCTGCTGTTGGTGTCATGGTTAGACAAATCCAAAGCTATACAGAAAACATGGGGCTGTGAAACTGAAACAAAAAGCTACAAGAAGCTAAAATTCTACGTAGGTATAGAGTTGGGTGATTACTCTTTGTAGGTTTGTCACGATGCACTCCTTCATTTTACATCACATAGGTTGTATGTGAGGTTATAAAGGTCAACAGTGCCATGTGTTATAGGCCACTGTATGTTTGAAGGAGCAACACATATAGAAGGTCACCATGTTACTGTAAAAACCTTAGCACAAAGAGGTTAGTTACACAGGTGGTTGTTGGAACCAGGCAGGTGGAAGTTGTTGAAGTAACATGGAGTTCAAGTGATTTGCTTTTTTAGAGTTGTGTAGAAAGTTTTTCATTTTAAGTTGCATTTTATTTTGAGGTTAACTTTGTATACATTTTATAATGCATTGACATCAGTAAGTCCTTCGTAGCAAATACTATCACCAAGAATGGAGATTTCAAGACCACTCGAGAATGAGTAAGTTGACAAACAGATGATGGTGAATATGCCCAGAGTATATACTTGAGTAACTTTCAGCTACAGGTGTTTTATGAAATAAATATGTGTATTAAATTTTTTATATATATAGATTTTTATATCTAATATACTACCATGCCAGGACTAGGAGTAAAAATGCCAACAAATCTTTACACATTGACATGTGTGGTAGCCTACTCAGTAGTCCATCATTACTGACATACTGCTCAGAAGGGAAACCAGATATAGTCTTAACCAGATCAGTTTCTTAGCTTGACTGTGTGTTTCTCATAAATGTTATTAATCATATTTTTGTGAATTTCAAAATAATGAATAGACATGAGGCTATTTTTCAGTTGAACAGTTCAAATCATTAGAACTGAGTAATAGATTAAATAATTACCACATGAGTGAAAATAAAGATATGTTGATGGAGTCACCGTGAGTAGGAAGATGGGAGACGAGAAACAATTAATTGCAACAGTTGAAAATTGAGATTGGCAATATGCTTCTGCATGTAATAAAATATGATGCAGTACATTTAGAGATTACGAACTAAATGATCTCAGACCATATATGTAGTCATTTTAAGAACAAGAGTAACAGAGAAAGTTTGTCTGATAGCAGCAGTACTTCAAGTGTCTCCTGTTTATACTCGGAGCCATGGGAGGTGGAGCACCCAGTATGATACCAAACACAGCACAGTAGGTGCTGCATCTGGAGGTAATCCACATTTTTTAACCTTCCTTGACCCGACTTAGCATCATTATATTGGCATTGCATGTGCTGCTCAAAGGATGGCAATAAAAGAAGACCACTTGAAGGTCAACGTTTTATATTTCCTAAATACAAATAATATTTTCACGAATCTGAACTTGGTTTTGAAGCTGCATTGAAGCCATCACCTTAGTTAAAGCTCACTCTTGACTTCAGAAATAGAAATGTTGGTTCTACTGAGCTTGAATGTCAACATGTCTATCCCCATGGCAACTAAGCAAACACTACCAACTGATGGAGACTGTGCAACACTGTTAAAAGTCGCTAGTTTAAACGACAAATGATGTGAATTAAGTGTACCATCAAAGCCAATCACTTTAATCAAGAAGAAATTCAAATCTAAGGCCTCATCAACTAGTTAAACATGTACAAAACAAAAACTATTCATTCACTTTCACTGGAACCTGAAGCCAAACAGCTCAGTTTGTGAGGTATTGTCATTGCTCTTAGTTTCACATGTAAACAAACAAAATATAACATGCATATTAAATGTACTGGTAGGTGGATTCATGCATCTTTGGATAGAGCCATACTAGCTGCTTCCAGTCTTCATGTTATGATGTTTCTGTGTAGCTATCCAGCTGCTGGCTGTAGTACCATGTTTCTCATCTAACCTTTGGCTTGAACAATTCCTTTAATTGATCTTAGTCGAATGGGCTAGCTATTAGCAGCTCCAGCGAGATGTTATATTGTGGACTCTCCAAGACAGTTGTGCTCACAAGAACAATGTGAGGCATTCTTCCAAGTGTCTGTTTCAAAGTTTTAAAATCTATCAATTTGCTTTCCTTTTATTAGGAGCTATGTCATCCATCTCTATTTATGTGTTCATTATTATGCATGTTGCATGTCCATATTTCTATTTTTATTATTTTTATGTTGGTCAACAATATGTCAGAACTTTAAATATATTTACACAGATTTCTTATATTATCAGTACACCTTTTACAGTTATTCTCTTTTTAATGTTTCAAAATCTCTATTACCAATGATCAAAGTGTACTTTTTTAAAAAAAGCCTCATTAGTACATTTTAATTAGGCCAGTTACTGCAGCAGATGCTCAGTCGGCCATTTTCTGAAAGGTTGCAGCGGGTGTTAGATTTTAGAAGGTATGATCTCATCTTCTTACCAAAGATCTTGATCATGAGTAAATCAAGATCAAGTAGATGACTATTGGGGCACAGCAGCTGAAGAAATACAAGTGTTGTATCCAGCCATCATAGTAAAGTGAGAGCAAAGCAGTGTTCAATCCTGATCTGTAATCATACGCCAGAAAATGATGTTTCTGTGTAGGGTTGTTGGCCTCTCTCTTTGTGAAAGGAGAATCTCTCCTGAAAACATATGCAATCATCTTTGTGTTGAGATTCAAAGAGGACAGTTCTGTGTGACACAGGTTCAAGAACCAGACATTGTTGCAGTTGCAGTTCTTGACACTTTTTGTACATATTTACTACAAAGGCTGAATGATGAAACAGGACAACAAACATACTGCTGAGGACCATTTGTACCTGCTCACCTCATTCCAACCTTAATTTAACCTTTGAGTAGAGGACCAATGGGGATGGGCGCTGTATGTGATGCTAAACTGTTGTTCAGCAATAGAAATGTATTTTGCCTCAGGTAGCATTTTTTTTTTACTTTTCTTATAAACAAAATAAACAGCACAGATTGTTCACCCTAAGTATTGTTGGATATTTTATATAAAGTTGACAGATAGATGGAGAACATTGCGGAAACAACCCAACCTACAAGTTAGCTCTGTTTGAATCCAATACAGTTATGGCAGTTGATAATGGGTATGTTGTTTTCCAGACATGTAGGAAAGCAGCGTTACCAGATAATACTGTAAGTCTGTATAAAACTTGGTTGGTGCACAATACATGTGAAAGAGATGAGGCAATGAGATTCAACAATATGAGAGAAGAGGAGGGATGAGGAAAATTAAGTTGTTTTAGCTAATCCACTTCCTCTGTTTATTGGTCCCAACCAATTTATAAGTGCTGAAGGTGCACATGTAGGGATAAAAAGAGAAATTGAGGGATAAAAGAGAGAATCTGTGGTCAGATTAGATTTTCAGATGGAGAGAAATGCAGAAAAAATATGGAGTGTATTGCAAAGAAAAACGATGCAGCAGTTATGAGCTTGTTGTTTGCTGACATTGTTTTGCCAGTGTGCCACCGCATTTTGAATTACTTGGCAGACAAGGTGGCAGATAACTGAATGAACAGCATTGTTGAGAGGCAGTAATTGAAAGAAATGGAGACGAGGAATAGGAGGCACTGGAGGAAGTTTTCATCTGTCAAGATGGGAACAAAGTTGCTGAAGGATTTACGAGATAGACGAGGGAAAACGGAAGCTAGTAATTGCATGGCTTCTGGCCCCATGATATTATCTCTTCCTGACATGGGCGTATCTCCTATTGATACATGCAGGGAGCATGAGCATGAAGCTATCTCTGTGCCTTTATGTCCTCCCTCCCTCACTCTTGTTTCATTTCTCTCTGTGTCTTACTGATGACAGATGCCAGATGACATAGATGAATGGAGAACGAGAGGAAAGAAGGAAGAGATGCATGTTGCCAACCACTGCTCCTGATTATTCCTTTATATTCAGCTAAAATTGTGTGACACTTTGTACTTTGTACAGTTTCAACACTGATCTAGACTTTAAACCTCGGGATGCAAAGTGTTTCATTAAATGCACTAATACCCACCAATCTGTGTGTGTCTGTCTCTCTCTTCTCTGCCTTTGTCTCTCTCCCTCAGGCTCAGTGTCTCTCAGTGTATTCCTGGTGTCTGTTGCATTCGTAGTGTGTGCCATTTGGCTGGTAGCTCTATGTGGAGTCTGCACCTGGTGCCAACGCAAACTGGTAAGTTTCTGTGCTTATTTTTCACAGACTCCCAAAGTCATTTCAACTGAGCCAATGTGCTCTGTGAACCACAACATTTTGGGGGATTTTGTGTTTTCAGTTTTGTGTTAAAGGGTATCTGTTTTGGGGCACAGAAGCATTTCTACACAGCTGCATGGACTTAAGAGAAGAAAAAAGCTGAGCAACAGCAGGAGATGCAGATAATCATGCAATTACTTTAGATGTGACACTGGTACAACCGATGTGTAATGTTTCATTCTCTTGTTTTCTTTGTTGGCTAAATTCTGTGTGTGACAGACAAAATAAGCATTTAATCACACTCATTATATTTGCATCACTTACTGTCCAGTTGCTATTTATTAAAACAAAAGATGTGAGCTTGGTGTCCTCCACAACATCCATGCACAAATAAATATGATATGATATCTGAATTTTGGTATTGATTCGAAGATAGAGCTTTTTCAATTTGAAGGATTAGGGGTATTGCTTTTGTTTTGATTTATATCAGAACGAATATTATATTATATTTATATTATTATTATGTTATGAACAACACCATAGCACTGAAGACAAATTTTCCATTGTGTAACTAGTCGCAGGTTTTCATCTGATGACAGTATGACCTTGAATTGAATGTATACTGTGATTTCCTGCTATGTGTTGTTGTTTCTGTTGAATAATGTTTTGCTCTTGCTTTTCCACTGAGAGGCTATATGTTTGGCCATGACAGTAATCATGATCAGAAACCTTAGTGCAGACTGTAAACATGGCTTTGTGTGCACCGAGCTTTGTGCATGATGGCTCCTTGCCTCCAGCGCCATGCTAATGATTCATATGCTAATGAGCATCACTCAGAGCTATTGGCTGACGTTGGAGCAACTGTAATTCCTCCTATATATTTTAATCTTCTTTTTCCACTTTGTCCCGCTCTCTATCTGTGTCTGACTTTATGTTTGACAAGGACTGAACCACATCAGCTGATAAAACATACAAAGGCTGAGAGTCTACTATTCAGAAAAACAGCTGAGCTAAATGGCATAAGTTCCTAGGGTAACATTTACATTGGCCTAGTAGACTTATGAAATATAAAAAGACTAATATTGTTTTTAGTGAAAAAAAAAATCCTGACAAACAAACCAATGTCTTATCTTTGTTTATCCTCAAAGTTATCCATGTCTCTATCTTTGTTTTTGTGTCACCCTGCTTTTTCTTTTATACCTTGTTCGTCCCTGCGTCACTTTATTTCTGTGTCCTTGTCAGAATGTCACTGATTTCTTTTTGCAGGATCGTCCCTGTCTTTTCTCACCTCTGCTGCCACTGTAGTTTACCCTTCACAGCCCTTGTCTCTTTTGTATCTTGCATATCATTAACTTTTTTGTGTGTAACTTTTCAAAGTTAAATAAATAAACACCTACAGGGGAAAAATAGATGAAATGTAAACTGATGTGATGAAAAGGTCAATAATATCAACTAATAATTATTTTTTTGTCTATTAATCTGCTGGTCATTTTTTTTGAGGAATTGTTTAGGCTCTAAAATGTCAGGAAATAGTGAAAAATATCAGTTTCTAGAGCTCTAGGTGGCTTTTCCATTCAAATTTACTAATACATGGAAGAGAAAACCAGCAAACCATCACATATGAGATTTAAATGTTTGGTATTGTAGCTAAAAAATAATATATAAAATAATCACTTTTCAAAAATATTTATCAATTAAGTTTTTGCCTATAAAATAGATAATTAATGGAGATGTTGCTTTAGTAAATGCCCAGTTTTGCATCTTTAATACTGAAGACAACAAGGAAGGAGACGAGACAAGAAATTACTAGTTTTCAACAGCCAATGTTTTTTCAAGAAAGTAAGTGTTTTTTATAATAACATAATGGGCAATGTTAGCAATTATAGCATTTGGGAGATTGCAAAATGTTGAAGTCAGATGTATCCACAAAATGTTCACTGACAACTTATTATTTGTTTCCCTACACCATCTGCTCTTTTCTTCAAAGAATGGTGATGTTCAGACACTCACAACACTTACAGCACTCGGTTAAGGTTAGGGACACTTTGTTTTCTTGGTTAAATATAGAAAAAGTCAACACTGGCTTGAAGCACAAGACAGGTTGACTTATTAACATTTAACCGAAACTGTGATCTTTCCCTAACCTTCACCACAGTGCCTCTGTTGCCTAAATGTTTCCAGGGAGCAAAATCCAGGTGCACAATGTTCTGTCCAGAAACGGATGACAACTCAAATGTGTTTAAGATAAACAGATATGTCTCTTGTTCTTCTGATGAATCACATAAATATGAAGGACGCATTTCTGGTCATAAAAAAAAGGAACAATGAAGCTGTGTGTTGTTGAAGTGATTGGTTGTTTTATGGCAGTGGGAATCGGAGGGGGCCAATACAGAGACACGAGGAGAAGATGCTGTTGAACATTCAGGTGTGTGACAAAGAGACAAACATGATGACAGCGGGACTTAGGAGGATACTCCGGAGGAAAACAGTTAGCTATATACCCCCCACACACACACATCTCAAACATCTCATGTGGCATCTTTAACTTCCTCTTTGCAGCTTTGCTCCCTTCATTATTCTGGATTCGGTTTCAAACCTCCTCTATCATGTCCCTTTCTGTTTCTCACTTGCCCCTCTGCTCCGTCGTCGTACTCAGTTGTTCCTGTTTCTCCCCATCCTCTCACTCTTCCGTTTTGTATCTCACCTCCTCCCACACTCTCTCAACATTGTACCTTCTCCACCCTCACCTCTCCAGCCTCCTGAAGATTTTATGATTCTGTTTAATGATAGATGAGCTGCACTTGATAGCATATTCTTGACTGGTAGAAATCTATCCTTCTCTGAGGCTCTGAATCTAATATTATTTGGTCTCGTGTGTACGCACAGTACAGTATGTGAATGGAAAGTGTGTCCAAACCTTTGACTGGTACTGGAGGCACAGATCAGGTCAGGCTCCAAGCTTTGCTCTATATTGAAAATGTTTGTGCCAAGCTCCACATAAGAGATGTGACATGATAAATAATAGAGTGCATTGTGGGTGCATTAGAGATAGATACAGTAGGATACCTAAAGAGGCCACCTGTCTGCAGGACACTGAAAGCTGTATTCAGATAAACATTCAGCACCATGTTGTGTCTGAAAGCCTCCTGGCTGCATGCTGCTTAAAATCATTCATTGAGAACAAGTACTGCATTCATCATAGAGTTAATAATTGAACCAAAAATCTTTGAACCAGATACAAATCCTCTCAAAGCTTGATAAAGAAAACAGTCATGTAAAAATAAACATTAACATTAGTGATAAATATTTCTTTTGCAAATATTTATATTCTCCACAAATGTATTTTTATGGTCAAGACAATGAGCAGGAAATGGCATAAAACTCTCCAGAAAACAACTTACTATTCTTTAGAAAAGGTGTCACATAACTTGACATTGTAACATTTAAAAATATGGAAGGTGGTTTCGTAAACTTGACAAAGCCTTAACCACCCAGATGGTAGCTCAGACGTGTATACAGTCATATGGGTCATTTGGTATTTTGGCATTGACAAGTGAACTGTTTTGTCTGTTTAGTCATGAGGAAACTGTAAACTATTGTTGGTCTGTATCAGAATTAAATCTGATGCCATCTGTTCTAAGGTTTTCAGACAGCTCTTCCATATTTATAAGATGCATTGAAAATTATCCTTACTCCATGTGAGGTGCCTGATAACACCCAGAGCTTTTAAACAAGGTTATACCAAAACCCTTCTACTGTCAATATGAACCTGTTTCAAGAGTTTTTACCAAATTTGTAATGTTTTTTTTTTTTTTTTTTACATATTTATTACATAAACGTTTTGTAGAGATCTCCTACAAATAATATGGTTTCCACTCTTACTCCTATGAGGTTATAGTCAGTCATGGTTGGGTTTATACTGTTGGTCATGTTGTTAAACTTACAATACAGTCAGTCATCTTTTTTTTATTATCAAATCTGCGACAGGCGCTCCTCAGTGACTCTGCTCGCTTTCATAAATAATTGGAGGAACACATTTTCTGTCTGCTCAGCAAATCATGATGTCAGACTGTCCTCATTTCTAGACTTGTTTTCTCCCACATGGCAGCGCAGTGGCTTCGTGGTGAGTGCTGCCATTTTCAGCATGATGATCCTGGGTTTGAACCTGAACTTGCGGCTCACCTGTGGGCTTTCTTTTAAATTTGTATGTTCTCTCTGTATATGTGTTGGTCTGAGGATTTGTGACTTCTGTATACTATCGGATTCCAATAGCAGAACAGAAGCCACATTTAAAAAAAAATACAGATTTTACTCTTGTGACATTTAAATGGCAAATTCTGTCACTTTAATTTACCATTATCATGACTTCTGCAGTTGTCCTCTCCTTAGCTATTTGTAATAGGTTATTATTGCAGTGCTCTGAAAAATCTCATAGAGCTCCTGTACAATGTAACTAGCTGTAATTGTCCCTTAGTGTGTGGATACTGGCGTCTACTGTTTTATATGTGAGACAAAATGCTCATTAACCACAACTAAGGTCTA
The DNA here is from genome assembly GCA_038496675.1 of Rachycentron canadum. Classification (NCBI taxonomy): domain Eukaryota; kingdom Metazoa; phylum Chordata; class Actinopteri; order Carangiformes; family Rachycentridae; genus Rachycentron; species Rachycentron canadum. The sequence continues at coordinate 15,700,798 of CM076648.1, forward strand.
TATCATTAAAATGTGGGTCTCAAAATTATTTACACAATATAAGATACAAATATCTGGAAGTGACTTCTAATTCAACCTGATAGCCAAGTGGTGAGGGCACACACCATATGGACGCAAATGCTCTGAGCAGGCAGGGTCGCTGGTGCAATTTTCAATCTGCTGGGGTCTTTCTTGAATGTCATTCCCCTTCTCTCCATCCAGTTTCCTGTCTCTCTACACTGTCCTATCAAATAATAGTCATAAAATGTCCAAAAAATAATTAAAAAATTGATTTTATTACATCCAAAAAAGTCAATAAGTTCCCTTTCTACTCAACACATTCTTCCGCACGACTTGAAATAATGATCATCACAATAAAACCAAAGTACTACTTACTTTATCATCCAGTCGCATTATGTGTGATGTGATATTTCTTGCTGATAACTAATGCAATATATATACACACTTATATATATATATATATATAT